>CM050164.1:306479743-307079743 GCA_027410445.1 Discoglossus pictus | reverse complement strand
CAGGAAGATTTCCAGTGACCCATTGTTATGACAATATGAAGGGGGTATGGTTTTTGGATGTGGAGGTGGAATCTCCAATCTGGAATTAATGTCCAGAATATGCATATATAATGTACAAAGGTAACGGCGGATAGAGGTAGGCTGGAAATTCCTAGAAGCGAATGATGGGTTGGTTTGGATTTTAGGGTGTCGAGGAGGAAGTTGATTTTGTTTGCTGGGCACCAGTTGTTGCTTGATGGATAGTATGTGATATGGACTGGTTGTTTGCTTATTTTGATAGAAGGAAGAATTAGTGTGAAATGGACGTCCGTAAAGAATGTGTTTTGTCTTGTTAGGCAATGAGGTTGACGTTGGGATGTGGTAATTTCACCCAGATGTAGAAAGCCATAAAATGCTAAAATGATTGCAGAGGAGATGGTGAGTGAAGTTTCCATTCCAATGTTTGCATGAGGGTAGAGTATTATAAAGTTAGTTCCTTTCATGGTTATGTGGACCACTTGGCTTTCTGAGCTATGCCTCGTAAAAATTATTTTATGGATGGAGATGTGAGAAATTATTTGTTTGAATTGAGTTATTGTGAAAAATAAAATTGTTTTCTTGTCAGATAAGTCTTTATTGTATTGTGATGCAAGCTTAATTGCTCATCTCAGTGGGCTGCGAAATTGATAACGGTGCAGAAATTGAATGGTGTTTGGATCTTGCAGTAAAGACATTGAAGATATGCCAGACTCTGTTTTATATTTTCTTTGTGTTTTCCGCAAATCCAGATTGTATTATCTATTGAGAGGAAGTCCATAGCACTTCTAGACTCAGGAGGTGGGTATTGCTGCTGGAGGATGCTGGAAGTATCCTGGTGGGATGAAGCAATATTTCTGGGGAGAAAACAAGGATATATGTATGAATACAATTGTAACTGTTGAGCTTAGCACTAATCTGTGACCAGGTGGATGCGATGACTGGAAGAGAATTTTAAAGTGGGTAGGATATGAGAATATTTGAATGCAGATAATAAAATAGTCGGTCTTGTCAAGAAGAAGGAACGTCCATTTCAGTGGGTAATGAAAGTGTACCATATGTTGAGGTCGGCTAGCATTACATTGTTAAGTTTGACTGGAGTATGTATGAGAGGGTGATGATTAAGAGCTGTCAGTAAATTGCACGTTTGACTTGCCTGGAATCCCTCCAGCCTCTCGTGGAGTCCCCCAGATTGAAGTTACCTTTGAAATTGATGTGAATGGTATCCTGAGGGTAACTGCAGAGGACAAAGGCACTGGTAACAAAATGACCAATGACCAGAACCGTCTGACTCCAGATGAAATTGAGTGGAAATTTATGTGAATGGAGGATTTAAGAGGCAAAATTGAGGCGGCCTAGTAGGGATTCCCCTTCTGGATTGCTACCTTGTCATGGTGAAGGTGCTTGTAGGGTCAGTCAAGATGGGTAGGTCATGGCAGAGAGGTCAGACAAATCATGGTCCACTGGAGAAGGAACTGGAAACCCACTCCAGTATCTTTGCTAAGAAAACTTTATGGACAGGCACAACCAGAGACATAGCGATATGGCACCAGAAGATGAGCCCCTCAGGTCAGAAGCTGCCTAACCGATTACTGAGGAAGAGCAGAGGGCAAGTACAAGTAACACCAGATCTAATGAAGTGGTTGGACCAAAGCAGATAGGACACCTAGCTGCGGATGTGTCTGGAGGGGAAACGAAAGCCCAATGCTGCAAAGATCAATTCAGAATAGGAACCTGGAATGTTAGAACTATGAATCAAGGCAAACTAGATGTGGTCAAAAATGAAATGACAAGGTTAAACATTGATATCCTGGGAGATGGTGAACTTAACTGTACTAGAATGGGACATTTAGGAAATCAATGACTCAAGCAAGCAGGGAGAAGGAAGTGAGGCCAAGGATGGGGGAAGGCTATGGCGAGGAGGAGGATAGGAGGTAGCCAAGACAACTAGGGCGAACAGAGCAGGTAAGGATTGAGAACCATATGGGAAAGGGAGGGCAGGAGGATGCACTGGGAAGAGGCCACCAGGGACTACAGGGAGTGCAAAGAATGAGATGGAAAGTGGCAAGGAGGACTGCAAGATAGGTGGGAGTGAGGGAGTGAGGATGAGCCAGGGGGGGGGGGGTTGAGGAGGGGGGAGCCAGGCAGGGGTGCAAGAGGCACCGAATTAGTGCGTGAAGAAGCTGCTCTGGTTGGGGTAATGGGAACAACACTGACCTGTTAATGATTAATTCCTGACTAAAATAATGACTCCTATAGTTTAAGGTATTATAGTAGTCATTTCAAATATATAAATACTCACGAAATTCACTCCTAGTGAATTAAAACATAACATTTACTAAACTGCTAGAAAATGTAATAAATTGAGTAGCTAATAACGATAAATAATATTAGATTTAATATCGTGAAACACACTTGAATGTTAAAAAACTATTGGTAAAAATACTCTGAGTGTTAGAACAAATGATTTTATTTTAAACTAATAAAAGTGTAAAAATATTATTCTATATGCCCTCTTGGCACATTTTTGATCAATACACAATGTAGAAAATAAAAGAATTGGATGAACAATATAAGCTACAAATTTGTGGGATTCTCAGAGCATGATAGTATAAGAAAATTTGAACTGAAATGTGTCAGCAGCTCTTTTTGCATAATTTGCTTTAAAATATAAAATATAACTTTCAACACAGGCTCTTTTTCACAGTTTGTAATTAAATATAGGAACAAGGAAAATCAACACACAAAAAATGAATAGTATTAGGGCTGTTTGGTCTATTATAAAGCACTTTTTTTTTCAGTAACTTTTTATTAGGAATAGAGACATAACATTGTATACATATCTAGGTTATCTTATACAAGCTACATTTTTAGAAATGTTACAGTATAATTATGTAATATGAAAGTCAAAAGCATTTTAATGTTGTATTTCATTGGTTAGAAAATTGTGTCTCTCTCTCCTTTACTCCTTTTTCTTATTTCTTTCAGTGTATTTTTGTTTTCAGAATGCAAACTTAGTGAAGAAAGGTGTGTTACATTTGAAGTAATTGTTTATAAGCTGTTAGTATAACATTATAAACAGGGGGAAGGGGGGTGGGTAAATTAACAGCAGCCCTCAATCCACTTAATATTAAAGTATGAATGATAAAATGTACCTTCTGGTGAAGTCTCCGCAATTCATGCCCGGGTCTCTCGCCTCCGCCAGTCCACCCTTAGCTTCCAGAGATATTTGGTAATAATTATTTGTATTCATGCCAGGGAAATACTATAAGAGGATCTCAACCAGGTTTTTAAAAAGATGGGGATAGAATCTGCTAAGAGATAGGTGAGTCTTTATTTTTTTAGGATATAGTTTAATTTAATTGTAATTGTTTGTAAATTAAGTGTATCAGATTTTCATTTACCTGCTATATGGCTTTTAGTAGCCAATATTAGAAATTGCAGCAATTTATTTTGTGAAGTAGATAAGGCTAGAAAAGATATTCCTAAAAGGCAGATATCAATACTCGGTTTAAGTTGGACTTTAAATATTTCTGAAGCAAGGTGCATAATATTTTGCCAAATGTATTGGACTTTTGGACATTCCCACCACATATGAATAAAGGAACCCACTACAGAACAACCTTGAAAGTAATTGGGATTCTCCAAAGCCTTCCATTTAGAAAGTTGTTCTGAAGTGATGTAAACTCTGGGGAGAACTTTAATAGAGGTCTCTAAAATACAGTAATTGAGAGATCCTTGTGATAAATTGGTCCAGGATTCTTTTCATTTACCCTGTTTCCATTGTTGAGCTAAATATGTCTCCCATTCGATATATATATATAAAGTGTCATAACTTACTTGAAAAACTGGATAAAGAAAATGGTCTTTGTCTCTTCTTAAAAATGTCCATTTTAGGGGCATCTCTGACTGAGTATGGAAGAGACTCAAGTCTTGATACTGCATACATAAAAGCTCAGAATTTTGGGAAGAGATTCTGGGCATGGCTAATGGAGTTTCACCTGCAGATTTTTGCTCACAAGTTTAAACATAAGGAGTGAGGAACTCCTCAGACAGCTGAGACTGTCTGAGGAGCAAGGAGGACAGGTGATATTTGACACATATAAGGTTGGTTTGTTAATAGTCTCACTGTAACATTCTATACCAACTGTAATCTATGTAGCCCTTTGTTTGGAAGTTTTAGGTAAAAGCAGTTGCATGAATCAAAGAAGGAAGATTTAAGATTGAACAGTAGCATCTATCTCTTGCTATGAGAAGATGTTAAATACATTAAGCCAGCCCTGTTTCAGTGCTCTGTACACCAACTACAAGGGATCCTAGAAGTCAGGTTTTTTAGATAGATTTCAAGATTTGAAACAGGTATGTAGTTTGCTATGCAGTCTAAAGATGTGTTTTAGAAGCAATCTGACAATTGCTTAATTTCGTTGATCAGGAAAGATGCCACTATGCTTTGAACAGTTCACTTTTTTTGTGTTTTTTTAGGTCGGTTAAATCAGAGCAACCACTGGGAAGACAATTTGGGCTTGCATCCATGTCACAGCTGGTGGAGCATAGCATGCATATTATCTGCACCTTAGGTCGCATGTCTACGTGAGCAAATTCAGACCATAAGTCCAAAGATCTCACATTCAACATGCCTTGAATAAGATATTAATCTTGGAATTTAAGTTTGAATAGATGATACCTTGTCTATGAGATACTGGGCAAACTCATTGCATTGTGATTGAGACAATCTTATATTAGGCTGTAGATACGTAGCTTGTATAATCATTCCACTGTGCAGAACAAACTGTGCTGGTCTGTTCTCTGCCATCATGTTCTCTCTGGACAGATTCTTTCAGATAATGATAATTTGATATGTTTTGAGGTGGTTTGTCAGCTGTACCTTGTCCTCAGGTATTGAATTTTATTGAAGCCATTTAATGTATTGCCACTTTCTTTTTAATTCCCTCACTGTTTCATCAAACCTATAAGCTAAGAAGCTATATGCAGATAGGGGAAAGACTGTAGTAGTAACAGTTCTATTGTAATTGTGGAAAATAGCATAGGGATCATGGCATCAAGTTCTCTCTTAGATCATAAGATGTCAGTCTTCTCATGGGGTGGTATTTTGTTATCTGCACAGGTCGAGACTTGCATGAAGGTGCTACAATTGCAAAAATTGATTAAATGATCACATCAAATGACAAGGTCTATTCTTATGCATAAGGCTCCCAAGCCTCTTGAAAACAAGGTCAAGTGTATGAGCAATTTTTTGAGTGCAGATGAGGTCCAAATTGTGACAGACTGTCATTGACGCAACAAGATCTGTTATTTCTGGTACAAACTTCTCCAGAAATATGATAAACTAAAAGGACTCTGAACCCAGTACCTGTAGTACTTTGGGCAGCAATGTACTAAAACAACTGAGTTGAACCTGTAGACATTTTTCTCAAGTTCAAGGATGTCTTAAAAATATTGCCACTCCTTCACTCCCTCCTCCTCTCTTTATCAATGAAAAACTGAGTAATGTGGTGATACAGCAGATTCTAAGATGGGAGCTGAGTTTTCATCTAGCCAAGTCTCTGTTATCAATGATAAATTTGGGGATTCTAAAAGGTGTGAAATAATTCCTATCTTGTTTTTAATGAACCTTGCATTGCATAACACTGCTCTGAGAGAGGTCTTCTGTGACTGATATCTAATAGGAAGGCCATTGAATTCTTTCCGTTTGTAGTTGCTGGACTGCATACAATATCTGGCTGTGTCTCTTTTGATAGTGTGAATTGTTACTGGGCAACAATAGATTTTTATGCTGGAACATGTACTTCCTTTAGTCTTTCTCCATCCCTGCATCCTCAATGTGTTTTCCAAAGGATTTTTTGAGTAAGCTCCATACCAGGTAATTATTTGTGGATATAAACATATTATGGTGTATATATGTAAGATTGCATTGCCATTTTAGGAGAACATCATTTTTTTACACATTTTCTCACCCTCATTTACATATTGCTCGCCAAACTGTATTGTATTTCAAAATGGTTTCATTTTGTTCCACTAGGGTTTTTAAAATGGTCTATCAGCCTCATTAAAATTCAAGCCCGCAGTTACCTTCATACAGCCCGTAAGTTAGGGCTTGAAATTTGCTCCGGATTACAGAGCGATTAAATTAGAAAAGCTCTCAAATACATGGCCGAAATTCAAAACCGTAAACTATCCTTCCATATGTAGCATTTCAGGGCATGATCATGATCAAATCCGCAAGTGATGTCAATAAGTTCTCCCCCTTTGGAGATATTAATGTTTGATAAAGCTCTCATATTGTTTGAATAGGATGAATGTATGTATGTGTATTGTTTTATGTATTTATATTTGTATGAAACTTTTGGGAATAAAAAGATGAAAAAAAAAACTACCTATGTACAAACAGCCAATAGTAAATGAGACCGTCATCATGACGTCAGTAAAAAATGGCGTTTAAACCACAATCAGTTACAGTTTTTGAGTCCGATTTGCGAACAGACTCGTAATCCATAAACCTTGCGATATAAAAAATCAATATATCTATTATTCTAGCCCATGCAAGTTCCATTTTATGTATTAACCCATTGATTTCCAAGATCGATATAAAACGGTAATTAAACATCTTTTTTTTTTTTATTACAGATTTGCAAGCTTGAGATTGTTGTACAATGAATTCTATTATATTTGCTTTTATAGTGCCATAAACAGGTGTTTAAACTACTTGCGAGTCCTCTCTAGTACTCATAGGATTTTTGGCTACATTTGCCATTTACAGTTGTGAAAGCGAGTGCGGCTTTGGGGAATTGTAGAAATGTAATAGATATTTGTGATTATAACATTTATGGGCTTGAAAGATCAAAGGCTTAGCTGAGTCAGAGTTACGATTTTGGAAACCGCAGTTGCTTTTCAGTCTGTAACCCGCAAATATATTCCAGGTAGCTAAAAGGGGCAAATTTAATAGCAGTAAATTTTGTGAACTCCTTTACGGGCTTCCATAACTACTATTTGGCAAATTTAATGAGGCCCTATGTGTCCCATGTGAGGATCCTTTTTTAATTGCACTCTTTGGGCCTCATTCTATTAACGGCCGTAGGAGATGCGGGGCTGCAAGGACCGGCCGCAAGCTATTCGGCTATTCTATTCCCTTCCGGCCGGAAGCTCCTGCAGGCTTGCGGCCGGTGCCTTGCTATCCCTTGCAGCCGCTCGCGCCGGAGAAAAGCCTTTGATCTAAAACGGCCGCAAGAGTTTCAGCCGCAAGAAAGCCCCGGTTGCTATTCAATTGCTCCGGGAAACCTCTCTGCAAGGCTAAAAGCGAGCCGCAGCTTACTTGCACCAAAAAGGTCCCGCTAGCACCAATTAAGCACATTATAAAGCCGAAATAAAGCCATCCTGCACTCTTATGAGACTATAAAGTGATTGTAGGTGTTAGCAAAAATAGCACAACATTCCCCTACACTCAAATCCATAAATAAATTATTTTTTTATTTATGTAAAAAATCCATGTAAAAAGTCCCGAGGGCTTGGAGCAACTCAGACCCGCCCACGCTGCGGCCGGAAAATAAACAGTTAATGTAAACTCGGATTTGGGCTGATGTGCAAGCTTGAGAGGGGGTTGCTATTAATCCTCATGTCCCCCATTATGATCCCTAGCATTTACAGAGCTGTACAGTGCCGTCTTGAATTTATTTTTACGTTTAAAGTTTTCTGAGCTTACGGCCGGTTGCAAGATATACGGCCGGCCGTAAGAGGAGATCCTTGCAGCCTTGCGGCCATTTTACGGCCGATAATAGAATGAGGCCCTTTGTATTTCAGAGGCAGTTCAGATGTTTTCTCTGTGAATATATTAAATTAACACTCTTTGGTTGTGTACCTGCCTGTGTGGATTCTGTAAAATGGTGTGTGGAGTTATTTTTATGCTGGTTTCTATGAAGTTAACACGATTTCTATAAACAACCATTTTAAATATTGATGAGTTGAATGAGTTAAAAGATCTGTGACTTTTTTTCTTCCTCTACTGACCATATTATGAATATATTATCTATTCTGTAGTGGTATTTAAAAGTTTTTTTTCTCTGGGAATCTAAATGTCAGTCATAAATAGATGTGCATGCTTTTTTCTTGAATAGTTTTCATTGTTGCTTGTAAGTAGTTACCTATATCTACAAATATTGTGTTTCCATCTAATTCTTTTAAATGTCACATGTTTATTAAGCAAGTTAGCTGTGTCTTGTATAAAACCACTGGATAGATGGCTATTATCTATAAGACAGGCCAGCTATCTGTCCAGTCAGTGTGTCCTTGCTTGTTAATATTGGTCTGCCTAGATTTCCATATGTACTTTAGAAAAATTGATAGACAGATTCCCTCTGTCTATGAGGCTATCTAATGAGTACCTGGTATCCTTCCTCTCACCATTGGGGCTCCTCTCCCTCTTCTTATTCCTCCATAACCACTTCTCTATCTCTTTTCCATTATCTTTATTTATTCTTTTCCCTCCAACTTTCTACTCTCTGTGTGCTCTTTTTGTTTCCTCTTATCTTTTTCCATTGTCTTATTCCTCTACATACTCCTCTTGTTTTTTGTGTGCAAGGGTGGTGGAGAGGAAAATTGCATATGAGATAGCCATGTGGTCTCACCTCCAGCCCCCTTTTGGTCTCATTTCACCAGTTACCTACAAAAAAAAAAAAAAACACATATGGAGAATATCCATTGCAATAAAATTCAGCCCACTATGGGGAGTTCAAACTGCAGATAATATTTTGGGCACGCAAACTACAGATAATATTTTGGGCACTGTTTTAAAGTGCCTGAATCTACATATTTGTGAAGCGATTAGACTGTTCATGACCTTTGGCACATTATTGATTCATCACACTAAATTATACAGGTTCTGAATGAACCTCAGGAAGACTTGGCACAACAGATTGACTACACCTGAACTTTAAGTGTTATGCATTTGAAAATATACATCCATAGAAAATGTTATGTTGCATGGGCCATAACTATTTGTATATTGCTCCAGAACATTATTAAACAACTAGCGACTTGCCCATCAAAAATGACGGGGCAATAAAATTTTAAGACATGGCAATGTTTGGCACACAATGTAAAGTTTTTTCTCCTCTGAGGACCTTCGGCGTTCATTGCGAGCCTCACGCTGAGTGCCTTCGGCGCACATTGCGTAGCTCGCAATGAGCGCCTTCGACGCTCATAGCGAGACGCTCCTCTCGTTTAATTTTGGTCCTATGAGTGCCTTCGGCTCTCATGACAAAGACAGATATATATGTCCATTTTTTTCTAGAATTATTAATTAATTATTTACTTAATAAATTAATATACTTTACCTATTTGTAATTGATATATCCAGCAAAAAATAGCCTGAAGAGCTAAGTATCTCTTTTTATTTTTGCAGCATACAATGTACAGTTGGCCTGTTGCTGCCCTGAGGAGAAAGTGTCCTCAATGTCCCAATTGTGCATTAGAAATATGCTGTGTGCGCGAGAGTGTTTGTTTAGTTGTATAAAGCGCCATTTTAGATTTGTAATGTGTTAGTGTTGTAAAATGGCGTAGTTTGTGTATGTGCAACGCGGCTCGCAAGCAATTTCAGTGCTTCCTAAGTGTGTACTTTTTTACCTCGCACGTCCCTGGCAAAAGTGGTAAGTGCCTGGTGGTGTTTTGCGCATTTCGGGGTCGTGTAGCCTCGGTTTTATTTTTTTGTCTGTCATTTATTTCTCATGTTTCAATTTCCTAATCTCGTTAAATTCGACTAATTATGGTGCAACCTCAATGGCAGATATCATGGCTGTGCCCCCATGCGCTGTGTGTTTTTTTGTTTTTTTTGTATTGTTTTTGTTGTTTTTAAATGTACGCATTTTGGCCATTAACTTCGTATTTTTGTGTTTTTGTTCTTCATGGTCGTGGAGCCTCATTTTAATTTTTTTCGGTCTCCATTTTTTTTTCACTTATGTGTTTTTCAAGTGGGGAAACTCTTTAAAATCTAATTTAATTTGCATGCAACCTCACCCCCAGACGTCCTGACTGTCCCCACGTGCTGTGTGTGATGTTTTTGTTATTTTTCATTGTTTTTTTGTGTTTTTTGTTGTAAGCGTTTCAGCCGTTAAGTTCATATTCTTGTGACCTTGTAGTTTATTTTTTTTCTAAATCCCGCGGGTCGTATTTTTTTGTGTGTTAGTCCATATTTCGTCTTTTTTTCTAAGTCCTGTGACGTGGTTGTTTTTTTTACAAAGTCGCGCTTTTCGGGGGTGGGGGTTCTATTGGGAGTGAGGCGGCGTAGAGCCTCCACCTCCGCAAATGTGGCCCCTCACTTTGCGAGGGTCCGCATTTGCAGACAGAACTGGGACGCAGTTCTTGAGAGCTGGCTTAGCGTGTTGGCGACTTGCAGTTTGACAACTATTATGTGTGATAGACTTTTATATTTTTGGAAGAATATTGTGTGTATGCAGTGAAAAAAGCACTAGTTGTTTTTTTCAGCTAACACATAATACTTGTAAAATCTCACCTGTTCATTACACTAATAAGCTTCCCTGTTCAAGTTGGGAAAATTTTGATCAGCAGAGCTAACTTCCCGGCTAGTAGGATAAAGTTGTCACAGATGTTAAAACATGCTGACACTGTTATTACATTTGGTAATTATTTTTTGGGCAAAATGTGAGAAATTATACAGATCTATGTTATTTCAAATTACAGCTAAATCACTCTTCAGTTTATATGCTGATTTAAAGTATGGGTTTTAAGTGAGCCCTCATAGCCTAGCAGCTTAAGAACACTTTAACTGTTTTATTTTTTCATTTTTTCAACCTAACTTTACTGGACTTTCTTAAAAAGATTACATTAAACATTGCCTGGAACTTATTTAATATTGGAACATTTATCTTCACTGCAGAGCTGTCACATCTTCTCCTGAAACAATAAAACAATGCATTGCATTATAAAAAGGGCTATCAGTAAAGTACGATGATATATATATATATATATATATATATATTATTTTTATATATATATATATATATACATACATTACACATGCATATATTCTTATTGAGATTTGTGTATAGTATTAACATTATACCTGCAAAGTTAAGATTGACAATATTTGGCATTTGAATGACATGGTTGCAAATCGTATTAAAACTATGTTATTTAATGTATATAAGTGAAACAGACCATTGATGAAATAGATACAATGATTGTTCTGTTTATACAGTAAACGTGTAAACGTACTATAATTAATCTTTAAAGCAAGTAAAACAAAGCACACTAAGATGTTGAAAAGTCTGTTAATGTAAAGTGTACGACACATTAACCTCTCTTTCACAGATACTAATAAAGATTGCATTTTAACAGTGCACCATTTCCTTAATGTTACTAAACATTACAAATTTTTTCAAGGAAAGTAAATGAAATAACACATATTATCTTGTAAAAAGCATATAATGCTGAATCATGTTTAAGAATAATAGATGTTAAATACTTGGAGTCTCATTCAATTTGGGCCTTGCAACTCGACCGCAGACAGCCGAATGTCTGCAATTGAGTTGGGGGCTCTATTTGGTCTCCGTTTGCAATGCTATTCAATTCAGCAAAGCAGCAAGTTATGGTCCGATAGTGAAAATCAGAAACCATGCCGTCCTATGTAGCATTTCCGGACCTGAACATGAACATGATGTAAGTAATTACCCATAACTGTATCCAATAAACCCTAACTGTACCTATTTAACCCTAACTGTACCCAATAAACCCTATCTGTACCCAATATAACCTAACTGTACCCAAAAAACCCTAAATGTACCTAAATACCCCTAACTGGACCTAATTACCCCTAACTGTACCTATTTAACTCTAACTGTACCCAATAAACCCTAACTGTATCTAATCCCCCTAACTGTACCCAATAAACCCTAACTGTACCTAATTACCCCTAACTGGATCCAAAAAAACCCTACCCTATTAGCCTCTACCCTACCCTATTGATCCCTACACTGCCCTAATAACCCCTACCCTCTTAACCCCTAGCATCCCATGTATCCCATTCTGATTGGCTGAAAACATTTCCACGTTCTGATAGGCTGATATCTGATTGACCATGATTTCAGCCAATCAAAATGCACAAATGCTTTCAGCCAATCAGAATGGGATACACCCCTGCCTCCCATTCTGATTGGTTGAAATCTGATTGACAGTGATTTCAGCCAATCGGAATGCACACATTTTTGTTTTTTGGTTGGAGCATGCATGGGAACCTTCATTTGCAGTGGGGAGCTCCTCAAGGGAGGAGCTAAGTTTAGTTGTAGTATTTTTTTTATAGAACGTCGGATTTTGATGAAGGTGCCTTTCCTGGACCAGAAGTGTGAAGACCAGGGCATCGAGCGTCATGGATCACCACTGGAGGGGCATTTTGGCCAGGCCAGTAGACTAATTAACCCTTTCTTTGTTACAGGTTGTAAATGTTTTTTAATTTTAATAGTGATCTTCTTTATCGGCCGTCGGGGTGGAGGGGCCCAGAAGAGTGAAGACCGGGTTGTAAGTCTTTTTTAATTTAATAGTGTTTTTTTATTTTCTGTGATCTTTTTTGTTTTATGTGTAAGTCTTTTCACATTTTTCAGTAATGCTTTTTTATTTTCATGTAATTAGTAGGTTTTTTTTGTACTTAGTGTGGTTTTTTATTTTCTGTAATCTGTGTGATTTTATTTGTACTTAGTGGGCTGTTAGAGATTTTATTAGGGGGTTAGGTAGGGAAGGGTTAATAGGGAAGGGTAGGGGTTAAGAGTGTAAGGTAGGGGTATTGAGGGTAGGGGTTAATTGGATAGTGTAGGGTTAATGGGGTAGGGTAGGGGTTAAGATGGTAGGATAGAGGTTAATAGGGTGGTGTAGGGGATAAAAGGGTAGGGGTTAATAGGGTAGGGTAGGGGTTAAGAGGGTAGGGTAGGGATTAAGAGGGTAGTGGTTAATAGGGTAGTGTAGGGGTTAAGAGGGTAGTGTAGGGGAAATGAGAGAAGGGGTTAATAGGGTAGGGTAGGGGTTAATAGTGTAGTAGTTAAGAGGATAGGGGTTGATTGTGTAGTGTAGGGCTTAGTAGGGTAGGGTAAGGGTTAAGAGGGTAGGGTTCAGGTATATATGATAGTGTAGGGGAAATGAGGGTAGGGGTTAATAGGGTAGTGTAGGGGTAAATAGGGTAGGGGTTAAGAGAGTAAAGTAGGGGTTAAGAGGGTAGTGGTTAATAGGGTAGTGTAGGGGTTAATAGGGTAGAGTAGGGGTTAAGAGGATAGGGTAGGGGTTAAAAGGGTAGTGTAAGGGTTAAGAGGATAGGGTAGTGGTTAATAGGGTAGTGTAGGAGTTAATAGGGTAGGGGGTTAATTGCGTAGGTAGGGGTTAATAAAGTAGAATATGGGTTAAGAGGGTAGGGTAGGGGTTAATAGGGTAGTGTAGGGGAAATGAGGGTAGGGTATTCATTATTCGAGTAGTGTAGGGGTTAATAGGGTAGGGGTTAAGAGGGTAGTGGTTATTAGGGTAGTGTAGGGATTAAGAGGGTAGGGGTTAATAGGGTAATGTTGGGGTTAATTGTGTAGGTAGGGGTTAATAGGGTAGGATAGGGGTTAAGAGGGAAGGGTAGGGGTTAAAAGGGTAGGGGTTAAGAGGGTAGGGGTATGGAGGTTAGCTGTTAATAGGGTAGTGTAGGGGTGAATAGGGTAGGGGTTAAGAGGGTAGAGTATGGGGATAAGAGGGTAGGGTATGGTTAATAAGGTAGTATAGTGGTTAATAGAGTAGGGTGGGGGTAATGAGGGTAGGGGTTAAGAGGGTATTGGTTAATAGGGCAGTGTAGGTGTTAATAGGGTAGAGTATGGATTAAAAGGGTAGGGGTTAAGAAGGTATGGTAGGGGTTAATAGGGTAATGTAGGGGTTAAGAGGGTAGGGTAGTGGTTAATAGGGTAGTGTAGGGGTTAATAGGGTAGGGTAGGGTTAATAGGGTAGGATATGGGTTAAGAAGGTAGGGTAGGGGTGTATTGGGTCCAGTTGCGGGTAATTAGGTACAGTTAGAGTTTATTTGGTACAGTTAGGAGTAATTAGATACATTTAGGGTTTATTGGGTACCGTTAGGGTTTCTTGGGTACAGTTAGGGTTAAATATGTACAATTAGCGGTAATTCGGTACAGTTAGGGTTTATTGGGTACTGTTAGGGGTAATTAGATACAGTTAGGGTTTAATGGGTACAGTTAGGGATGAATAGTTAGAATTAGGGGTAATTAGGTACAGTTAGGGTTTAATAGATACAGTTAGGTTTAATTAGGTACAGTTAGGGGTAATTATGTACAGTTAATGTTAAATAGGTACAGATAGGAGTAATCAGGTACAGTTTGGGGTAATTAGGTACAGTTAGGCCCCCACAGCAATAGTTAATGCGGACCCCTGCAGCAATGGTTAATGTAGGGACCCTGCGGGATTCCCAATGGGAACCCCGCATCATGGTGGGTTTTAATGTTAGGTGCAGTACCCCCCTGCCGGGGTTAATGATTTGTGTGCCGCGAGCCCTTTAAGTACACACAGCGGCAAATTTTCGTTTTTAAATGCTGCAGGGGTCCTGATCAGGACCCCTGCAGCAAGGGTTAATGTGTTAACGATGGGGACCCCACAGCATTGGGGGTAAAATCTAGGTGCCGCAGGGGTACTTACAGTATTCCCGCTGCTGGGGTTAACTATTTGTGTGCTGCAGGCCCTTTAAGGACCTGCAGCGTTAAACTTACATTTTTAAAGGGTTAATGTAGGGACCCTGCGGGGGTCCCGATGGGGACCTCATAGCATGGGGTGTTTTAATATTAGGTGCTGCTTACTTACAGTATGCTTGCAGCCGGGGTTAACTATTTGTTTGCGCAGGCCCCCTCAGCATTGATTAATGGAGGGACCCTGGGGGATTCCTGATGAGTACCCGGCAGCATGGGGGGTTATAATGTTAGGTGCCCAGTGGGTACTTACAGTATCCCTGTGGCCAGGGTTAACTATGTGTGTGCCGCAGGCCCTTTAAGGATCCAAAATGGGAAATTTTTCAATTTTAAATGCTGCCGGGATCCGGATCGTGACCTCTGCAGAAAGGGTTCATGTAGTGACCCTGCGGGGGTCCCGATGGGGACCTCGTAGCATGGGAAGTTTTAATGTTAGGTGCTAAAGGCCGGGGTTAACTATGAGTGTGCCACGGGCCCTTTAAGTACCCGCAGCAGGGGGTTCCAATCGGGACCCCCGCAGCAAGGGGGGGGTTTAATTTAGCAATGTGGTGGTTTAATTTAGGAGTGGGGGGTTAGGAGCAGTGGGGACATTTAGGGGGAGCACATGTAAGGGCTTTTAAAGCCCTTGCTAGTCCTCCTTGGTACCCTCAACTTGTGGTTCAACTTTTGCCATTTGTGGGCTTGACAGAGTGGTTAGGTAGGGGGAATTGGAGCAATTGAATAGCGATTTGTGATTTTAGCATTCGAAAGTTTTGCAGCAGTAAAAGATTAAAGGCTTTGAGGGGCATCGACTTGCAATTTTAAAATCACAACGCATCGCAATGAATTGCAGTCCGGAGCCCGTAACTCGACCAGAGCCCACAAACTGAGGCCAGTTGAATAGTAAAGTAACTTGCGGGCTCCATTTGTGAGCTTGGATCTCCCGAAAGCCTCAATTGAATGAGGCTCTAGGGCTTCCATTCAATTGCAAGCTTTAAATTTCCTCTACACTGAACCTTTGGCTGCCGTCTCTAACTTGCCAAACGGAAACCATGCACTAGTAAGTAGGATTTCAGGGGGCATGATCATATTAAATGTCAATATTTAAGCAAGCCCGTAATTTACTATAATTTAAACGCTAGCAATACTTCTTAGACACAGTCAATAGTAAATGAGACTGTCATCAGGACGTCGGTAAAACATGTAGTTTATGCTTAACTTCACTTTCACAAATTAATAAGGGGCCAAATGGAGCCAAAATTCCTACAGATACTAGAGAGGACCCGCAAAGAGGTTAATGTCCTGTTGGTAGCACTGTAAAAGCAAATATAAACACAATACTGTATTTTAAATTAAAGGGAAAGCGATGTAAGGTATTAATATTAATAGCACAATATTCTCAAGCCTGAAAATCGGCAATAACAATTTTTTTATTTTATGTTTAATTTCCATGTTATATCAATCTTGGCAATAAATGTGTTATAATATATTAGAATAGAACTTGCATGGACTAGAATATCATATTTATAGATTATTTCATATTGCATTATTTCTGGCATGCGGGCCCGATCGCAACTAGTACTACTAAGTGAAATAAATCTAACCTCCATTTTTTTGTGACGTAAAAATAATGATTTATTTTACTATTGGCTCTGTCTTAACCCGTAACCACAGGTTTGACTAATCGATCATGTTCACAGCCGCAAATGGAACGCGTAGAAGCATGGTTTACGGATTTGAATCTCGGCCACGTATGTTGCGGGCTTGTCTAATTTTATCGCTCTGTAACTCTGACAAATTTCAAGCCCACAGGCTTTGCGGCTGTACCACAGCTGCTGCAGGCTTCAAATTTAATGGGGCCCTTAGGCCAATATTAAATTCCTCGAAATCTGCAGCAGTTACAGAGCGACTAAACTGAACAAGCCCGCAACTACATGGCCAAAACTCCAAAACGTAAACCATGTAACCATAAGTAGCATTTCAGGGCATGATCATGATCAATTAAGCAAGCCCGTAACTACCGATTTAGAAACAGCCAATAGTAAATGAGACTGTCATCATGACGTCAGTAAAATATGGTGTTTAAACCACAATCAATTAGTGTTTAGAAGTCCAATTTGCTATCAGACATCCAGAAATGTTGAAATGTATAAAAATCAATAAATCTACTGGTCTAATTTGTTTGGGTGGCTTGATATCTATTAACTCATTGATTGCTGTGATCAATGTAACACAGAAATAAAACTTTTAAAAAAAAATCTGCAGATTTACAAGCTTGAGACTGCTGTGCAATTAATTCTAATGTATTACATTACTTTCCACGTATTTTAAAGTGAAGTATTGATTTTTTTTTTTGCTTTTATACTGTTACGAACAGTGGTTAAACCCCTTGCGAGTTATCTCTAGTACTCATAGGATTTTCTTCTACATTTGCCATTTACTGTTGTGAAAACAATTGCGGGCTGCAGGAATTGTAGTGATTTGCGATTTTAGCGATTGACAGATAAAAGGCTTAGCTGGGTTGGACTTGCGAGTTTGACAACCGCAGTTGCTTTTCAGCCTGTAACCCGCATATTGATTGCCAGTAGCTAAAAGTGCCCAATTTAATAGCAGTAACTTTTGCTGGCTACATTACGGGCTACAGTAACTACATATTGAACAAATTAAAAGAAACCTTAATTTGCGAGCTAGAGCTACAGATCTAATAGAATATTGATTTTGTGTACCTTTAATTATTTAGCACTCGTAAATCTTGAGCTGTGCTAAAACCAATGGAGTTCTAAAGCCATTTTTTTGCTGTCCCATAATGATTGTGGGTGAGTAACTCACAATTAGAATGGGAGTAGCTAAATGTAGCCAATTGAATATCTGTAACTTTTACAAGCTGCTTTATGAGATCAAGTAATTGCGATTTGGCCAATTGAATGGGGACCTTGGTCACTGGTTAATTTAACATATTTGAATACTAAATGTGAACTGTATATTTTGTCATTCTAAGCATCACCTTGATACTGCAATGCAATTTTATATCATTTTAATTGAAAAATATATTTTCCCTCATGTGTAGGACAACAACAAACATTTTGTTTCCAATATAAGGTCCTCTCCCTTATCTGTTGGTCAACTTTGTTCCTTTCTGCTTGCTGACACTATGTCCTTCTACAAACACTAGGGACTCACCTGAAATCTTTTTGATCAGCACCCTCCAAGGGGGAATTATTTTCTTTCTTCTGGCATGGGTCCTGCCTTAGACCTCTTATAGAACTTTCTATGATCCTTATCCTGTTATCGACAGGGAGATAATTAAGAAGGTATGTCTCTATATGTTCTCTATCCAATATGGATACATTTTTGAAGCCTTCATACCTTTAAGTGATCGCTGCAATATAATTAATATGCTAAAAATACAGTATATCACAGGGGAAGAACAAAACTCTTGCCAGCAAGCCTCTTAAAGCTTGGATCAAAAAATACAAGCTTTGTCTTTAAGAGGATGCATGGAAAGTCCCATTATCATATATCTGTTCTTACCTTTGTTGAAATGACTTACAGAAGAGCATGCTGATATACTGATGATATAGAATGGACTCTACCTTTAAAACTTGTATGTGTATATTTGGAGCCAGAATTTATGATTTTCGGCATGACAGACAAAAGTTAGCATTTTTAGGAAGCCCTTGGGCATACTCATTGGGAATATTAAACTTTTTTTTTTACCCATAATGGAGGACATTTTGGAATTCTGGAGGTGGCCATTTATGTTATAGGCAAACAAGACTATTTGGGGATCTGTTAAAATACTGTTAGTCATTGTTTTGATTTGGTGGTAGCATCTTTGTTATTGGCATGCATCACCTGCCAAAACATGTTTACTGTGGCAAGGGCTTGCTCAGTTCATTAGTGTATATATATTTAATTACTGAGATGATATTATACTAAATTACTGAGGATCAACATTCAAGAAGTGATTTCTTCTTTGATACAGGGACAATTTTATGTCACTACACTGTGTGTTATTAAGACTCTAGTGATGGTTTCAGGAAGCTAAAGACTTTGAAATAGAATCAGAAGTGAACCTAAGGCATTAAGGTGAGAAATTGTTTTCTTGTATTACTCTGCATTCTTTTAGTCCCCTCTGTGTATAAAAAGGACAGATAAGGTGGCTCTAAGTATATATAATCTCTGTGTATAACCATAAAAAGACATATATGTGTACTGACAAAACATTGTGCTTTTTCAGTTTGGCTGAACATGAGAAAGATTGAGGTCTTCCATGGGGTGTGATAACCCCCTGTCAAAGGTTAAACCCTATGCTTGTAATTCTTTAACTCAGACAAGCAGCGTTCCCCAGTGTGATTTTTGATTGGAATGTTATGGTTGTTTTAAGAGGAATTTGCAGAGCCTCCCAATCATTCAAGACTAAATAATGAATATGATAGCAGATATCATACTCATTTGATTCTGCTGAAGAATAAATTAAAATTACCAAGTATTATTATTCTTTATTTGTAATGCACCAACATATTCCGTAGCACTGTACATGGGTTAAGTACAAGACACAATTACAAAAACAATATTAACACATTGCAAAAAATGGAGGGCTCTATTTTTGAGCTTAAAACTTACTTTGTGCTAGTTTCCAAAGTACCAACCAAGATTGAAAGCTTGCAAAGTTATTATTATTATTATTATTACTTTTATTTGTAACACGCCAACATATTCCGTAGCGCTATACAGAGGAAATGAACAAGGAAAAATATACATTTTAACAAACTGCAAAAAGTGGAGGGCCCTGTTTTGAGCTTAGAATCTTTGTAGAAGATGCTTTTTGCCAAAGCACTCTACAAGATTGAAAACTCTCTACTTACAATCTAAAGGGGATGGAAGAGGCAGATAACAAATAGCAAGGGTCAGGAAGAAAGTGGAGTTTCATTAGGTAGGAGGGTATGCAAAGTTAGAAGGAAAAGGAAAGCAACTGAGAAAGTAATTTGGTAAGTGATCCTAGTATGTAATATGTTATCTGCCCCTAGTGGTCAGATAGTATAATCTGCAAGTGGGAGGTGAGGGGCCTGTGTTAGGAGGTATGTCCCAAGAAGCCAGAAGAAGAAAGAGAGAGAGGGAGAGGAAGTGGGATTTGGACTTGCAGAAGTGTTTCTGCTTATGAGCTTTAGAAGGGGGAGGAGATGGTGGATGGAGGAATAAGAGTAGCTCATGGGAGCATAAAAGAGTAGAGGAAAGCATGTAAGGTGAGATGGTTAGGTTGGAGACATGATGTGGCAAAGTTGAGAAGAGAAGCTTGAGTAAAAAACAGGATGTAATGAGGAAGGAAAAGGCATGAGGAAACATTGTGTAAAAGATTAATTAGGTATAGTTAGCAGATGTTGCTAATTGATCAGCTGTAAGAAATTTGAGTGACTCAATAAATCAAGAGAAACAAGGGGCAGGTGGGAAGTGATTGTAGATCCAGAGAGAGAGAGAGTGAGAGAAGAGACTGAGGCCCACAGATAGTGGAGAGACTGCAACAGAATATGAGAAGGATGGACAAATGTTATTTCAGAGATAAGAAGCAATAAAACCAGGCTTTGGGGGTGGGGGAGCAGGCAAGGTAAGGGGGGTTTCAGACAAATGCAAAGGTATGGATTTGCTTAGTAAAAGTTTCTATCTCATCAAATATTAAATTACAGAAACATTCATACAAATATTGATAATATTACATATAGTACAAGTTTAAATGGCTCCAAAGTGTCTTTAGATACCTCCAGCACAGCTTCAGACAGTGTGTTTGATTGTAGATCCAGAGAGAGAGAGAGTGAGAGAAGAGACTGAGGCCCACAGATAGTGGAGAGACTCCAGCACAGCTTCAGACAGTGTGTTTGATTGTAGATCCAGAGAGAGAGAGAGAAGAGACTGAGGCCCACAGATAGAGGAGAGACTCCAGCACAGCTTCAGACAGTGTGTTTGATTGTAGATCCAGAGAGAGAGAGAGTGAGAGAAGAGACTGAGGCCCACAGATAGCGGAGAGACTCCAGCACAGCTTCAGACAGTGTGTTTGATTGTAGATCCAGAGAGAGAGAGAGAGTGAGAGAAGAGTCTAGGGCCCACAGATAGCGGAGAGACTCCAGCACAGCTTCAGACAGTGTGTTTGATTGTAGATCCAGAGAGAGAGAGAGTGAGAGAAGAGACTGAGGCCCACAGATAGTGGAGAGACTCCAGCACAGCTTCAGACAGTGTGTTTGATTGTAGATCCAGAGAGAGAGAGAGTGAGAGAAGAGACTGAGGCCCACAGATAGTGGAGAGACTCCAGCACAGCTTCAGACAGTGTGTTTGATTGTAGATCCAGAGAGAGAGAGAGTGAGAGAAGAGACTGAGGCCCACAGATAGTGGAGAGACTCCAGCACAGCTTCAGACTGTGTGTTTGATTGTAGATCCAGAGAGAGAGAGAGAGAGTGAGAGAAGAGACTGAGGCCCACAGATAGTGGAGAGACTCCAGCACAGCTTCAGACAGTGTGTTTGATTGTAGATCCAGAGAGAGAGAGAGTGAGAGAAGAGACTGAGGCCCACAGATAGTGGAGAGACTCCAGCACAGCTTCAGACAGTGTGTTTGATTGTAGATCCAGAGAGAGAGAGAGAGTGAGAGAAGAAACTGAGGCCCACAGATAGTGGAGAGACTCCAGCACAGCTTCAGACAGTGTGTTTGATTGTAGATCCAGAGAGAGAGAGAGAGTGAGAGAAGAGACTGAGGCCCACAGATAGTGGAGAGACTCCAGCACAGCTTCAGACAGTTTGTTTGATTGTAGATCCAGAGAGAGAGAGAGTGAGAGAAGAGACTGAGGCCCACAGATAGTGGAGAGACTCCAGCACAGCTTCAGACAGTGTGTTTGATTGTAGATCCAGAGAGAGAGAGAGTGAGAGAAGAGACTGAGGCCCACAGATAGTGGAGAGACTCCAGCACAGCTTCAGACAGTGTGTTTGATTGTAGATCCAGAGAGAGAGAGAGAGTGAGAGAAGAAACTGAGGCCCACAGATAGTGGAGAGACTCCAGCACAGCTTCAGACAGTGTGTTTGATTGTAGATCCAGAGAGAGAGAGAGAGTGAGAGAAGAGACTGAGGCCCACAGATAGTGGAGAGACTCCAGCACAGCTTCAGACAGTGTGTTTGATTGTAGATCCAGAGAGAGAGAGAGTGAGAGAAGAGACTGAGGCCCACAGATAGTGGAGAGACTCCAGCACAGCTTCAGACAGTGTGTTTGATTGTAGATCCAGAGAGAGAGAGAGTGAGAGAAGAGACTGAAGCCCACAGATAGTGGAGAGACTCCAACACAGCTTCAGACAGTGTGTTTGATTGTAGATCCAGAGAGAGAGAGAGTGAGAGAAGAGACTGAGGCCCACAGATAGTGGAGAGACTCCAGCACAGCTTCAGACAGTGTGTTTGATTGTAGATCCAGAGAGAGAGAAAGAGTGAGAGAAGAGACTGAGGCCCACAGATAGTGGAGAGACTCCAGCACAGCTTCAGACAGTGTGTTTGATTGTAGATCCAGAGAGAGAGAGAGTGAGAGAAGAGACTGAGGCCCACAGATAGTGGAGAGACTCCAGCACAGCTTCAGACAGTGTGTTTGATTGTAGATCCAGAGAGAGAGAGAGAGTGAGAGAAGAAACTGAGGCCCACAGATAGTGGAGAGACTCCAGCACAGCTTCAGACAGTGTGTTTGATTGTAGATCCAGAGAGAGAGAGAGTGAGAGAAGAGACTGAGGCCCACAGATAGTGGAGAGACTCCAGCACAGCTTCAGACAGTGTGTTTGATTGTAGATCCAGAGAGAGAGAGAGAGTGAGAGAAGAGACTGAGGCCCACAGATAGTGGAGAGACTCCAGCACAGCTTCAGACAGTGTGTTTGATTGTAGATCCAGAGAGAGAGAGAGTGAGAGAAGAGACTGAGGCCCACAGATAGTGGAGAGACTCCAGCACAGCTTCAGACAGGGTGTTTGATTGTAGATCCAGAGAGAGAGAGAGAGTGAGAGAAGAGACTGAGGCCCACAGATAGTGGAGAGACTCCAGCACAGCTTCAGACAGTGTGTTTGATTGTAGATCCAGAGAGAGAGAGAGTGAGAGAAGAGACTGAGGCCCACAGATAGTGGAGAGACTCCAGCACAGCTTCAGACAGTGTGTTTGATTGTAGATCCAGAGAGAGAGAGAGTGAGAGAAGAGACTGAGACCCACAGATAGTGGAGAGACTCCAGCACAGCTTCAGACAGTGTGTTTGATTGTAGATCCAGAGAGAGAGAGAGTGAGAGAAGAGACTGAGGCCCACAGATAGTGGAGAGACTCCAGCACAGCTTCAGACAGTGTGTTTGATTGTAGATCCAGAGAGAGAGAGAGAGTGAGAGAAGAGACTGAGGCCCACAGATAGTGGAGAGACTCCAGCACAGCTTCAGACAGTGTGTTTGATTGTAGATCCAGAGAGAGAGAGAGAGTGAGAGAAGAGACTGAGGCCCACAGATAGTGGAGGGACTCCAGCACAGCTTCAGACAGTGTGTTTGATTGTAGATCCAGAGAGAGAGAGAGTGAGAGAAGAGACTGAGGCCCACAGATAGTGGAGAGACTCCAGCACAGCTTCAGACAGTGTGTTTGATTGTAGATCCAGAGAGAAAGAGAGAGTGAGAGAAGAGACTGAGGCCCACAGATAGTGGAGAGACTCCAGCACAGCTTCAGACAGTGTGTTTGATTGTAGATCCAGAGAGAGAGAGAGTGAGAGAAGAGACTGAGGCCCACAGATAGCGGAGAGACTCCAGCACAGCTTCAGACAGTGTGTTTGATTGTAAATCCAGAGAGAGAGAGAGAGTGAGAGAAGAGACTGAGGCCCACAGATAGTGGAGAGACTCCAGCACAGCTTCATACAGTGTGTTTGATTGTAGATCCAGAGGGAGAGAGAGTGAGAGAAGAGACTGAGGCCCACAGATAGTGGAGAGACTCCAGCACAGCTTCAGACAGTGTGTTTGATTGTAGATCCAGAGAGAGAGAGAGAAGAGACTGAGGCCCACAGATAGAGGAGAGACTCCAGCACAGCTTCAGACAGTGTGTTTGATTGTAGATCCAGAGAGAGAGAGAGTGAGAGAAGAGACTGAGGCCCACAGATAGCAGAGAGACTCCAGCACAGCTTCAGACAGTGTGTTTGATTGTAGATCCAGAGAGAGAGAGAGTGAGAGAAGAGTCTAGGGCCCACAGATAGTGGAGAGACTCCAGCACAGCTTCAGACAGTGTGTTTGATTGTAGATCCAGAGAGAGAGAGAGTGAGAGAAGAGACTGAGGCCCACAGATAGTGGAGAGACTCCAGCACAGCTTCAGACAGTGTGTTTGATTGTAGATCCAGAGAGAGAGAGAGTGAGAGAAGAGACTGAAGCCCACAGATAGTGGAGAGACTCCAGCACAGCTTCAGACAGTGTGTTTGATTGTAGATCCAGAGAGAGAGAGAGTGAGAGAAGAGACTGAGGCCCACAGATAGTGGAGAGACTCCAGCACAGCTTCAGACAGTGTGTTTGATTGTAGATCCAGAGAGAGAGAGAGAGTGAGAGAAGAGACTGAGGCCCACAGATAGTGGAGAGACTCCAGCACAGCTTCAGACAGTGTGTTTGATTGTAGATCCAGAGAGAGAGAGAGAGTGAGAGAAGAGACTGAGGCCCACAGATAGTGGAGAGACTCCAGCACAGCTTCAGACAGTGTGTTTGATTGTAGATCCAGAGAGAGAGAGAGAGTGAGAGAAGAGACTGAGGCCCACAGATAGTGGAGAGACTCCAGCACAGCTTCAGACAGTGTGTTTGATTGTAGATCCAGAGAGAGAGAGAGTGAGAGAAGAGACTGAGGCCCACAGATAGTGGAGAGACTCCAGCACAGCTTCAGACAGTGTGTTTGATTGTAGATCCAGAGAGAGAGAGAGTGAGAGAAGAGACTGAGGCCCACAGATAGTGGAGAGACTCCAGCACAGCTTCAGACAGTGTGTTTGATTGTAGATCCAGAGAGAGAGAGAGTGAGAGAAGAGACTGAGGCCCACAGATAGTGGAGAGACTCCAGCACAGCTTCAGACAGTGTGTTTGATTGTAGATCCAGAGAGAGAGAGAGAGTGAGAGAAGAAACTGAGGCCCACAGATAGTGGAGAGACTCCAGCACAGCTTCAGACAGCGTGTTTGATTGTAGATCCAGAGAGAGAGAGAGTGAGAGAAGAGACTGAGGCCCACAGATAGTGGAGAGACTCCAGCACAGCTTCAGACAGTGTGTTTGATTGTAGATCCAGAGAGAGAGAGAGAGTGAGAGAAGAGTCTGAGGCCCACAGATAGTGGAGAGACTCCAGCACAGCTTCAGACAGTGTGTTTGATTGTAGATCCAGAGAGAGAGAGAGAGTGAGAGAAGAGACTGAGGCCCACAGATAGTGGAGAGACTCCAGCACAGCTTCAGACAGTGTGTTTGATTGTAGATCCAGAGAGAGAGAGAGAGTGAGAGAAGAGACTGAGGCCCACAGATAGTGGAGAGACTCCAGCACAGCTTCAGACAGTGTGTTTGATTGTAGATCCAGAGAGAGAGAGAGTGAGAGAAGAGACTGAGGCCCACAGATAGTGGAGAGACTCCAGCACAGCTTCAGACAGTGTGTTTGATTGTAGATCCAGAGAGAGAGAGAGAGTGAGAGAAGAGACTGAGGCCCACAGATAGTGGAGAGACTCCAGCACAGCTTCAGACAGTGTGTTTGATTGTAGATCCAGAGAGAGAGAGAGTGAGAGAAGAGACTGAGACCCACAGAAAGTGGAGAGACTCCAGCACAGCTTCAGACAGTGTGTTTGATTGTAGATCCAGAGAGAGAGAGAGTGAGAGAAGAGACTGAGGCCCACAGATAGTGGAGAGACTCCAGCACAGCTTCAGACAGTGTGTTTGATTGTAGATCCAGAGAGAGAGAGAGAGTGAGAGAAGAGACTGAGGCCCACAGATAGTGGAGAGACTCCAGCACAGATTCAGACAGTGTGTTTGATTGTAGATCCAGAGAGAGAGAGAGTGAGAGAAGAGACTGAGGCCCACAGATAGTGGAGAGACTCCAGCACAGCTTCAGACAGTGTGTTTGATTGTAGATCCAGAGAGAGAGAGAGAGTGAGAGAAGAGACTGAGGCCCACAGATAGTGGAGAGACTCCAGCACAGCTTCAGACAGTGTGTTTGATTGTAGATCCAGAGAGAGAGAGTGAGAGAAGAGACTGAGGCCCACAGATAGTGGAGAGACTCCAGCACAGCTTCAGACAGTGTGTTTGATTGTAGATCCAGAGAGAGAGAGAGTGAGAGAAGAGACTGAGGCCCACAGATAGTGGAGAGACTCCAGCACAGCTTCAGACAGTGTGTTTGATTGTAGATCCAGAGAGAGAGAGAGAGTGAGAGAAGAGACTGAGGCCCACGGATAGTGGAGAGACTCCAGCACAGCTTCAGACAGTGTGTTTGATTGTAGATCCAGAGGGAGAGAGAGTGAGAGAAGAGACTGAGGCCCACAGATAGTGGAGAGACTCCAGCACAGCTTCAGACAGTGTGTTTGATTGTAGATCCAGAGAGAGAAAGAGAGAGAGAAGAGACTGAGGCCCACAGATAGTGGAGAGACTCCAGCACAGCTTCAGACAGTGTGTTTGATTGTAGATCCAGAGAGAACTGGTGATCTTGGCTTTCAGAAAATGTCTTGACATTTTACATGATACATGGAATAACCTTCCTCTTTTAAGTGGAGGAGCTTTTTTTCTGAACAGTCATCATGAGCAATTCACATGCCTTCTATTTGGGCTAGAAATTGCTCCCAGGGCTTTTACCAAGATAATAATATGTCTAATAGCAGAACTAAGAAGGGATTGAACCAGAATATTCCATTATCTGGACAAAACATTTGTGCTACATCAGAATCAAGTATCTTTGTTGATTCAAAAAAGGAGTGTATTGTATTATCTCACAAAGTTCTTCATCCAGCATTTCCTCAGAAACTACTTCAACTCTATAGAGCCAAGAATATCTCTTTAAATAAACAAGAGAAGACTTCTGATAGAGAAAATAAAGTTATTGAGAAGACCACATGTCTTCATAGTGGAAACATCCATGAGCCTAATGAGAATAATTACCTCTATATTCCTAATTGGAACGCTTATTCAGCAAGTCTTTCTTAAACAATTCAATCAATATAAATTAAAATCAAAATATATTCGTAAGCCATCAGTTTAAGGTACATTGAAAGCATTTTTTTTATTTGTTGCATCTGAAACAGTCCAATTGATAATGTGTTTTCTTTTTTTCAGATAATATTCTAAAAGTAGAAAATAATTAAATGTTTAAATGATCTGGGGGCTTGTCTGCCAATGAAATCTTCAGATGCATATATGATTTATGAATTTCCATTAAGTTTCAAAGAGGTTTAAAAAGGCCCAATTATCATGATAGTCTTGACAGAGCCTTTCCTTTCAACTATCAACCTCTGGGCAAGTGTCATAAAGTCTAGAGAAGGCGTCTGTCTTGTCATATCTTGAGTCTATAAGTGATATGGAAACAAAATCTTGTGAAGAATAGAGAGCAACATCCTTGACATGGCTTCAGACTCTTTGCAGGTTGCAGAAACTCTATATTTTTATAGTCAGTATATGCATTGTTCGTTTGTCTCAGTCCTCTCTCATTCAGCTCTAAACCAATTTACCTCACACCATCTATCATTCTTCTTTCAGGACCTTTTTAATCACCAGCTTGCCTCCCCTTTGCTGAGTAAACCCCAAGATAACTCTAAGTGCACTTCCCTACCCCCCATGCCCCTAAGCCCCCCGCCCCTGTTTAGACATTATTTATAGATACATGGAAACCACGTTCACCTAATCAATCAGCAGCATATGCTAACCTAAGATGTTACTCCACCAACCCTGATTACCTTTGACACAAAACTTCCGCTAGGCAAAGATAATACATTGCATACTAACCCCACTGTTTCCCAATGTCTTCCTATCAGAGTTCTACTTTCTCCTACTTAATTAAAACGTCTTTGCAACTTCTTAGATTTTCTAACCAGGTAAACTCTATGCCATTCTTGCAGCCACAGAACGATCTTCTCTTCCCTTTTACTCTCTATCAATCTCAAATTTATCTCTCTTTCTGGTACTTCCTATTTCTTATCTTTGCTTCTTGCAGATGTTTCTGCCTCTCTTTATCATTTAGATTGTAAGTTTGTGAGTTTCAGTGCTGACCTTTGATAAAGCTACTTGGTGCAATGAAATGGTGCCATCATGTCCCATATTTTGTTAATGGTACTTCTATGCCTTTGTTAGGGACCTCCCTGATGTTTTAAGCCTGTAACTTTGGTTGTGCTAGCATGTTACTTACTCAGCAAATACCGACCATTGAACATCTATCTGTTGATATAATTTAACCAACAGTTTCTATATCCATTTCATGGTTCTATATAAAAAAAATTAAAGGTCCATTTACAGTTGTTTATAAAAATGATGGATGTTTTTTTAAAAAAAAAATTATTTTTAGGAATTGCCACTTCCAAGAGAACACTATTATAATAGTTACTCATTTATTATTTTCTTAGAGGAACCACCAGTCCCTTAGGCATTGTGGTCACTTAGGTCCTTTTTGATATATATGAGAGCTGTTTAGTAAGGGTTTAGGGATATATGCCTTCCAGATAGGATGTTCCCTTCAAAGGACATAGGCTTCTCCTCCTTTCTACTTTGTATACCAAAAGTGGTATTAATTGTTACCTGTTACTACATTTAAAGGGTAACTTAGAGTTTATACAGTGCCTTGCCAAAGTATTCAACCCCCTTGGCATTTTTCGGGTTTTGTTGCCTCACAAACTGGAATTAACAAGGATTGTTTGAGGATTTGCATAATTTAATTTACAGAACGTGCCCACAACTTTCAAGATGTTCTTTTTTTATTGTGAAGCAAACAAATAGGACAAAATAAAATAAAAAGTCAATTTGCATAAGTATTCACAACCCCTAAAGTCAATACTTTGTAGAGCCACTTTTTGCAGCAATCACAGCTCCAAGTCACTTTGGATAAGTCTCTATGAACTTGCCACATCATACCACTGGCATTTTTGCCCATTCCTCCTTGCATAACTTCTCCAGCTCCTTCAAGTTGGATGGTTTGCGTTTGTGAACAGCAATCTTTAAGTCTGACCACACATTTTCTATTGGATTGCTCAGGTGTTGCTTTAGCAGTGTGATTGGGGTCATTGTCCTGCTGGAAGGTGGACCTCCATCCTTGCCTCTAAATCCCACACAGAGTGGTACAGGTTTCGCTCAAGAATATCCCTGTATTTAGCACCATCCATCTTTCCCTCAACTGTGACCAGTTTCCCAGTCCCGGATGCTGAAAAACATCGCCACAGCATGATGCTGCCACCACCATGTTTCACTGTCGGGATGGTGTTCTTTGGGTGATGTGATGTGTTGGGTTTGCACCAGACATAGCGTTTTCTTTGATGGCCAAAAAGTTACATTTTAGTCTCATCAGACCAGACCACCTTCCTCCATACATTTAAGTAATGGCTTTCTTCTGGCCACTCTGCCATAAAGCCCAACTCTATGGAGCGTACGGCTTATTGTTGTCTTTTGTACAGATACTCCAGTCTCTGCTGTGGAACTCTGCAGCTCCTCCAGGGTTACCTTAAGTCTCTGTACTGCCTCTGATTAATGCCCTCTTTGCCTGGTCCGTGAGTTTTGGTGGGCAGCCGTCTCTTGGCAGGTTTACTGTTGTGCCATGTTCTTTCCATTTGGTTATGATAGATTTGATGGTGCTCCTGGGGATCATCAAATATTTGGATATTTTTTATAACCTAACCCTGACTTGTACTTCTCAACAACATTGTCCTTTACTTGTTTTGAGAGTTCCTTGGTCTTCATGGCAGTGTTTTGGTTAGTTGTCCCTCTTGCTTAGGTGTTGCAGCCTCTGGGGCCTTTCAAAAAAGGTGTGTATATGTAATGACAGATCATGTGACAGTTTGATTGCACACAGGTGGACATCATTTCACTAATTATGTGACTTCTGAAGGTAATTGGTTGCACCAGAGCTTTTTATGGGCTTCATAACAAAGGGGGTGAATACATGCCAATTTTCTGTTTTCTATTTAAAAAAAAAAGTTTTATGTATATATTTTTCTCATTTCACTTCACCAACTTAGACTATTGTGTTCTGATCCATCACATAAAATTCAGATTAACAAAACACTGAATTTAAGGCTGTGATGTAACAAAATATGTAAAAAGTCAAGGGGTGAATACATTTGCAAGGCACTGTATGTTCTGGTCTTTGAATGGTATCCATTTTAATAAAAGTTTTTTTTTTTTTTTTTTTTTTTTACATTGGTACATTGAAGCACCAGGACTTTGTCCAGAGGTTGTTTTGTATGTTGTTCCTTCTAAATACTGCCTCAATTCTTTTACTTTTTGATTAATGACAAGGAACTCATAATTTCTTACCACATAATTCTTTTCTGCTGTGTTGTCTGGAGTAAAAACAGACAGAATGCAGCAGATTTTTAGGATGTTGACATTGAGACAGGAAGCATCTACTTCAAGAAGCATCTACTTCAAAATATAAGTCTGAGATGGTTCTGGATGGACAAGGATAGGAGTGGTTGTGAACCAATGTTTAAGGCCGTCAAATGCATTATTTGCATGCTCAGTCCTTTGTAAGGTAGAGGACTCTCTGGTAAGCATTTAATATATCTTGGAAAAGTCATGAATTAATATTCTGTAAAAATTAGCAAAACCAATAAAACATTGGACTTCTTTCTTGGAAGTTGGTCTAGGCCATTCTATGGCAGTAAAAACTTTTATAGGGTCCATGGCAGAACCTGCAGGAGATGTAGTGAACTCCAGGAGATTGATAAGAGTTTTTCTAGTTTGTCGTATAGACAATCGGAACAAAGACATGCCAATATCTGCTATACATATTTTACATGGTCTTGTAGATTAGAGGAAAACATGAGAATATCGTCCATGTAGATAATCAATGTCTGGTCTAGGAGGACTTTAAAGATAGCATTAACAAAATGGGGAAAAGTAGCTTGGGCACTGCAAAGGCCACAGGGGATCACAAGGTACTAATAAGGTCCATACAAAGTACGGAAAGCTGTTTTCCACACATCTCCCTCCCATATGGATTAGGTTGTAGGCAATCCTGAGACCCACCTTGGTAAAAAAAAATATTGGCCTCTCTTAATCTGTTAAAGAGTTCTTAATCATTATAGAATTTAATTCCCTGTAATCAATGCAAATATGGGGATCCCCAACCTTCTTTGCAAAGAATATTGATACCCCACCTAAAGAGGTAGACAATGAATAAACCCCCTATTCAGATTCTCCTGGTAAAAGATCAATAGGACAGTCATATAACCTGTGCTGAAGAACCTATATTTCTCTCTTGATAAAAACAATTCTAGAAGGCCCTGTAGGGGTCACGTATCAGGTGTAATCCATGCATACTGTAAGTGGAATTGAAACTGGAAGAAAGAGTAGAAAATCAGCAATTATATTGACAGTTCAGCTCAGTTGATAGAGGGATTGTGTTGTAACCAAGAAAAGGCCTGGGACAAGAGGAAACAAAGCAGGGTGTACCACATCAAATATGAGGGTTTCTTGATGGGAATCAGCAATAACAGTCAAAGGTATTATCCCTTTAGTTACAAGACCAGATTTGATGGATGTTGCATCTATTAAATGTATGATCACTGGAACCTTCTACTCTTGACATGGGATATGAAAATCAGCTGCTAGTTGCATGTCCATGAAGTAGGAACAAACCTCAATGGAAAATTTGTTTGGACCCCAATGTAATACAACAGGTATTGTCAGATGAGTTGTGGACACTTGAGACAATGATGCAGTAGGTGCCAGTAAACTAGGTGAGTTAGCAGAAGAGGACTTATTCCTCAAGGTGTAGTCATGGAGGAAATGGTCAGTTTTTTTTGCAAAAATTGGAACACGTTCTGCTTTGTTAGGCTCTCTCTTGGGCGTGAGAGACATTTTTGCTCCACCTAGCTGCAAAGGTTCAGAGTTTACAAAGAGGTGACAAGAAGTCCATAGTTATAGTCTCTCTCATAGTCTCTAGACCTTCAAGAGAACTGGGAGCTGTCATCTGCCAAGTTCATCCTTAAGTTGCTCAGAAAGATACAGTCTGAGCTGGTGTACTAAAGTAGGTTCCTTCCTTAAGTGTCTGTGGCTCACGTCCTGAATTCCACCACGTATTATTCAGCAGTTCATGTGGCATTGATTTAATTTCTGAAGTGCCCTTTTATGGAGATCCTTATATATCCTTCCCTTGGCATCCTAGAACGATTGTAGATTTTCTAATAAAGGGACTTTGCATTTCAGGCAGATGATGTGCCCACAGCATGGACTTACTTTTCAAGATAGATATTATTGTTCTTATTTGAATTAAATTAGAGAACTAAGCTTAGACACACTGGTCTAAAGGGGATCGCCTTCTGCAGGTTTCATGATATGGCTTGGTTTTTACTGTCAGGCCATGTGCTGGGGAATATAGTAGCAGGAAGATCAAAGGCAAAATCCTGACATTTTGAATTGGCCACAAAAAGTTTTCTTTGGGATATCAGCAACCTATCTTTCAGGGGGAGAAACTTAGAGCGCAAACTTCCTCAGCAGATTTATTATAATTGCAGGAGAATTAAACTCACAGATTTGTATAGAGATTTCAAAAATCTAGGGAACTCATTTTAAGAACTATATGGCATCAAAAGAAAATATCAGGTTCTGTAGTTTTGTGCAAACTGGCAGGATCCAGAAAGCAATGCATAAGAAACCCAGCCCTGGTGTGCATTTTCCACATGTGCCTCTTATAAAAAAAGAAGATACTTAGAGGTGGTCTTCAGCTTTTTCTGCAAAAAGGTTTCACACACACACATATTTGCCTTGCGAGCCATGCGAAGCGAGACAAAGCAGCCACGCCGCACTTAGGGTGCAATGAGAGCCAAAGGCACTCATTGCAGCCAGCGGCGCCGTCACAAAGTACCTGGTTCCTGCCAGTGGGTGGTCACGATGAGTGCCAGAGATGCTCATCGTGAAGTCCCCCAGGCTTGTATCACCCAATCCCATGTGTCTCCTCCCTCCTTCCCCCTCATCCTCCTCCTCCCTCCTTCCCCTCCACCTCCCTTTCCCTCATCTTCCTCCTCCCTCCTTCCCTCTTCTCCTCCTCCTCCCTTACCCACTTTCCTCTCTCACCTTACTATCAGGCGAGCAGCTCCTACTTCTCTCTCCTCCTTGCAGCGCCGGCTTCTGTCTGTGTCCCAACCGGCATATGCAAATGACGTGACGCACATGGGACATAGGGAGAAGGATAATGGGGGAAAGAGGGGGAGGAAGAGGGGGGTTAAGAGACACAGGAGAGGGAGATGGGGGGAAAGAGACACAAGAGAGGGAGAGGGGGAAAGAGACACAGGGGAGGGAGAAGGGGGAAGAGACACAGGGTCCGGAGGGAAGAGAGATATGGGAGGGAAAGGGCTAAAAAGAGTCAAAGGGGAGGGAGAGCGGGGAGAAGAGACATGGGGGAGGGGGGAAGAGACACAGGGGAGTGGGGAGACACAGGGGGAGAGGGTGTAAAGACACCCAGGGGAGGGGGCGTAAAGACACAGGGGAGGGGGAAATGAGACACAAGGGAGGAAGTAGACAAAGGGAGAGACTCGCAATGAGCACCACATTGAGTGGCAAACAGCATTGCCAGCCTTAACATTTTATTCCCGTCATTTTTGACAAGCAGGTAGCTAGTATAATGTATATACAGTATCTCACAAAAGTGAGTACACCCCTCACATTTTTGTAAATATTTTATTACTAGAGATTTGCTCGTCAAAAATGACAGGGCAATAAAATTTGAAGCCATGGGAATGCTGTAATTGAAACCGGTTTGTACTGTGAGGACCTTCAGCGCTCATTGCGAGGCTTGCGCTGAACGCCTTCGGTGCTCATTGCATGAATGGAAATGATCGCCTTTGGCACTCATTGCGAGTCTCTCCTGTCGTGTACTTTTGGTCCTCTGGGAGAGATATATATTTCTATGTATATGCAATTAAGTAATAATGAATGATTTCTTAAATCAATTAATATACTTTAATTATTTATAATTGATATATGCAGCGAGCAATAGGCTGAAGAGCTAACAATCTGTTTGTATTTTACATCTGCAAGGAATATACATTGTGAGTGTTAGTGCTCTGCTTCTAAAGTGTAATGAATGTTTGAAGTTTGCATTCTAAATAGGCTGCATGCGCGAGGTAAAGCCGTTGGTTTATTGTGTAAAGCGACATTGTATAGTCGTAATGTTATTAATGTGTTACGCGTCTCGTGAGCATTTTCCGGCTTTTGTAATAGTGTATCTTGTAGGTCGTAGTGTGATGTGTAAAGTGCTATGCCTTTTGCAGTGTTTTGCGCGGTCCGGGGTCATCCAAATCAAGTTAAATTTGCGTTCCAGATCACTCACAGACGTCCTGGCTATTGCCCCATGCTGTCTGTGATGTTTTTGTAATTTTTGGGGTATATTTAGTGTGTTTTTCTGTTTCTTTGCTTCTCGTCGTTCGGCCGCTAATTTCGTAAATTTCTCGTATTTTTTTTTCTTAGTCCTTTGTATCGTATTTTAATGGCTCGCCTCGCTTCGCAAGGCTCGCATTGGCTAGGTTTCCACTTAGGGGTGTACTCACTTTTGTTGCCAATGGTTTAGACATTAATGGCTGTGTGTTGAGTTGTTTTAAGGGGACAGCAAATGTACACTGTTGTACATCCTGTACACTTACTAATTTACATTGTAGCAGAGTAAAATAAAGTAAAATATTTACAAACATGTGAGGGGTGTACTCACTTTTATGAGATACTGTATATATATATAAATATGTATATATGAAATCCTTATTTGGTTGCACAGATTTTTTGAACTACCTTCACTCTCCTTTTTTTCTCTCTGTCCTTCATCCTTCCTCCCATTTCTCTCTCCTCTCTCTGTGACACTTTTCCTGCCCTTTGTCCTCCCTCTTCTCTCTTTCAATTATCTTCTTCCCTTTTGGCTACAGGTAGGTCTGGCGGCTTCTCTTCCCCCAGGGCACCCATTTACAGTGCATTATGGTTTTGCCAGGCAATGTATTATCGTAAGACCTCAAGAGGGCTGTGGCCAGTTTCTGAGATGGAGATTTGGAAGCAGAGGGGGCCCAGGGGAGGCCAAAGGGGGTATTGACCTGCTGGTAGTGGAGGTTGTTTGTGGGGGAAAGTAATAAAAAAGAATAAACCCCCCCCCCCCAAAAAAAAAATATATATACAAATTAACATAGAAAACAAAATTAGTTTGTTCTGGGCCCCCTTAGAGCATTGCACCACCTGCACCGGCGGTAGCTCTGCTTGTGTATTTTAATAATGGTTCACCAGCCCACTGAATCAAAAAAAAATGGCTACCCCGTTAAAGAGGTTGTTCAGCACTGTCACAGAGCTAGCATATACAAGCAAAATAATGTCAAATCCTCTAACCAATGTATAAGCCTAAATATAGAAAATCAAAAATAATTGTGGTCAAATATGTGCATGTTTTAAGTGGGACTAAAGATTATTTTAAAATATCATACTACTCTTTATCATACCACTCTTTATTAAATATTATGGTATTTTGGTATTTTTTCTAGATTTACATTATTTACTATACATAATATACTTTTAGAATTATTGTACTTACTACATAAAAAACTACAGAAATATGTAAAATTTAAATTTTTCACTAAAAACATAAAAATTCTGCATCTAAATAAGCTTTTGCAAAAGTAACATCAAGCTACAAATAATCATTTCAGGACATACAATTGCATTCAGATTTTATTATTAGAAATATTTTACAATATACTGGCCGGCCTATGATTGTTCTCTAGGGCTCATTTCACTGGGTATATTTATGACTGTACCTATTAAGTAAAAGTAATCCAATACATAATTGCTATGTCAAATTGATAGAATATTTAGTTAGTAAAGGTAACTCAAACCATGCCAAGAATAGCATCCTGATTATTCACAAAGATCCACTTGGTACCTCCGGGCTATAAGAGCAGACTGTAGATGCTCAGCTGTTTATGTAGTCTCCTGTGTTTCAAGTGTCTCATTGAGCCCTGTCTACATCAAGATAGACAATTCATAATAATAATTTGAAATATAAAACATATGTTTCATCAAACGATAGCAAGACTGTATTAATAAATACTTAGATATATATGAGCAAGAAATATGTTTGCAATAATCCTAACTGCATGCATTATATAGAATGGATATGTGTCACAAGTATTTTTAGAAAAATAAAGTACTGCAAAATATATTCCAAGTAATCTTTGAGTGGCAAAGGGCCTTAAAGGTGGATAAAAATAACCAAAAATATGTAAATTCACATACATTTTTTATATATTATCATGACATATAGGAAGAATTGATACATTTTTACAGAACGAGAACACCAAAAACAAAAGAAAATAGTAACATCCAACAATGATTAAAATTCTACAAAAAGAGATTTTTTGATTAGTTACACACTGATTGCATTTGAAGATATTTATCAAACTCTGCATGCCTCAAAACTGTACATAGGAATACATATTGGTACCGGGTTTATAAAGCAAGCAGTACATTGACAAAGCTACCTTAGAGACTGTGAAGGGCTGTGAAAGACTATATCCCCATAGGAAACCGACAATGCAGCCAACAACAATCTTCTTTATAGACCCTGTTAAGTTTAGTACATGCAGGGAATTATCTCCAAGGATACAAATTAATGTATTAATATGAAGCTATTTATGCTTTTATTTGGCTCTCTGTTTTAGAAGAGAAAATTTCATAAGCAAGCTGTATAGTATGTACTTAATATTCTTGTCCCATGGAAGGATATCACTAATGGACCACAAAAGTAAAACTACAAACATTGACAATATTGTGATAATGCCCAGCCATAGAAATAAAATGTGTTTAAATTTGCACCCAAAATTATAGAAGAACATTAATACTGTGAAGGCGCAAATTAAAGAAACTATTGAAATATGTGTAGGAATAGCCACATCAACTATTGTTCATCGGTTTGAGCATAACCTTGGGGGGAATTTACTAAACATCTCAAGTGCATCTCACGGTATCTCCCGATTTAATATGTACTATTTCCGATGGGGCAAAACAACACGTTTTCTCAGCTTTTCTCACTACATCTCAGGCAAGAACGTGCTTAGTTAAATCCCCCTTGTAGTACTGCTTGGTAAGCATTCTACAAATCTTATATGAAGTTCTCTCGTGTATTTACTGGATGCAATGTATTTTACTATTGTGTGCTAAATAAAATGATGGCTCTTTGTAAAAAAAGAGTAGTATATAGCAAGTCAAATAAAAATGTATACTAGGTCCCAGCATAGTTGTTGTGTTAAAATCAAAATGCCACCAGGGAAAACTTCTATTAACAAAATACAAATACATTTGTGAAGTTTTCTAATTTTTTACTATTAGTTTTAATTAAATTATCAAACATAATTCACATTGTTTCTTTGTATTAGCACAGAAAAAAACATTAGCCTTGGATTTATCTTCTCAGATTGTAATGTAGTGTTAATAATATATTGAGACCTGCTTGGAATTTTCAAATAACAAGTGTAACCTTGACAATTGTTTCCATGTTATTACACAATTGTAGATTTCTTCTTCTTTTTTGCACCACTTGTGATACCTTTTCCTTTTTTGAAATGTTTGCAGTCATGCTATCTGACATGTATTTTGTTTGCATACCTTTCTTTGTAATTAACTTTGATAGAAGCCTCTAGTTTGCAGAGAAATCAACTCTTCTGAAGGAAATTGCTTATTCTTTTTTGCATTCATGATTTCACCCAAACATTTTTATCCAAAATCTTACAGCCAAGCACTCCAATAGGATCAAAAAAGGGAATAAGTAAGATCATCTAAACTGTTACACAAGTAAACTGTAGGCAGTAGCAAGTAGGTCCTTGATTCTCATAGCATATGTCTATGGCAAGGATGTAAGTGTATGTTAATGTATTATATCAACGTTCTAAAGTCTTAAAGTGTATCTTTAATTTGGCACATTACCTGCCAGTTCTTTATGATTGAATATTTTAGTCCAGTTTCTTAAAATTTCTGCATATTATTCTTATTGTAGTTTCTTAAAAAGACAACACTTCTTTGTACTGTTTTTTTTATGACAATAGTATGGGTATAGTTGATAAATATTGCACTTACTAAAGCTGTTCTCTAAAGTCTTTAATCAGTTACAAAACAATAAATAATAACTCCATTGTTTGCTATTATTATAATTTATATTTCATAGGATGTTTTCACATTGTATACAGAGGGTAAAATCCCTCAGTTCTTTATCTTGAAAGGACCACTACAATTGAAGAAAAAATACACTTGGTTGCCAAATACTGTATGTACCAAACTAACAATATTAACAGCTGTGTAAGTCATGACCATAAAACATTGTATGGGAAAATCTGAATATTTGAAGACTGTTTATAAGTACATCATATCCTGGGAGCTGGATGATGGTATGTGTGTTTGTTATTATGAGTGATGGGAGGGGTGTGGGAGGAAGGAAACGTTCCCTTGTTTATAAGGATAAGATTAAAATGTACACCACACCCTTCCCACTCACTTGTCCAGAAGCAGAAATCTTGCATCATTCAAGGCTTTACAGCAATGTACCCTCTCATCCACACAACTTCCAACAACGAATAATGGATTGCCTCCATAGAAGAGGCATCCAAATTTATTTTTTCTCGTTAAAAACTAGCAGCCCTATTAAATTTCCTCAACGTGTAAAACCATAGCCTGTAATGTAGCCTGTAAGACTTGCAGCTATTAAATTGAAGCAACCCGCCAACAACTTCCGGGGTAATCCATTTTTTTCTGTTTAATTTCCGTGTTACCTATTTGTAATTAATATATCCAGCAATCAATAGCCTGAAGAGCTAACAATCTGTTTTTATTTTCCTGCAGCATACAATGTACAGTTGGAGTGTTGCTGCCCTGAGGAGAAAGTGTCATGAAATAGGCTGCGTGCGCAAACCATTGGTTTAGTTGTATAAAGCGCCATTTTAGATTCGTAATGTTATTAGTTGCAAGTTAGTGTTGTAAACTGGCGTTGTTTGTCTATGTGTTACGCGGCTCGCAAGCATTTTCCGTAATTTGTAATAGTGTATCTTGTACCTGGTACATTCCTGTGTGAAAGTGCTATGCGGTTGGCTGTGTTTTGCGCGGTCTGGGGTTGTGTAGCCTCGTTTTCATTTTTTTGTCAGCCATTTTATTTCTCGTTTAGGCAATTTTCGAGTGCCGAAACTCGTCCAGATCGACTTAAATTCCACCTGACTCCCAGAAGTCCTGGCAGTTCCCCCGTGCTATGTGTGATGTTTTTGTTGTATTTTTATTTTTTTTGTGTTTTTTGGATTGCACGGTTTGGCCGTTAATTTCGTATCTCGTTTTTTCCCCTTTCTAATAGAGTATTTTGTACCTCGTACGTTCCTGTGTGAAAGTGGTACATGGTTGGCAGTGTTTTGCGCAGTCCGGGGTCGTGTAGCCTCGTTTTAATTTTGTTTGGAGGCCATTTTTTTTCTTGCTTAGGTGATTTTCGAGTGCCGAAAATCGGGCAAATAAACTTAAATACGCGTTCCACCTCACTCACAGACGTCCTGTCCGTTCCGCCATGCTGTGTGTGATGTTTTTGTTGTATTTTTTTTTTGTATTTTGTGTGTTCTTAGTGTTTTTTGTTTTGCGCAGTTCGGCTGTTAACTTCGTATTTTTCCTATCTCGTTTTTTTTTGCTAAGTCCCGCGTCTCGTATTTTTTTTTTTTTAAGTCCCGCGTCTCGTAATTTTTTAAAGTCCCGCGTTGGTCAACTGTTTGCAGCCTATGGCGATCCCGCATTTACTAAGTGTTTGGTAGCTAAGTCCATCGTGTTTCATTGCCTTCACTGCTCGTCTCGCAGGCAATGAGCGCCTTTGGCGCTCATCGCCTTTGTACTGCGAGTTTTAGTGGCTTAACAGGTCGTCTCACTACCCGTGGCTTGCAGGCGCTCAACGCCTAAGTGCTCCAAATTAATGGTTTGCCTCGCTTCGCGAGGCTCGCAAGAGATGAGCGCCTTCGACGCTCAGCGCCTACGTCGTGACGACGTCTCGTAGTTTGACAACTATTATATGTGATGTACATTTATTCAAACTCCAGTATTAGCTAGCATAACTAAAACAGCATTGCTAATTACACTAATCTAATTTATTATGCACCTTCTGCAAATAAATATTTATTATTGTACTTAATTTTATATTTTATTAATGTATCCAAATACCTTCTTTTTTTTTTTTTCTTTTCACATTTTATCAGGAAAATTGCACTGATATGTAGTATAAAAAATGAGCACAGTAGTTAAATATTTTCCTCTTTGTTGAGCAGTCAAAGAGTCACTTACACAGCATATTATTAAAATACACAAATCTGAGGCTGGGGTGACTTGGTGATAAGTACTGCAACTTGAGACCAGAGACAAATCCAAAAAGATGAAATCATTCCATGCAGAAAGAATAAGCTTAACCCGTGACTAAAATATGTACAAGCAATTCTGGCATTAATCCATCAGTGATTAAAGGTTCCATGAAATGTTTGGGAGTCTTAGAAGTAAAAGAAGTAATATTCATCTTGGCTACATACTTTGGTCAATTGAAGAAAAATGTTTTGAATAGTCATTTCTGACCTGATAGCAGTTGCTGATGCTGAATATTTCCTGTAATATGTGTAAATTAATACCGCTGGCTCATTCTGCTCAGCTAAACTTTCTGATGTGTATGCGAGTTTGCATGGAAAGAGAGATGGATGGATCTGAAAATGATATTATCCCCATGACTGCTGGTGAAAATGTTGAGATCATATCTAATCATATGAAAGAGAAGGAGGAAGCCTTCAATGAGAAGAATTATGAAAAAGAAAATCATATTCTTATTGGATTACAATATCAAAGAATGTACACATGTTCCACATTGTCTTGTTTCTTTAAATTAGAAAGCATAGCTTGGTTTGATTTATCTCATAAGGCACAAATCCAGATATTATTACAACTATTGCATTTTTTCATCATAAAATATGGTATTCAACTTATAAGCATTATAATATGTAATTGTATGCAGAAAGCACAACACATGCAAAGTTTATATTTATAACTTACACTCAGGGTTGCTATTGAATTCTAAAATCTGCCATTGGAAATAAAAGCACCTTTTCCTCTGATACAGTGTAGGTGTTACAGTGAATAAACTGAGATGTGGGTTTAAATTGCAATATAGGTATACATTTATCATTGAGATAATTACATAGAATCTTTATAGAACAAGTTAATTGAGCAGATTGAGTGCCAATGGTACTCTGTTTCTCGAGATATTCTTTCCTTTGACTTATTAAGTGTAAGTTAGATGTGATGGTTATGGCACAATGGAATGACCAATGTGAACATTGATTTTTAGTTAGTATATTTATACTAATGATCCTGGTAGGGTGAGATATTTTTTATATGATATATTTGTGATGATAAAATGCTATAAAGGTATTTCTAGACTTAACTGCACCAGCTCAAATTTGAGAAGAAAGTAGTAAAAAAAAAAAAAAAAAAATACAGCTGATACATTTTGAAAACTGCATGGGTAGTTTCAATTACTACATTACCGAAGTAGGGAAGTTAGTGGACAATGGCCCCTATTCAGTTAAAAGCCGGCAGTTTACTTCATTGCGGCCGTAAGTCTGCGGGCTGGAAATTTGCAACAATTACAGAGCGACTCAATTGAACAAGCCCACAATTTACAGGAGAAAAAACGAAACTGAAAACCATGCAATCATATGGTAAGTAGAATTTTAGAGAGTGATCATGATCAATTAAGCAAGGCCGTAACTACCGATTTAGAAACAGCCAATAGTAAATGAGACCGTCATCATGACGTCAGTAAAACATGGAGGTTAAATGTCAATCAATTAGCGTTTAGAGATCCGATGTGCGATCAGACTCGCAATTCAGCAATGTACAAAATAATAAAAATGAATGGCGATACTGTTCTGGTCCATGTTGGTGGCCTGATATGTATTAACTCATTGATTCCTGGCCTCCTCTCTAAAATCACATATCACCATTTAATTGCAACAATTCCCCAAGCCTGAAATTGCCTTCAAACCTATGAGTACTAGAGAGGACTTGTAAGGGGATTAAACACCTGCTCTTAACACTATAAAAGCAAATAAAAACACAATACTGGACTTTGAAATACAGGAAAAGCTATGAAAAACATTAGAATTAATTGCACAACAGTCTCAATCTCGCACATTTCTTTACATTTAATTTTCGTGTTATATCATTCTCGTGAATCAAGGAGTTAATACATATCAGGCCACCCACATGGACTATAACTGATTTTTAAATGACTGTATTGCTGATCGCATATCGGACATCTAAACACTAATTGACTTTTAAATGCCAAGTTTTACTGATGTCATGATCACGGTCTCATTTACTATTGGCTGTTTCTAAATCGTTTGCTTAATTGATCATGCCCTGAAATGCTACTTGTGGTTACATGGTTTACAGAATTGGCTTTTGGCCATGTAATTGTGAGCTTGTTCAATTAAATCCATCTGTAACTGTTGCAATTTTCAAGCCCACAGATTTACGGCCTGTATGAAGGAAATTTAATAAGGCCCAATGTTTTAAAAAAAAAAAAACACCTCAACTATGCAAGCATTCAATAAGGCTTCATTATGTTAGCTAAGCAATGTTGTATAGATGAAATCAGCCTAAAATGTGATTAGGATCATATTATCTGGACATTTGGTTCATGTTTTCTAAATCTCTTATGTATTTATCATCTCTTTGCTAGAAATGTCTGTGCTGTATTAATCTTATTTTACCTCATTCTATTCCAATTTTTATTGAATAAGAAAGATAGAGTTTGCATTTAGTTGTTCAGCTGAATGTAAAGGAGCTGTAGCTTAGTAAATTCCATCCAAACATAAACCACATTTATTTCCACTTGGAACCATGATCATAAGTCTCCTGCAGTGAAAAATGGTATAATGGCACATAAATATTTAGGAAGTCACGTGTATTAAAATGTATATGTATTCTAATTTCCCAAACAGCTGAGTTCATAAAAGAACAGACTGTAGAAGGCCACTGTACTTGAATGATCAAATATATTATATATTATAATAAAGCTGTTTACTATTTTGCATCTTGTTTCATCAGTTCAACAACTAAATAGTTAATCCTATACAGTATTGTGCAAGTGATATATTTAAAAAAATATTCAAGTCAATTACCATATTTTCAACATGAGTTAAAAAGCTTTGTCTGCTTCTGAGAAATAGCTTAATTTGACTTGGCACAGATTGTTTCATTATGTAAAAAATAAATAAGCAAACAAAAAAATATAATTGAAGTAAATAAATATAATGCAGTAAAGTGCAATTCAATAAAATACTTAGACTACACATAGTTATATCAGCTGTAAAGAGTAAATTATTATATTAATAATACTCCCAATGTAAAGTGTAAATTATTATTGCCACTAATATTACTAATAATAAAATTAAAACATTTATTTAAACAGCGCTTTTCTCCAAAATGCACCCAAAGGGTTTTATGTTAAGAAAATCAAAGCTATTTAAATCCAGAGAGAGCAGCTCAATGTGGAATGTACTTAATGGCTGAGTAAACAGAAAATTCTTTAATCTATATTTAAAGATGATTTGTCTCTCACTGTACAAAACAAATAGTTACATAATGCTGGTGATGTGTACAATAAAGTTCAGGATCTAAACATAGACAGAGATAATTTGGAGGCTGTTAGGATAGCCTCATCAATACAATCATGGGTGTAGGAACTGGGGGGGACGAGGGGGACACATTACCCCCAGATTTTTCAATGCGTGTGTGGTATTTTTATACTATATCGGTATTTCCCCCAGATTTTCTTTGGCTCCTACAACCATGAATACAATAATGCTTTATTGGCATGACTAAGAAAACAAGCATTGCCAAAGCTAATTTGTAGATAAAAAAGCTATATATTACATGAACAATAGTAAAGTTAATTCTATATCACATGTTCCTGTGTAATTAATCATTAGGATATCTCATTTTGAGACATGCAGATAGATATTCTGCAGCTTTTTCTGCGATCTTGGTATTTTCACCCAGTAGAGTTTGCATCTTTCATTCATAGCTGAGTATTATTAGTCTGGGTCTCATGTTGTAAACTCTTGAAAGTATCTCCATCTTGTTTCCTCATATTTTCAGCAATTGATGAGTAAGCGTATTTCATTTTTAATAACAACCCATCCTCATCTTGGACATCTTGGTTGCAGTTGGCATGATGGAGTGTAAAGAATGAGGAATTACCTAAAAAACTTGTATGTTAAAATGCTCCTTTAAATAGAAATAAACAGTATTCCATTGTAGAGTATGGACAGGTGTGATGTTGCATAAACATTGTGTTTGTAAGTAAGTTGACTTTAAACGTTAATACATATGGCTGATGGCACAACTTTTTATGCAAGAGTTCAGCTAGTAGAACCCAGTTTTAGAACACAACAGTGGCGGCCCGTCCATTGGGGAGTCGGGGCAAGCGCCCCTCCAAATATTTTCGTGACCCTGCAATAAAGAAACACAATAATTTATTAGTAATAACCAAAAAACAATTAAATATAATGTGTACATCAGCATTCAAGTGTTATTACATTAATAAATTAAGCAAACTATTCCCTGGGACACTGTCACTTTAAGATAACCCCTTGCCCTTGTGTGTATATATTAACTGCTGTGTGTATCCATTGTAGCTGTCCCTGCATCCCTGTGTGATCATATTACACTACACTACACTAACCTTTAGACTCTATGAATGAGGCCTGACCGTTAATGCATTCCGCCCACCAGCACAATGACGCTATGCATGGGCAGTGATAATGTATCCATTTTAATGACTGACAGTCTTCCATGATTGACCAATCAATGATGGAAGGCTGTACAGTTGTCAGGAGAACCACCTAAACCCACCCAGACCGTTAGCTCTGAGCGCCCGCCAGCTAATAGGGCCTCGAGTTTACTTTTTGATTGACAGCCCCTGTTAATAAAACCACCAGAAGCCAGTCCCATCCCTCTTTCTATTTCCTGACCTGCTCCCGCTGAGTCAGACTGAGAGACCTCCCTGGCTGAAAATACTCACTCATCTGCCCAACCTAACAGTAAGTAAGTCGTAACTGCCCTGGCCAAACCCCTAGCCCCCCTAATAAAAGGAAGGGTCCCCCCAGTTACCCCACTATGCCTGCCTGCCACCCACCCACCTGCCAACTTACCTACCACCTAGGCCTGCAATGCCTGGGCAACCCCCAATCACCCCCGCAGTGCCAGTAGCCACAAAAGACCTGACCTGTGCCACCCCCGATCACCTCCATGTGGCCTGTGACACCCCTGATCACGCTGATCATTCCCATGTGGCCTATGCTATGCCACCGCCCGATTACACCGATCACGGTGATCGGGGTAATCGGGCGGTGGCATAGGCTACATGGTGGGGGTGATCGGGGTGGCACAGGCCACATGGGGGTGATGGGATCACCCCCATGGGGCCTGTGCCACCCATGATCACCCTGATCACCTCCATGTGGCCTACGCGGCCACTGACCGATTACCCCGATCACCCCCATGGGGCCTGTGCTACCCATATGGGGCCTATGCCAACCCCCGATTACCCCCCCCTGTAGGCACATCGGGGCCTGGCCAACCCCCACCCCAACCTACCTAACTACCAACCCCCCTACCTTCCACCCTGACCCAGTGACCACACCCTGACCCAACTACCTAGTACCAACCCACCTACCCCCTTGACCCAGTGACCACACCCTGACCCAACTACCTAGTACCAACCCACCTACCCCCCTGACCCAGTGACCACACCTTACCCCACCCTGACCAAACTACCAACCCACCTACCTACCCCCCTGACCCAGTGACCACACCTGACCCCACCCTGACCTAACTACCAACCTACCTGCCTATGTTAACACTACAGTTAAACACAAAACACCCCCCCCCTATTTTTATTCCATTTTTAGAAGTAACAGGCAATGTATCTTTAACATTGCTTGCAGTTAAAAAAAATAATAAATTGCCTGTCACTTTTAAAGATAAAATAAAAATAAGGGAAGGGGAAAAAAAAAACAATAATAAATTAAACAACAGCACATACTTACCTGTCAAATTGACCCCTCCAGCGGTGGCCTTCTGCCCTGGATAGCCGGGCATTCCAATCAATTTTGATTGAAGCCCATGTCATTCCATAATCCATCTTGATAGAAGCCCTTGTCTCCTCATCTTGATTGAAGCCATAGTCCATCCATTCTGGCCCATTGCAAGAGGCCTCCACCTAAAAAAAAAACGACGCTCTAAAAAAAAAAACACAACAAACTAACGGAGCTCCTCCTACAAGGAGCTCCCCCCGCGACTAATTGTTTTTTTCCCACGCTCCGCCTTTTATACTATTTTTGAAGGACTCTGATTGGCTGACATTTTTTGATTGACATTGATTTCAACCAATCAGAGTCTTTAAAAAATTAGCAAATTAGCAAAGCAGGTATGGAAGCCTGTAAGGGCAAAAAAAGTTAGTGTGAACTTGTGTGACCCTGTATGTATTATACATATTACAGGGCTATTTATGTGATATACATGTTACAGGATAATATCCTGTAACATGTATAGCAAATAAATAGCACTGTAATATGTATAATAAATAATGTCTAATACAAATACATGAGCAATATAATCAAATAATTAATTAGGTACATCAATTAATCAATTAATAAATATCAATTAATATATTTTTTTATGTATATTGCTTTATGTGTGTGTGATTGATATTGATATATATATATATATATATATATATATATATATATATATATATATATATATATATATATATCGCCTGTGGCTGTGTTTTACGCAGTTCGTAGTAGTATAGTCTAGTTTTCATTTTTTTCGGCGGCCATTTTTTTCTCGCTTAGCCGATTTTCGATCTTTGTAACTCGGCTAAATCGATGTAAATTGGAGTTCCAACTCACTTCCAGACGTCCTGCCTGGTGCCCCATGCTGTAAGTGACCTTTATTTTATTTTTTAGTGTGTATTTAGTGTTTTTTTTATTGTTTTGGTTCCGCCGCTTATCTCGTAATTTTTTTCATCTCGTATTTTTTTTCTAAGTGCTACGGTTTAACGGCTCGCCTCACCTGCAATGAGCGCCTGCGGCGCTCATTGCCAAAGTGCTACGGTTTAACATAACGGCTCGCCTCGCTACGCGAGGCTCGCCTGCAATGAGCGCCTGCGGCGCTCATTGCCAAAGTGCTACAATTTAACGGCTCGACTCGCTGTGCGAGGCTCGCCTGCAATGAGCTCCTGCGGCGCTCATTGCCAAAGTGCTACAATTTAACGGCTCACCTGCGGCGCTCATCGCTAAGTCGTACGCACTACGCAACACAGCGGTTTAACGTCTCGCCACGCTTATCTCGTAATTTTTTTCATCTCGTATTTTTTTTCTAAGTGCTACGGTTTAACGGCTCGCCTCGCCTGCAATGAGCGCCTGCGGCACTCATTGCCAAAGTGCTACGGTTTAACATAACGGCTCCCCTCGCTACGCGAGGCTCGCCTGCAATGAGCGCCTGCGGCGCTCATTGCCAAAGTGCTACAATTTAACGGCTCGCCTCGCTATGCGAGGCTCGCCTGCAATGAGCTCCTGCGGCGCTCATTGCCAAAGTGCTACAATTTAATGGCTCACCTGCGGCGCTCATCGCAAAGTCGTACGCACTGCGCAACGCAGCGTGACGACGAATCGTAGTTAGACAATTATAATATGTGATATATATATATAATTAATTATATATCTCAATATATATATACAGGGAGTGCAGAATTATTAGGCAAATTAGTATTTTGACCACATCATCCTCTTTATGCATGTTGTCTTAATCCAAGCTGTATAGGCTCGAAAGCCTACTACCAATTAAGCATATTAGGTGATGTGCATCTCTGTAATGAGAAGGGGTGTGGTCTAATGACATCAACACCCTATATCAGGTGTGCATAATTATTAGGCAACTTCGTTTCCTTTGGCAAAATGGGTCAAAAGAAGGACTTGACAGGCTCAGAAAAGTCAAAAATAGTGAGATATCTTGCAGAGGGATGCGGCACTCTTAAAATTGCACAGCTTCTGAAGCGTGATCATCGAACAATCAAGCGTTTCATTCAAAATAGTCAACAGGGTCGCAAGAAGCGTGTGGAAAAACCAAGGCGCAAAGTAACTGCCCATGAACTGAGAAAAGTCAAGCGTGCAGCTGCCACGATGCCACTTGCCACCAGTTTGGCCATATTTCAACATCACTGGAGTGCCCAAAAGCACAAGGTGTGCAATACTCAGAGACATGGCCAAGGTAAGAAAGGCTGAAAGACAACCACCACTGAACAAGACACACAAGCTGAAACGTCAAGACTGGGCCAAGAAATATCTCAAGACTGATTTTTCTAAGGTTTTATGGACTGATGAAATGAGAGTGAGTCTTGATGGGCCAGATGGATGGGCCCGTGGCTGGATTGGTAAAGGGCAGAGAGCTCCAGTCCGACTCAGACGCCAGCAAGGTGGATGTGGAGTACTGGTTTGGGCTGGTATCATCAAAGATGAGCTTGTGGGGCCTTTTCGGGTTGAGGATGGAGTCAAGCTCCACTCCCAGTCCTACTGCCAGTTCCTGGAAGACACCTTCTTCAAGCAGTGGTACAGTAAGAAGTCTGCATCCTTCAAGAAAAACATGATTTTCATGCAGGACAATGCTCCATCACACGCGTCCAAGTACTCCACAGCGTGGCTGGCAAGAAAGGGTATAAAAGAAGAAAATCTAATGACATGGCCTCCTTGTTCACCTGATCTGAACCCCATTGAGAACCTGTGGTCCATCATCAAATGAGATTTACAAGGAGGGAAAACAGTACACCTCTCTGAACAGTGTCTGGGAGGCTGTGGTTGCTGCTGCACGCAATGTTGATGGTGAACAGATCAAAACACTGACAGAATCCATGGATGGCATGTTTTTGAGTGTCCTTGCAAAGAAAGGTGGCTATATTGGTCACTGATTTGTTTTTGTTTTGTTTTTGAATGTCAGAAATGTATATTTGTGAATGTTGAGATGTTACATTGGTTTCACTGGTAAAAATAAGGCATTGAAATGGGTATATATTTGTTTTTTGTTAAGTTGCCTAATAATTATGCACAGTAATAGTCACCTGCACACACAGATATCCCCCTAAAATAGCTAAAACTAAAAACAAACTAAAAACTACTTCCAAAAATATTCAGCTTTGATATTAATGAGTTTTTTGGGTTCATTGAGAACATGGTTGTTGTTCAATAATAAAATTAATCCTCAAAAATACAACTTGCCTAATAATTCTGCACTACCTGTATACGTATATATTTTGTATTTTTATTTCATTTTTTTTAATGTACAGTTTGGGCCTATATGGTTTTGATTGGTTATTTAATGTTTTTAAGGTGCGGTTGGGGCCTTTATGGTCACACTTGGTCTTTTAATGTTTTTAAGGTGCGGTTGGGGCCTATATGGTCATACTTGGTTATTTAGGGTTTTTAAGGTGCTATTGGGGCCTATATGGTCACACTTGGTTCTTTAGGGTTTTTAAGGTGCGGTTGGGGCCTATATGGTCACACTTGGTTATTTAAGGTTTTTAAGGTGCGGTTGGGGCCTATATGGTCACACTTGGTCTATTAAGGTTTTAAAAGTTACGGTTTGGGTCTTGAACGTTTGAATTTTTTTTTTATTGTTTTCTATCACCCCCCCAGGTGCAAACTATCTGAGGAAGCAGATTTGTTTGGACTCGTTGGTTGACTTACTGAATGTGAATACCCCGAGAAGGAGAGTCAACGGTTGGTGAGTATATGGTCACACTTGGTTATTTAGGGTTTTTAAGGTGCGGTTGGGGCCTGTATGGTCACACTTGGTCTTTTAAGATTTTTAAGGTGCGGTTGGGGCCTATATGGTCACACTTGGTTATTTAAGGTTTTTAAGGTGCGGTTGGGGCCTATATGGTTCCACTTGGTCTTTTAAGGTTTTTAAGGTATGGTTTTGTTCTTGAATGGTCTGATTGATTTGCTTGTTTTCTTTCAACCCCAGGTGCAAACCCTATGTGGCAGCAGATTTGTTTGTACTCGTTGGTCAACTTACTGAACGTGAATACCCTGAGAAGAAGAGCCGACTAATGGTAAGTGTCACTGCTTTCATTTTTCTGTTAATGAGTATAGGTGCAATTATGATATTGCTGTAGTCTTGTCACATGAGTTTTTTCAATCTATATTGTATACCAATGAATTTAACACATTGTTACTTTACTTCTTGACATTGCTGCATTGCTGATCATGTATTTCAATGGGCTTTACAAGTATAAGGTCATTGGGCGGGGCTTATAAAGGTCATTATGACGTCAGGGGGATGAGTTATAAAAATGGGTGTGGTTTGAAAAAGGGGAGGGGCTATGTTTCACCCTGGCGCCCCTCCAACTTGAAAGTTCACCAGCCGCCAGTAGAACACAAGGATGTGGAAGAAACAGGGGAGATGTATGTTCACTCTTGAAAGCATGCTAACATAATTAAAATTGATACTTTAGTTTATAAAATGTCAGGGTGTTCATCTAGTACAAAAATTACATTTCACTAGAAATTATCATCTGAGAACTTTCAGTCTTAATATTTACTGGTTTTCACTATGAGTATCTTTGTCTCAAACCAATGAATTATAACTTGCTGCTGTGTATTGCCAACCACATTTTTTCACTGAACCCCAATAATTTCTCCAAATCTCAGTTAATAATTTTTTCCCTCAGCCACAGCTGAATCTAACCACGCTCAATTAAACACTAAAATACCCTCCAGATCTCAGCAATCTGCAATGAACCACATACAAAAGATGAATCATAAAAGGTAAACATTGCTGTTCTTTCTTCAGTTTTTAAAATAACGACGATATTTAAGTATATGTTATATATGTGTCTGTTTCATTTATGCATGCCCTGGACTTATTGCTAATGGTCATTTGATTATTATCCTTAAATGTTTATATATATATATATATATATATATATATATATATATATATATATATATATATATGTATATATATAGTTTGAATAACTAAACATGAAAATGGCCAAAATGTTTTTAAAAGCAAAAAAAAACAACTGTTTTTACTTTTTATAGCCAAATATTGATTACTGTAGGGACTCCTAGGCCCTCATTCTATTATCGCCCGTAAAACGGCCGCAAAGCTGCGATTCCTTGTGGGGGTCTTGTTACCTTGCAATTCAAATAGACGGCGCCGCAAGGCTATCCCCTTACGGCCGGCCGTATATCTTGCAACCGGCCGTAAGCTCAGAAATCTTTAAATGCAAAAATAAATTCAAGCCTGCACTGTACAGCTCTGTAAATGCTAGGGTTCATAATGGGGCACACGAGGATTAATAGCAACCCCCTCTCAAGCTTGCACATCAGCCCAAATCCGAGATTACATTAACTGTTTATTTTCCGGCCGCAGCGTGGGCGGGTCTGAGGTGCTCCAAGCCCTCTGGACTTTTTACATGGATATGTGCCATAAATTAAAAACATTTTTATTTACGGATTTGAGTGTAGGGGAATGTTGTGCTATTAATGCTAACACCTACAATCACTTTATAGTCTCCTCAGAGTGCAGGATGGCTTTATTATGGCTTTATAATGTGCTTAATTGTGTGCCTGCGGGACCTTTTTGCTGCAAGTAAGCTGCGGCTCGGTTTTAGCCTTGAAGACAGGGTTCCCGGAGCAATTGAATAGCAACCAGGATTTTCTTGCGGCCGAAACGCTTGCGGCCGTTTAAGATCAAAGGCTTTCCTCCGGCACGTGCGGCCGCAAGGGATAGCAAGGCGCCGGCCTCAAGCCTGCCGGAATCCCCGGCCGGAAGGGAATAGAATAGGCAAATAACTTGCGGCCGGTCCTTGCGGCCCCGCATCTCCTACGGCCGATAATAGAATGAGGCCCATAGTATTTTATTAGCTGAGCCTGTCTTTCTCAGAAGTGTGTCCTTGACATTTGTAGATGCCATATATCATTGTGCAGATAAAAACTTTGTACTCAGCATAAAACTAATGAAAGATCACAAAACAGCATATTGGAAATGCAAATACATATTAAATATATATATATAATGCTTTACTAACTTATTTTAAATTCAAAACACATTTTGCATATTTTTATGTGCTTTTCTTGAAAACATGTATATTTCCCATATATGACCAGAGTGGTGTTTTAAGAATTTGTGGTTGCACAAGAATATATAGGTTACTGTAAGCTCTTACATTGAAAAACAAATACTTTACAATGAAGGATATAGTGAGGTAAACATGTTTTTTGCACAAAACTCACAAAAGAGATAGTAAAAGTCTGCTGCTGTTATGACTACTAGAGGACTTTGGTAAAGGTTATGTGTACTGATAGTATTAGCTACGATTTAGGATGTCTCTGGGGTCTTCCATGAGGGACTGCACACAATTAAGCTAATCAAATTCATAAAAAAAATGCCTTTGTTGAGACCTATGGACCTAGAGCCCGATTCAATTGAGCTCTCTCTCGATCCGGTAGCCCGTAAGTGAGGTCGCAAGTTAATCTGCTATTCAACTGGCGTCTTTTTGCGGGCTCTGAACGGGTTATGAGTTACGACCTTGTGATGCTTAAACCCGTGATTTACAGCCTCCCAAAGCCTTTGATCTTTCACTTTTGCAAGATGGCTAAAATCTCAATTTACTCTTCAACTGATCAGTTTCCACAAGCCCGTAAATGTTTTCACACCCGTAAATGGTAAAAAAAGGAGAAAATCCTGTGAGTGCTAGAGAGGATCCGCAAGGGGGTTAAACACATGTTTGTAGCACTGTAAATGCAAATAAAAAATCAATACTGCACTGTAAACACTATAAATAACGGGGAAAGAGATGATAGACATTAGAATGAATTGAACAACAGTCTCAAGCCCGCAAATTGGTAGTAAATAAAATTCATTTTTATGTTTAATTTCGGGGTTATATCGATCTCGGGAATCAATGAGTTAATACATATCAGGCCACCCATATGGACTAGAACAGTATTGGCTTTCATTTTCATAATTCTTTATGTTGCGGTTTTGCGCGTCTGATCGCATATCGGACCCCCAAACCTAATTGATTGACATGTAATCTCCATGTTTTTCTGCCGTAATAATGACAGTCTCATTTTCTATTGGTTGATTTGAAATGGGAGGTTACGGTCTTGCTTAAGTGATCATGTTCTGCTTTGGGCCAGTAACTTGCGGGCTTGAGCAATAGAATAGCATTGTAATCGGAGACGAACACACCTGCAGACATACGGCCTACTATGCTCAAGTTGCAGGCTTGCAATTGAATCGGGCTCCTATTGTCTATCGTCTTCTAGTTTACCCAAAGCATAAAAAGTTACATATTTTCATCTAAGTTATAATCGTTGAATACTTAGTCCTATTTTGATAAATATTAAATTAAAAACTATCAGACATACAAATAGTGTTAGACATAAGTGGCAAAAGGGAGCAAAACATGTAACTATATAAGGCCCAGTCAAAAATGTATGAAAAATAATAATCCAAATGTTTATTATCTAGTCTAGAGGTAATACAAACAGTGTTAGACATAACACATACAGGGCCTCATTAAACTCTCCCTCGTAGTTATCTCGGTGCTCGTAAAAGGCAGTTTTTTGCTGTTTGCGAGGACCGAATCTCTCGTAGCCTGCTTTGCAATATGACTATGAAAAATGGCCCAGAATAGGCTCCGAGAGAGCTACGTAGTCACACGCAGCCTTAAATCTAAGAGCGATTCTCGGAAGAATCCCTACAGGCCCAAAAAGTGTCCGCAAGGGATCCTAAAACCTCTACGTGCTGCCTCTGAGCAGCCCAAGACAGCAGTGTAAGGCTTCCCCCTGCTCCCTATACACATCCCCATGCTGCAGGGTTCTCGATCGGCACCGATCAGGCCCCCGCTGCATTTAAAAGTTTTAAATTCCCTGCCGCGGCTCCTTAAAGGGCCCGTGGCACACTATTACTAATCCCGGTCGCGGCACCTAAAATTAACCCCCCTCTATGCTGGGGGTCCGCATTGGGACCCCCCAAGTGTCCCCACATAAACCCCTTGCAGCGAGGGGTCCCCGATCTGCATAGATCAGGCCCCCGCTTCATTTAAACATTTTAAATTCGCCTCCGCGGCTCCATAAAGAGCCCGCGGCACACTATTACTAATACCGGCCCCGGCACCTAAAATGAACCCCCCTTTATGCTGGGGGTCCCCATCGGGACCCCTAAGTGTCCCCACATTAAGCCCTTGCTGCAGGGGTCCATAGGGACCCTCGCAGCCCCCCACATTAACCCCCTGCAGCAGGGGTCCCCGATCGGCACCGATCGTGACCCTGCTGCATTTCAATTTTTTAATTTCCCGCCTCCCAGGTCCTTAAAGGACTGTAAAGGTCCTGAAAGGACTCACACTAAAAAATATTAACCCCAGGCAACTATAATTAACCCTATAATTCATGGGGGTCAATACAGACCCACATAAGCCGATAATTAACCCTATAATTCATGGGAGTCAATACAGACCCCCATAAGGCCTTAATTAACCCTATAATTCATGGGGGTCAATACAGACCCCCATAAGCCAATAATTAACCCTATAATTTATGGGGGTCAATACTGACCTCCATAAGGCCTTAATTAACCCTATAACTCATGGGGGTCAATGCAGACCCCCATAAGCACTTAATTAACCCCGTCACTCATGGGGGTCAATACAGACCCCCATAAGGCCTTAATTAACCCTGTCACTCATGGGGGTCAATACAGACCCCTATAAGGCCTTAATTAACCCTATAACTCATGGGGGTCAATACAGACCCCGATAAGCACTTAATTAACCCTATAACTCATGGGGGTCAATACAGACCCCCATAAGCCAATAATTAACCCTATAATTCATGGGGGTCAATACAAACCCTCATAAGGTTTTAATTAACCCTATAACTCCTGGGGGTCAATACAGATCCCCATAAGGCCTTAATTAACCCTATAACTCATGGGGGTCAATACAGACCCCCATAAGCCAATAATTAACCCTATAATTCATGGGGGTCAATACATACCCCCATAAGCCAATATTTAACCCTGTAATTCATGGGGGTCAATACAGACCCCCTTAAGGCCTTAATTAACCCTATAATTCATGGTAGTCAATACAAACCCCCATAAGCCAATAATTAACCCTATAATTCATGGGGGTCAATACTGACCTCCATAAGGCCTTAATTAACCCTATAACTCATGGGGGTCAATGCAGACCCCCATAAGCACTTAATTAACCCCGTCACTCATGGGGGTCAATACAGACCCCCATAAGGCCTTAATTAACCCTGTCACTCATGGGGGTCAATACAGACCCCTATAAGGCCTTAATTAACCCTATAACTCATGGGGGTCAATACAGACCCCGATAAGCACTTAATTAACCCTATAACTCATGGGGGTCAATACAGACCCCCATAAGCCAATAATTAACCCTATAATTCATGGGGGTCAATACAAACCCTCATAAGGTTTTAATTAACCCTATAACTCCTGGGGGTCAATACAGATCCCCATAAGGCCTTAATTAACCCTATAACTCATGGGGGTCAATACAGACCCCCATAAGCCAATAATTAACCCTATAATTCATGGGGGTCAATACATACCCCCATAAGCCAATATTTAACCCTGTAATTCATGGGGGTCAATACAGACCCCCTTAAGGCCTTAATTAACCCTATAATTCATGGTAGTCAATACAAACCCCCATAAGCCAATAATTAACCCTATAATTCATGGGGGTCAATACAGACCCCCCATAAGGCCTTAATTAACCCTATAACTCATGGGTGTCAATACAGACCCCCATAAGCCTCTATTTAACCCCATCAGTCCCATAAGGGTATATTATGAGACCTATGGGGCTGTTAAAACCCTAACATTAACCACATAAGTGCCATGACGGTCCACAAGGACCATCATGACACTAACTACAAACACTACACTATAACCCCCAATAAACCATTTAATCTAAACTAACCCCCCTCTACACTTATCTATTAACACTTACACTACCTACCTACCTAATAAACCTCCCCACCACTCTAATTACAAATAAAAAAAAGCCTACCTAACAGAAAATAAAAAAACCTAAGTCACCAAAAATAAAAAAACCTACAGTACAGAAAATGAAAAAAAAACATACAGTACAGAAAATAAAAAAACCTACAGTACAGAAAATAAAAAAATACATTACAACCCCTCTCCCACTACAGAAAAAAAATTACACACCTGAAAAGGAAAGACAGACATACACAATACAAATACATTACATTACATACAATACATTACATATAATACATTACGTACAATACAAATCAAATACCCCCTATCTATCTAACATACAATCTATTTAATATAAAATAAATGATAACTATATCAAATACATCCCCCTATCTATCTAATATACAATAAATCCTAACTACACCCAGAAACCCTAATTCTAAGCTAAAATAAAATAATTAAGACCACTTACCTTTAAGATGTCCCTTCAGATCACTAACCTAGGGGTAAAACAAAACAAAAAAATTAGTACAAAACATTAACATAAAATAAATAAACATTATATACATTCTAAATATTCTACTCACCTTTCCCGTCATTGTTCAGTTCTTCCGGCGCGGCCCTGTTAAATAAACACAATACATTAATACAATATACAAACACCAAATAAAATAAACATATAAACATATAAATATACATTCAACTTACCTCCCCGCGATGTCCCCGGCCTCCTCCCCTTCAGCCCCGGCTGGGCCCTGCAACCGTCCACGGTCTAAAAAAATAGAAATCTAAAATCTAACAGAGGTCTGCACTCGCAGACCTCCCCGACGCTAACGAGCCATCCGGGAGGAAATTGGCAATGGCGGCTTGTGATTGGCTGAAAAAGCTGTCTATCATATTCAGCCAATCAGAAGTCGTCAATGTGTGAGCCAATCAGGATGCGCAGATGTCTTCACCCGATCACTCCGTGGGGGTGTATCCCATAGTGATTGGCTGAAGGCATCTGCGCCTTGTGATTGGTTCCAATAAAGATTGACAGGTGCTTTAGCCAATCAGGGTGGGATATTGGGGTGTATCCCTTCCTGATTGGCTCACACATTGACGACTTCTCATTGGCTGAAATTGATAGACAGCTTTTTCAGCCAATCACAAGCCTTTTTCAGCCAATCACCCCTGCAGCAAGGGCTTAATGTGGGGACACTTCGGGTGTCCCCCAGCATAAAGGAGGGTTAATTATAGGTGCCGCAGCCGGGATTAGTAATAGTGTGCCGAGGGCCCTTTAAGGAGCCGCTGCGGGGAATTTACATTTTTTAAATGCAGTGGGTGCCTGTTCTATGCAGATCGAGGACCCCCGCTGAAGAGGTTAATGTGGGGACACTTGGGGGTCCCGATGCATCCCCCCAGCATAGAGGGGGTTAATTTTAGGTCCCACGACCGGGATTAGTAATAGTGTGCCCTTTAAGGAGCTGCGGCGGGGAATTTAAAAGTATTAAGTGCAGCGGGGGCCTGATCGGTGCCGATCGCTGCAAGGGGTTAATGTGTGGGGGCTGCGGGGGTCCCTATGGATCCCTGCAGCAAGGTGTTAATGTGAGGACACTTCGGGGGTCCCGATGGGGATCCCCACATAGAGGGGGGTTCATTTTAGGTGCCGGGGGGGGTAGTTGGAGTACCCCCCACGGCAGGGCTTATGTGGGGGACTGCCGCGGAGGTCCCGTTTAGGACCCCTGCACTACTTGTTAAGGTGCGGGAGCCTGTAAGATCATCTCGCAGGCTGTCACTTCTCATGTACATTTTTGCAGTGTTGATACGTACGGCCCTGTTGCGTACGTAGGGCTTAAGTAGAAGCCTCTTATTTACGAGGCTGGAATTTAATATGGCCCACAGTGTTTTATAATTACATAATAAAAATACTTGAAAACAGCATAATAAAGGCTGACACATGTCAGCAATATAATAGAAGTAATTAAACATAATGTGGCAGAAGAGATATTTCACCATTAACATGATTGTGTGGAATGCAGGGGTATTGTAAGCCATTTAAAATCTTATGTTGAAGGTATAGCTGGACTAGATGGGGCACATGAAATGAAAAAAAAGATAGCTGATTAGTAGTTCTTCTTTACAGAAAGGAATGGCTATTGTACAGAAAGAGTATGAAATGCTGGTCAACTTTGGTGTCAATGTTAGTATGCTGTGTTTAATATGTCTAAGGTGAATATTAACCATAAGCGATCAATCACCAGTGCAGTTGTTGCAATGCACCCAGGCCCTCTTCTAGGGGACCGTTGCAGTCTCCCCCATAGCCCCGGCCCATGCCTCCCTGGGCGACCCTGGGCTCCCCCTTTGCCCCTTCACCCTCTTGAGGGATTGCAATTACTCCTCTGCCATAGTGTCTTCATTTCTGGGAAAGGAATCAAATACAATTGACGCTGATTCTCTGCTCCAGTGAGAACAAGCCCCAGCAGGGTAGACAAAGGAGGACTGAGGGGGCCCAGGGGAGCAGGGGGTATGGGAGAGGCGGGGTAGCTGTGAGGTCTCTACACAAAAATGTAACATAAAGTAGTTAAGCTGAACCACCAATTAATTAATAAAGTACATTGAATTTTTACCCCCCTTTCACCCTCTCTCCCTGTCTCTTTTCCTCCCTCTCTCTTTCCCTCCCTCTCTCTCTCTCTCACCTTCTCTCTCGCTATCTCTCTCCCTCCCTCCCTCTCTCTCCTCTCTCTTCTCCTCCCTCTCTCCCAATTCCCCCTCTCTCTTCCTCTCTCTTCCCCTCTGTCTCTCTCTATCCGTCTCTCTCCCTCCCTCCCTCTCTCTCTCCCTCTCTCTTCCCCTCCCTCTACCCCCCTCTCTCTCCATCCCACCCTCTCTCCCTCTCTCCCCTCTCTCTCCTCCTCTCTCTCCTTTTCCCTCTCTCCCCCTCTGTAAATATACAGTACAATGCAGTTTATAATTGTTGTCTGTGAATCAGGATTTCTGATCCTGTCACCAAACTCCTCTAATCACTGCTAACAAATTACCTTGAGGTTGCACATGCTCAGTATATGACAACTTACGAGCTAAACACTGTTCTCAGCAGTGGGCCTTTTGATACAATTATTCTAAAGACATGTAAACCGTCATTAGTAAACAGCAATAATTAGGTGTTAACACAAAGTTAAAATGGATAATTTAGGGGGAAGAACAGAAAGGCTGGTTGACATACAACAATTGCTAGTTTTTATAATAACACTAGAGACCCCTGTGTCTCTCCCCCCTCTCCCTCTTCTGTGTCTCTCCCCCCATCCCCTGTGTCTCTGTCCCCCTCCACTGTGACTCCATCCCCCCTCTCCCTCCCCTGTGTCTCCTTTCCCCCTCTCCTGTGTCTTCCCCCCTCTCCCACCCATGTGTCTCTTCCACTCCCCTCTCCCTCTCATGTGTTTCTTTACTCTACCTCTCCCTCCCCTGTCTCCCCCCTCTCCCTACCCTGTGTCTCCTTACCCCTTCCATGTGTCTCTTCCCCCCACTCCCTCCCCTGTGTCTCTTCCACTCTCTCCATCCCCTGTGTCTCTTCCCCCTCTCTCTCCCCTGTGTCTCTCCCCCTCCATCCCCTGTTTCTCTCCCCCTCACCCTCCCCTGTGTCTCTTCCCCCCTCCCCTGTGTCTCTCACCCTCCCCTGTGTTTCTCCCCCTCTCTCCCCTATGTCTCTTCCCCTCTCCCTTCCCTGTGTATCTTCCCCCTCTAACTTCCCTGTGTGTTTTCCCCCTCTCCCTCACCTGTGTCTCTTCCCCACACTCTCCCTCCCCTGTGTCTTTCCCCCTCCCCTTTGTCTCTTACCCCCTCTCTCCCTCCCCTGTGTCTCTTTCCCCCTCTCTTCCTCTGCTGTGTCTCTGTGATCCCTTCTCCCTCCCCTGTGTCTCCTTCCCCCCTCCCCTGTGTCTCTTCCAGCTTCCTCCCCTGTGCCTCTTCCCTCTCTCCCTCCCCTTTGTCTCTTCCCCCGCTCTCCCTCCTCTGTGTCTCTTCCCCCTCTCCCTCCCCTGTGTTACTTCCACCTCTCCCTCCCCTGTGTCTCTCTCCCCCTCTCTCCCTCCCCTGTGTCTCTTTGCCCCCCTCTCCCTGACCTGTGTCTCTTTGCTCCCCTCTCCCTCCCCTGTGTCTCTTTGCTCCCCTCTCCCTCTCCCATGTCTCTTTTCCCCTTTCTCCCTCCCCTGTGTCTCTCCCCCTCTCCCTCCCCTGTGTCTCTTCCCCTCCTCACTCCCTCCCCTGTGTCTCCTACCCCCTCCCTCCCCATGTCTCCTTGTGGCTCTTTGTCTTACACACCCGCCACGGTGTCTTTTTGTTCCCCTCTCCCTCTCCTGGTGCTGTCCCCCTCTACCTTACAGGCCTTACGGTGTTGCATGGGATGCTGGGAGCTGAAGTCCTCACTTTTTCTGCCACTGATTGGCTGCTCCTCCTGCACCAGGGTGGGGTGGGGGGATTGCATGGAGAGTGCGGACGAGAGCTGCAGGGTGCTGCGAGGAGGAGAGCCTAGGAGGAGAGGATGGAGCAGTGCTGGGGGGATTGAAGGCTTTGCCCCTCATTGCCCATGCGCAAGTAGCAATGAGCACCTTCCGCGCTCATTGCGCATTCGCAACGCCGTTAAATTTAACATTGCATGACCAACACGCGCATTTACAACAACTATATATGTGATTCAACTGATAAATTACTGATTACAATGTATATTACATTGTAAATTATACCACAATTGGATCTCTTTCAAATATTACTATATAATTTTCTTGGGATTGCTATGCTCAACATCCGTAGCCTCGTAAAAGCTGTGTTAATAGTTCATTTTCTGGCAAATATTCAAATTTGCGGAATAATAAATATAAAATATATTTTTTAAATACAATATATATTATTTGTATTAAAACAGCTGTTGTGCATGTACTTATTTGATTACGCAGTTGCTTGATGTTGTTACAAAAAATTATGCTCCTTGGGCATAGACACATTCCATTAGCATATTTTAGTTTGAAACAGGGGGATGCACTGAAACAGCTGCATAGACTTCAGAACATGCGGCAAACTGAAAATTGCACACAAATAAAATTATAATGTAGTTGCAGTTATTGACTAAAAATATCCTATACATAGGAAAAAAGTTTAACTAATTTCATCAAAAGCACATAATTTACATCAGGAGAAATTTAGAAGTCTGTATAATAAATGGAGAATCAATTTGTATTATTATCTCTTTTGATTAAATTCAATAATACAACTTGGGATAATGTCAATGACTAAATATGCCTGATCATGTAGCTTTTGGACAAGACAAGAGGGACTCATTGTCCTTCGGATACATATGCCCCTTTTTTGTTTTTGTATTAAGCCGAGAATGTCCTGTAGCAGTCTCTCGTCTATCTTTTTGAAATACTGCAAATGATCTATAATACAGCTATACAATAACTAGAGGAAACAAACTTTCTTAAGGCCATAGTGCAAAACTAATTAGTGATTGGTTTAAATATGAACTTGTCGTATCACTTAATATAGTAAATGTTTTTTCCAAGGCAAAGGCCAAAGAAATTTGATTTTAATCATTGCACATGGTCTTGGGTTATTATCTGATCCCACAAATAGCATGTATGCAAAAGACAGACATTGAGTATCATGAAGACATTATAAACACTTTATTCAAGGCACGCATTACAATTTAATTCACATTTAACTTTATTTATATGTAGAAGTTATATTTTATAACAGGTACAATGTTTTCAGGAAGTAAAAAATGTATATATTTTTAATAACTTTTATATTCAAACTAGCAAATTGCCCATCAAAAAATTGTTAAGCCTTGCAATTCTGTTGTTTGCCGCACAATGCGAGGCTCTCCCCCCTCTAACTTGCGAGCCTCGCCGCGATGAGCGCCAAAGGCTCTCCCCCCTCTATTTTACAGACCTCATGATGAGCACCTTCGCCGCTCTTCGCGGGCCCAGCAATGAGCGTCTTTGGCGCTGATTGAAGGCCACGGCATGCGCTGCTCGCATGCGGAAGTCTGTAACTTTGCGAGCATTACAGACATACTCTCTCACCCCTCTGTCTCTTTCCCCCTTCTCCCTCCCCTGTGTCTCTTCCCCCCCTCTCCCTCCTTTTTGTCTCTTCCTAACCACCGCCATTTTCTTTTCAAGCCCTTAACTCAGACGCTATTGGGAGGCCGCTAAAAGACACCAATTGAATAGCAGAGGAGGCAGAGAGCCCGTAAGTGAGCTAATTTGCTATTCAATTGGCCTGCCCCAACTTACGAGTTACGGGCTAGAAAAAAATGTTGAGCTTGGGAATGCAATGTGTCTCTTTCCATCATCTCCCCCCTGTCTCTTCCCTGTGTCTTTCTCCTCTGTGTGTCTGCTGAAGGTTTGCGTGGCGCGCAGTGACTGCTGTTGGTTTTAGTTTTAAAGCCACACGTGCCTGGTGTTGTTTGTCTAAGTGTTACTGTCTTTGCCGTTGTGTATTTTCTATGTCCCGCTTGCCTGGCTTTGCTCAGCCTCATTTCATCCAGTTTCCGAATTTTTACGTTTTTCGTCCGCCATTTTTTTCCTTGCTTAGCCGATTTTGTATTGACAAAAAAAAAAACAAATATGGCTCAAATTTGCTTGCAACCTCACTCCCAGGCTAACTGGCTCTCCCCCTGTGCTGTGTGTTATTATGTTTGTTAAATTATTTTGTTTGTTTTTTGGGTTTTTAGAGTTGCTCGCTTGGCTCGCAGTTGCGACCCTCGCATTCGCTTAACGAGGCTCGCAGTCCAATGAGCGCCTTCTGCGCTCATTGCAGCCTAAGGCCCGAGTGGTCGACGGCTCGTCTCGCTGTGCAAGGGACGCAAAAGACTAAGTCATGCGTGAATAAAAGTCTCGCCTTGATTCGCAAGGCTCCCAGCTGACTGCTCGCCTCACTTAGCGAGGCTCGCAGGCGTCTCTCGCGCAGCCTTTGGCGCTCATTGCAGCCTAAGTCCCGCGAGCCTCAACTGCTTGATTTGAGGCTTGCAGTGCAATGAGTGCAGAAGGCGCTCATTGCAGCCTAAGTCCTGCATACCTCAACTTCGCAAATGTCCCCAACACTGACAACATTGATATATGTGATATGCCAATGATTTGGACTTATCCTCAGGGGTGTAGGAGTCAGAATAATTGTGGGTGGGGGTACAGCTCATTGTAAACACATGCCATAAAATAGCTTATATATACATACATACGAACATAGAAAAATATGGGGGTGATTTGTCCCCACCACACCCCCCAGTTCTTACACCTATGCCCATCGTACACAGTTTATATTTTGTTCCGGTTTACAACTTATGTACAAACATGAGAATTATATCAATGATTTGGACCCATCGTACACAGTTTATATTTTGTTCTGGTTTAAAAACGTATGAGAAACAAGAGATAACATTGCACGCCAAAAGAATAAACATGTGACTGACAGTTTTTCTTCCATAGTGAATTAATCATGTAATAATAGCTTTAAAATGGAGCATCCAGATGTTAATAGGCCTGTAAGAAATCAATGTATTAAAAAGCAATGTTAAGTACAGAGTATCAATATTGTACAGTATCAATATGCAATTAAAGAAGCATTAAAGCACACATCAAAAGCATTCACATATCAATGAAATTCTGTATAATAGATAAAATCAATTCATATTATGAAAGTAATAATACATGTCAATCAGAAGTAAAAGAAATTAAATTTGTAGCATACAGAGTTCCATCAATTACTGTAACACTTGCTTTGTATACACATCTATGAATTAAATTGGAGTTAACGGTAGTTGAATTATAATCTAAACCTTCAGAGAGAGACATGTAGTTCTATAAATATTAATGAACTAGAGAATAAGGAAAGTGATACAAGCCTGATACATAAGACATACACTTTTTTTCTTGCATTTGATGGTTTCTGTGGTATAATGCATGTTTACGTATGTGAAAGAAAGAACTTCATTGGTGAACATAGATAGTTCTGCATTTTACATTCATTTTAGCTTTTCTAATATTTTCTCACTAACGAAAAATTTCTTTTTTTACTATCATTTGCCTATGTACCTCCATTATCAGTGGCAAAAAGGTACGCTGGCAATACCTGTTTAAGTACCTTTGTGAATAACCCATTGAGAGGAAATCTTTTTTACAATGGTTAGTGTGTCCAATGTATTGTTAGCACAGATATTTTCAAAGCAGCGGAGGGCTGTCTTAATATTAATATCTCATTTGTGACAGGAAGAATGGTTCAGGATAGTAAGTGTGTTAACATTTCAGGATATCAGGATTCCTACAAGTGGATTGTCAGTATGTGAGAAAATTAAAAGATAAACATATATAATAATAATTATATTTTTGCAAAACATGTTGAAATAATTAGATAAATATGGTATCTACTGTTTAATTACACACATTTAGCATTGCATTTTAGCAGGCATTTTGTATAAGTAATGTGAAAAAAGTTTGATCAACAAAATAATCTATGCTTTAATCTGAAGGAGAAATCTGAAAATGTGTCTGTATAAATATTTTACATTTCAGTTGTTCAAGTACATAATGTTTCATAAGCTACTTTTTTTTCCAACAGAAAACAGTACAGGATTCTAAAAGTGTTATGAGATTTCTACAATTTTGGCGAACTATCTATTTAATTTGATAATGTGTTAACCCCCTCCCATTATTGCATTGTAACTGAACCACTGGGAGGCAGCATTAGTTAATATTAGCTAATATCTAATTATATAAAAATGCATAGACCAACTAAAATACAAAGCTTGTGTCCATCTCTCTACAAAGGTAAGAATGGGCGTGTGATTAAATATATTACAAAAAAAAAAGTTGTATAAAAATATATTACATGTCATGATAATTAGTTGAACCAAATGAAATGGTGCTTGATGGCATCTAGAATAACTGGATAGTCCTGTGTGTGCTTAGGTAAGCAGCAAATTAAATGTTGTAGGGACTGTTTGAACCACCTATGTATAACAAAATAAATAGAGCCCTATTCAATTTGCTGAATCACAATTTAATAAGGCTGATACTGTTTATTCTTTATGATTAGAGAAGACATTATTATGTTAAGTTAGGCGGACAAGTAGATCACCAACTGATGGTGCAAATATTACTAACTGTTGTATGCAGCAATGTCTAGCTGTTTGACATTAGCAACATTTTGGATTAATTACAAAAAGGAGCGAGTACAATGCTACAACATTTTTTATTACATTTACATTATTCACTGGTTAGCAGCATCCCTGTAAACTATTCTCAAGGATTGATCAGTGGCAGGTATTATGACTACAGATCCCATTATAGGTATATCTACAATTATGCATCAATCGCTAATCCTTCATCTATCACTTTTTTTGACAGTATATGTATTTAGTAATTTCTGTAAGTCTTTTTCATATAAAATTATTTATCTATTCATTTATATAGAGGGTTTGGACAGCATTTAGTTAGTTCTTGCGGCCATGTGTGCCTAACCTACTAGTTTGGCAAGTAAAGGGAAGGTATTTAAAGTTGCTGTGCATATCATTTGTGTACCTTGAAAATAATCCATATGGGGGTTGAAACATTGATGTGTTTTATGGATTAAAGAAAATATTACTGAGAACATTTTTGGTAACTATATGATTTGAAATATATATGTATTAATGAGAGGTAGGACTGGAAAGCATTGTCTACATTTTTGCTGATGACACTAAGTTATTCAAGGTAATTAAATTGGGAAAATATGTACTTTACATCCAAAGGGATTTGCATGAATTAGAGAAATGAGCAACTTAATGGCAAATGAGATTTAATATAAATACATGTAAAGTTGTGCATTTGGGAAGGAAAAAGAACCATGTAATTTATAATCATAATGCAGCAAAACTAGAAGTTTCAGAGATAGAAAGGGATTTAGGAATGCTGGTGGATATTCGCATGCTTATCAGTGCTCAATGCCAAGCAGCATCCGCAAAAGGTAAGTAAAATATTAGCATGTATTAAGAAGGGTAAAGAAGCCAGGGAAGCAAATATAATTCTGTCACTATACATATCCCTAGTACGCCCTCATTTGGAATATGGAGTACAATTCTGTGCAATGATTCCTTAAAAAAGGACATTTTAGAGCTGGAAAGGTATAGAGAAGGGCAACAAACGTAATAAAGGGGGATGGATGTACCAGGCTATTAACAGAGACTAACCAAATTAAACTCTAGAAAAGGACACCTAAAAGGGGGTATGATTATCCTATACAAATACATGCAAGGTCAATATAAGGTTTTTGTCCAGTGAACTTTTTGTGTCAAGAGGTTTTTAGCTGATAAGAGGACATCCCTTGAGCATAGAAGAAAAAAGATTTCCCCTTATAGAAAGAAAAGTAAGAGTGGTTAGACTGTGTCTCTACCAAAAGAGACTGTTACAGGGGATTCAATAGATATTTTTAAAAAGGGGTTGGATATATTGTTGAATAAAAAGTGCATTCAGGGTTATCCTGGATAATTAGAGAGAGAAAATTGATCCATGGAGATATCTGATTGCCAGGAAGACATTTTATTTGTTTTACTTATGAGACAATTGGCAATGTTCCAATGTTGTTTTTTTCTGTTTGTCTTCCTCTGGATCAATTCAAAATAAATCCAAGGTTGAGTTTGATAGACTAAAAGTCTTTTTTAAACCTCATTTACTATGTAAATACAGAATGTAATATAAGGGGGATAGTATGAGACAAATATGGGTGTAGTAAAGTAAAAAAGTATTATCTTTTTCAGAGATCAAAGCATAACTGACTAGACTGTTTAATGGCACATCTGGGTTGAAAACTGTCACATGCTTTTTTCAAATAGCATTTTTTATTTTGGATAGAAGATAAAGCAGACAAATATATCTACACTATAAAGGGTTGGTATGTGACAAATTTGGGTTCTGTGATATTTTAACAATAATTATTTAAATTAAATATCAAATATTGATGTAAACAAACAGATAGAACCTGGATTTGAACAAGTGCCATTTCAATTTACCACAGCAACAAGCCTCTGTATGAAAAACATTGAGTACAGAAATCAATAAAGCTAAAATATGATCAGTGCAATCCCATAATCTAGACCTCATTATCTATGCAGTTTTTTGGTGGGAGGGCTTCAATTGCTCTAAAAGCATTAATTAAAGCTTACAATGTCCAACAAGTAAAAAAAAAATGTTCACACAATTTCCACAATAACGTAGTACATACAGTATATGACAACTATAGTTTTCCTTTAACAAGAAATGCCATAAAGGCCACATTAGGAACCTTACTATGAATATTTTATTCCAATAAAAGAAACAGTGTAATACCTACCTTAGACTTACATTCTGAAGAGCAGTGCAAAATACATAGCATTATAACTTAACCTCTTGAGAAGATATCCTCTAATTGTAAATCATGGCTATCATATCATTCTTACTTTTGCTTGAGCTCTTGTGTTTAGAATAGTAAGTAATCTGGCATAGAAACATTATCTGCCTTTTAGCTTAGTAGTACCTGCCTGGTTGGGTCTAGAAGGACGGCTCCATCAGGATGTGGGAACAGGGAAACACTAGGTTGTCTGACAAGAGGGTTGAGTTGTATTGAATGCCCAGGGCTTATTAAGGGGTCTGCAGCCTGCCCCCAACCAAAGCACATATTTGTAATGCATCAAAGCCCTTTTGGGCCCCCAGCCAGGATATATTGGATCATAGGGGTCCTGCATTTTTGTATCCATCCCCAGCCTTTGGGTTGGGGGAACAGGGGGACAGGGTATGAACATGGGCTAGATAGGGTATGTGGCAGGTACCCTTTCTAGCACACTTTTGATGTTGGCACCCGTCCACGGCACTGGTTTGTTTTATTTTTTAGATATGAGCACAGTTTTTTTTTTTTTTTTTGATTTGGATAATTTTGCACTTCACAGCAGTGGAGAGTCTCACTAGCTTTTGAGAGCATGGCCTTTTGACCAGGGACCCTTTGGAGGAACCTGGGCAGAGTTGATGGCAGCTGTCCCCTTAGCAAAGATGCTTTCCATGTTGGAGGGTTCAGGCCATCCCTAGGGTGGTGGGGGGGGGGGAGTACAACATCTTCTGAGCCCAGAAGATCAAGGAGGTCCTCAAGCCGTCAAGCTTCACTGGCGTACATGCGACTCTGAGGCACAGAATGATTGAAGCACTCACTTGAGCACGCCCCGGCCATTCTTTAAAAAAAAGTTATCTGGCACAGAAACCTGATAAGCCCCTGGCAGCTTCAATATTGTGTCCAACAACCAAGGCTGTTCCTTGACCTCAGCAAAGTATTGCTCCCTCTTTAATTCTGTTATTGAAAACACAGTTGGATGCACCAGCAAATCCCAACAAGAGCAAGGGGTTCATGCCTTATACCAAGAATGTTACAATTTTATTTGTTGTTTGAATGTTTGACCCTCTGTAGTTCACAACTGTCAAATGTTTATTTTGACCAGGACTATTAAAGCAGGATTAAAATGCAGATGAATTAAGTGGCTAAAAATACAATTCACACCTCAATCAAAATGTATATACACAGGCACCAAACTATATACTATACTAATTTCCAGGAAGCTCCCCTACTCAATATCTGGAACACCAGAAGTACCATTAAAAACAACCCAAATAAACTGCTTGCCTGACTACATAAAATGGCCAAAGGACATACAACTATGAATGCTAACAGAGACAACAAAAGGTATATTTAACAACCATTCCTCCCATTCCATGAACAATTGTGTATTGTATCCCCAGCTTTCTTAGATTCAAACCCATTTCACTCTATGCCTTTGTTAACTATGTATTTTAGATACATTCATGTGTAGGGTAATCGCCAGTTGTTTCCTTGTTTGTTTACTGTTCATGATTGCATGCATGGTAGGAGTATCGATCTAAAAATAATATTTTGATAAAGGTTAAGTGGAGATGACAACTATACAAAATCCAAGTGCCCATTATTCTTAGATAGCCTTCTAGTTTCATATAATGGATCAGCAACTATTGAATTGTCTCTGTAAAAAAGCGGCAAAAAGAAAAAGCACTTAAAGGAGCACAGTAGTCCTTTTCTTAGCACAAACACAGCAGAGAAGGAGTCTGGTGAACAGCCATGGTAGCTTAATTGCTTTGTTGGCAACCTATAACCTATGACTAAAATATCCAAACAACTTTAAGCACTACTGTAGATGGATGAGCATTTAAAATTTGGTATTCTAACATCTCCTTCAACCTCCTAACTTGAACTTGCTAATATGCTAACAAAGTAATCAAAGTCATCCTCATCTTCTTCATCCCAAGGACGCCATAGGCGCTGGTAAAAGAACCTGAGGTTTCCAATGGTTAGTGCTGTCTGATCAAAATCTCCAGACTCATCAAACCCTAGATAGAGCTCCTGCGGAGGGACACGCTTTTCCTTCACCTCTAGTAGCTCCACAATATTGTCCTGTGTGAACTCACTGACCCAAGGCTGACAAATGGCACAGACAGCTTGACCACTACTTTCCGAATGCAGTAGTTCACATCCACTTTAGTGGCATATCACCCAACTCACAAAATAGATGTAAGCATGCATACACATATTTATAACATAGAAAGTGTTGATATCACACTGTCATATATCCAATAATATCATTGATACACTTATCTGCAAACAAAATGATGTATACCTCACCATGTGTGTCAAATGTCTTAGAGTATTTTATGCATCTAAAACACCACTGAATTCACAAAAACAAAGTGTTAATAATAAAAAATAAAAAAATACAAATCTGTTAAGAAACAGTATCAGATATCTGAATGTCTAAATACGGATTGGAAACATGATGGATTGAAAGTCTTAGCTATGGTGTTTAATATTTAAGAAATCACCTTTTTCCTGAATTGTTAGATTTTTTTTCTTTTGTTCAAATAATGTGCAAAATCCAGAGGAAAAGCTCTTAAAGCATAAGAGCAAAGGTAGTGATTTTAGGTTATAAAGCTTCTTTCTATTGATCACAGAATGGTTGACGGTCTGAATTTGCATAACTATCAACAGGAACAGCATGTCATCTAGGTATTGAACTTATGAATGTCACAAAATCATATATAACGTAGCTAAAAATTTGATGAGTATTGAGACAGATAAACTATTCTAATTTTGCAGTGCTAAAAGAACTGAGTGGATTATTGTTTCTCTGCTAGTTGTTTTAGTGGATTTTTTTTATTACAGCAGTAGCTTAACTTCCACCATGGTAGGAGAAAATTGCTACATAGTATTGAGGATCACTGCAGTATCAATAATATGTAATATTTTTTTTTCTAAATAACCAAGTTCTCAGTTTGATTACTAATTAATTAAATTATTCTCCAAATGGAATAGAATGAACTGAATAAATTACATTTGCAGTGAAACATAGTGTATTACATTTCTATTCATAGACACAACGTATATTTAAATAATTAACTAGTCATTATTATCTCTAATATTTGATTTCTTTGAATAAACATGAACCTAAGGTAGTTATCAAGTGACTATGATCTTTTGGCATGAGGCACAAGTTGTTTTGTTGATAATTAATTGTTAGTACATGTGTATAACAAAGAAACTGTATAGGTTTACATTAAAATTAGTACTGTATTAAAAATTTAATCAGCCTGCTAGAAAACAGAGATATAATTCTATTGAGTAGGGAAAAGATTTTGATATATAATTTATGTAGGTGAATAATTCAGTATTCATGCAAATTCATTTTCTTCTTATTGCAGTAGTGAGTGCCAGTTTAACTGTTCAGTCTACTCCATAACACCAGTTTCAAAATATTCAAATAACAGTATGATGTTATAGTCAAAATACACTTTAAAATCTATCCTATGTAAAATATATATTTAATGTTTATACTAATGCACAATATGAATAAATGCCTAGTGAAATATATTAGTAGATAATATATTTTTACCAAAGAAATCATGTTGATTCTTAATGTATGGAGGAATCACAGTGATTTCTAATTTATGTAATATCTATCTATCTATCTATCTATCTATCTTATATAATCTATCTGTCTACTTTTCTGTCTGTTGATATATCAAAGAAATTACACTGCATTTCAAATAAGGTTTTAAAAAAGGGATGTGAAATAAAACTAATCCTATTATCACATACAGTGTTCTGTAGCAGGGGACATCAAATAACTTCCATCATTGAAATAAATCTGTTGAGGACTGTAGCGTTATATCTTATATATTATAAATGCACTAAGAATATGGTTCTTGTATTCTTCTTTCCTTTTTGCAGTTTAGAGGAGAAAACATGGTCCTTCCATTGAAATACCTTGATATAAGACACTATTTAGTAAGTATCCCAAAAACTGTTCATGCAACACAGCTGTTTGAGTGGCACAAGTGTATTTAGGCCCCCATAATACAGTCCAAGATTCCTTGTTTTTTTGCAATTTTTCCCTTCCTTGATCATATAAATGTGAATGCGATTAAAGTCACATTCATTATGCACATATTACCCCCTCTCCCAATCACCTGCTCTGGTGTGCTGTGACGTCCAAGAGTAGTAATGTTCATTGAGTAAAGAGGAAGCGTTTAGAGTGGAATATAAGAAGTTGTCGCATACCAAAGATGCATTTTATCTCTTTAGAATTTCTATTTTGATAAGCCCATGAATGTTTTGAGTATGAGATGGTGGGTCAGCTTCTACTCCATCTATTCTGAAACTGTTTGCAAGTGTGTAGTCCAGTAATCTTTGAAAACTGCACTCTATCTACCACAACATAGGCAGTTGCCGACAGACGCTCCTCAGTGGCGCCTCACTGGGCAGTATAAGGAGAATGACAGCAAGTAGGGAAAGCACCTACCATGCAAGGTGCTATTAAAGAAGGAAAAACGCAACTCCTGTGCTTTTTGAATACATTATTTTAATTGTGTTATCAGTGTGTGTCTGTATGTGTCTCTGTGGGTATATGTGTGTACCTGTTTCTCTATGTGTGTGTGTGTGTGTGTGTGTGTACCTCTTTGTGGGTGTCTGTTCCTTTATGTGTGTGTCTGTACCCTTATGTGTGTGTGTCTGTAGCTCTATGTGTGTGTCTGTGTACCTCTATGTGTGTGTGTCTGTAGCTCTACGTGTGTGTCTGTGTACCTCTATGTGTCTGTCTGTATCTCTATGTTTGTGTCTGTATCTCTATGTGGGTGTCTGTAACTCTATTGCCTCCATTCAATTGCAAGCCTGCAGTTGACTTTATACCGGCCGTAAGTCTGTGGGCTTGAAATTTGCAACAGTTACAGATCGATTCAGTTGAACAAGCCAGCAGCGACCTGGGCAAAAGCCTAAACCGTAAACCATGCATCTGTAAGTAGCATTACGGAGCATGATCATGATCAATTAAGCAAGGCCATAACTACAGATTAAACATGAAGGTTAAACATCAATCAATTAGCGTTTAGAAATCTGGCAACGTACAAAGGAAAATTAATGACGATATTTTTCTAGTCCATATGGGTGGCCTGATATTTATTAACTCCCTGATTACCGAGATTGAAATAACACCGAAATAAAATGTAAAATACTGTATTTATTGGCGTATAACACGCACCTCATTTTAAGAAGGAAATTTCAGGGAAAAAAACTTAAATTTCAAATAAAGAACTTTGAAGCAAAATAAGGGTAGCTCAGAACTTATTTTTATTAATATTATTAACACATAAGGTAAATAACATAAAATGACAGCAAAGCAACTGTTTTAACAAAAGTTTACTCAGAAATCGCTGCTCCTCCTCAACCCCCTCCTCAACCTCCCTCCTCATCCTCAACCTCCCTCCTCATCCTCCCTCCTCATCCTCCCTCCTCATCCTCCCTCCTCAAACCCCATCCTCAACCCCCTCCTCAACCCCCCATCCTCATCCTCCTTCCTCAACCCCCTCCTCAATCCCCCTCCTCAACCTCAACCCCCCTCCTCATCCTCAACCTCCCTCCACATCCTCAACCCCCTCCTCAACCCCCTCCTCAACCCCCTCCTCATCCTCAATCCCCCTCCTCATCCTCAACCCCCCTCCTCAACCTAAACCCCCATATCAACCTAAACCCCCCTCCTCAACCCTCCTCCTCAACCTTAACCCCCCTCCTCAACCCCCTCCTCAACCTCAACCCCCCTCCTCAACCCCCCTCCTCATCCTCAACCTCCCTCCTCATCCTCAATCCCCTCCTCAAACCCCCTACTCATCCTCAACCTCCCTCCACATCGTGCTTCCTAAACCCCCAACTCAACCCCCCTCCTCATCCTCAACCTCCCTCCTCATCCTCAACCCCCATCCTCAACCCCCATCCTCAACCCCCTCCTCAACCACCCCATCCTCAACCTCCCTCCTCATCCTCAACCTCCCTCCTCATCCTCAACCCCCCTCCTCATCCTCAACCCCCCTCGTCATCCTTAACCCCCTCCTCAACCCCCCTCCTCAAACTAAAGCCCCCTCCTGAACCCCCCTCCTCAACCTAAACCCCCCTCCTCAATCTAAATCCCCCTCCTCAACCTAAACCCCCCTCCTCAACCCTCCTCCTCATCCTCAACCTCCCTCCTCATCCTCAACCCCCTCCTCAACCCCCCTCCTCAACCTAAACCCCCCCTCCTCAACCTAATTTTTGATTGCAGATTTGTGAGCTTGAGACTGTTGTGCAATTAATTTCCTTGCTTTGCCCGTCTTTTAAAGAGCAATATTGATTTTTTATTTGCATTTACATTGCTACGAATAGGTGTTTATCCCCCTTGCGAGTCCTATCTGGTACTCGTAGGATTTTCTTATACATTTGACATTTACATGTGGGAAAACATTTGCGGGCTTGAGAAATTGTAGCAATTAAATAGGGATTTACGATTGTAACATTTACGGTCTTGAACGATCAAAGGCTTAGATGGGTTGGAGTTACAATTTTGACAACCACAGGGATTTTCAGGCTGTAACCCGCAGATTTTTTGCGGGTACCTAAAAGACGCCAAATGAATAGCAAATTATTTTACGGGCTACATTACGGCTCCAGTAACTAGAATTTTCTTATTTGAATGGAGGCCTATGTGTTTGTCTGTGTTCCTCTATGTACAGTATGTGTCTGTACCTCTATGTGTATGTTTATATCTCTATGTACGTGTGCCTATGTACATTTATGTGTGTGTCTGTGTGATTCTGTACCTCTATGTGTGTGTCTGTATCTCTATGTGTGTCTGTGTCTTTGTCTTTGTATATGTCTGTGTGTGTATGGGTGTACCTCTATGTGTGTGTACCTCTATGAGTGTGTGTCTGTGTGTGTGGGTGTCTGAACCTCTCTTTGTGTATCTGTAACTCTATGTGTGTGTATCTGTTCCACTATGTGTGTGTTTCTGTGTGTATAACTTTGTGTGTGTTTCTGTACCTCGATGTGTGTGTACTTCTGTGTGTGTACCTCAGTGAGCATGCTGTGTCTGGCTGACTGCCCACCTTCAGAAATACAGTACACACAAATAAATGTAAATTATAAATACAGGGCAACGTAATATGTTGGCACATTACAAATAAAGATAATAATAATAATAATAACTGTACTCAGTTATGTAATGCAGTTTTTCAACCTTTGTTTATTAGTTCCACTTAAATACAAGTTGCTTTTATATGAAAACAGTCTACTTATAGAAGTTCAAATATATATGTGAAGGTTTTAGCACTTCCGTTTTATCCCTACAAGACCTATTTGTGCTAGTTGATGTAAGCTGATGAAAAACACAGAAAACTGAATGTGACCATTTAGAACTGTAGCTTAACTGGCTCTTGACCATTTTACTCATCACTTTACAGAGCTCACAATGCTAAGGTTCAGTGGCAGAAATAGAACAGAGTTTTTGCTTATGATGGTTACTCCCCTCTCTTCAAAGATGGAAATGTTATTTGTAAACTAGACAAAAAAGACAAATTCCTTAATTTTTACATAAATAAATAAATAAATATTTATTTCAAATTCAATGTACTTTTTTTAATTACATCTATAATAATTGTGGTAAGTGTAAGAGCTGCGTGCATGGGAGGTGAGAGGGGGGAAAGAGACACAGGGAAGGGTAGAGGTGGGGGGAAGAGACACAGAGGAGGGGAGGGGAGAAGAGACATAGGGGTGGGGAGGGGGTGAAGAGACACAGGGGAGGGGAGAGGGAGGAGAGACACGGGAAAGAAAGGGGGAAGAGACATAGGGGAGGGAAGGGGGTTTAGTGACACAGGGGAGGGAAGGAGGAGAGACACAGGGGAGGGAAGAGGAGAGACACATGGGAGGGACAGAAGGGGGAAGAGACACAGGGGAGGGAAGGGATGGAAGAGACACAGGGGAGGGAGGAGACATAGGGTAGGGAAGGGGGGGAGACACAAGGGAGGGAGAGAGGTGGAGAGAGAGGGGGAGGGAGAGAAAAATGAAACATTATACCAACATTCTTGACTGGCAATTTTCTAGTTAGATAGATGACCTTAATCTAAGGTGGAGCTTGTCATTGTAGGAGATATTTGAAGAATACCAGCCCTCTCCTTTAACTCGAATGGTAAAAACAACATGACACTGTACTGTGCCTGAGAAGCATTGTACTTAAGTATTAAATTATCATAATATCAATCTATGTTTGTATAGTATTTAGAAATTAAAACATGTATTTACATATCTCATGCAAATTTTCTTATGACCCAAAAATTGTGAGTGCTTGAATGATGTCTGGAAAACCCTTGCTGAAAATAAAAGCTAATATAACGGTTCCCTTATGTCTGATGCACTTTGATCCTCATTCAATTGAGGCTTCGGGAAAGTCTATTTGCGGGTTCCGATCGAGTTACGGGCTCCGGACCCCGATTCATTGCAGTGGTTCAGATCAGTAAAATCATAAATGGCTATTCAATTGCTCTGAGTCCCCCTCACTAACCACCCCGCCAAGCCCGCAAATGGCAAAAGTGGTTTCACAAGTTAGGGCTCCAAAGGGCTTACAGACATCTCCAGAGCACTTCAAATGCAAATAAAAAAACAATACTGTACTTTTAAATATGGGGAAAGTGATGTAAGGCATTAAAATAAATAACACAACATTCTCAAGCTCAGAAATAAAATACTTTATTTAATGTTAAATTTCTGTGTTACATCGATCTCGGCAATCAATGTGTTAATACGTATAATGGAACACGCATGCAATAGAACTAATTATATCAGGAATGTGGTTCCGATCGTAACTCGTAATTGAAGCTCGTAAGGCTTTGAAATCAAACCTCCATTTTTCTTTGATGCAATGATGACAATCTCTTTTCCTATTGGCTGTTTCTTACTCTGGAGTTATGGCCTTGCTTAATTGATCAGGTTCAAGCCTGCAAATGCTACATACATGGTTTCCGATTTTCGCTATTGCCCCCTAACTTGCGGGCTTGCCGAATGTATTAGCACCATAAGTTGCAGATGCTGTGGGCCCACAGGAGGCCCGTAGACATATGGGCCTACATCCCCTAACTTACTGCCTTGTAATTGAATGAGGCGCTTTGCTGGCAATTGTTGTCATATTTGGTAATTGGCTCATTTCTTTATGGTGAAGTTTCTGTACCTCTCAAAGGCAGGGCTCACGATGAGTATCAAAGGCGTTCATTGCAAGGCCCGCACGTGATTGACTTGACGGGGCTGCAAAGGCCACCATTTTTTTCAAGCCTGTAACTCGAAAGCTTTCAGAAGACCGTAAAAAGATGCAAATTAATACAAAAATTAACTTACCACCTCACACACAGCACAGGCGGAGAGGCAGAGAGCCTGAAATGTTTTCAAGCCCGTAAATACGAAACACATTTCGGGCTTGGGGAAGATTAACAATTTTCCAAGCTTGCAAATGGTTTCACACCCGTTAATACAAACAGGAGCACAGAGGAGGGAGAGGGAGTAGAAAGGCACAGCGGAGGGAGAGGGGGGAGAGGGTGGAAAGAGACACGGGAGGGAGTGTGGGGGAAAGAGACACAGGGGAGGGAGATAAGGGGGAAAAAAAGCCCTGGTGAGGGAGAGGGGGCAAAGAGGCACTAGAAGGAGAGAGTGGGGAGAGGCTCACAATGAGCCCCTTTGGCACTATTGCAGAGCTCGCCATGAGCGCCAAAGGCGCTCAGTGCAAGGTCCAAATGTTGCAGACTGGTTGACGGCTGCTCATCACCAGTAGAGAGGGTGAGAGGGTCGCATTGAGCGCCAAAGGCATTTATTGTGAGTCAGGCACATTACTGGTTTGACGGGGCTGCAATGAGCTTGGAAGGCCACCATTTTTTGCGATCCTCTCCCCCCCCCGCTCTACGTGACGGTATGCGCTCATTGCGAGCCTCTCCCCCTCTACTTTACTGGCCATGCGATAAGTGCTTTGGCACTCATTGTGAGTCTCTCCTTCTGTCTACTTCCTCCATTGTGTCTCATTTCCCCCCTCCTCTCCCTCTCTTGTGTCTCCTTTCCCCCCTTCTCAACCTTCCTTGTGTCTCCTTCCCCCCGTGTTTTTACCCCTTCTCCCTCCCCTGTGTCTTAACCCCCCTGTCCCCCCATGTCACTTCCCCCCTCTCCCTCCCCTGTGTCTCTTGACCCCCTCTCCCTCACCTGTGTCTCTCTTCCCCCTATGTCTCTTTCCCCCTGCGTCTCTTTCCCCTGTGTCTCTTCCCCGTTTCTCTTCCCCCCTCCCTCATGTCTCTTCCCCCTATTTCCCTCCCCTGTGTCTTTCCCCCGTCCCCTGTGTCTCTTCCCCATCCTCTCCCTCCCCTGTGTCTCTCCCCCTCCTCTTCCTCCCCTGTTTCTCTCCCCCCTTCTCTCCATCTCCCTCCCCTTTGTGTCTTCACCTACTCCTCTGTGTCTCTTTTCCCCTCCTCTCCCTCCCCTGTGTCTCTCCCCCCCTCCTCTCACTCCCCTGTGTCTCCACCCCTCCTCGCACTCCTCTGTGTCTCTCCCCCCTCCTCTGTGTCTCCCCCTCCTCTGTGTCTCCCCCACCTTCCCTGTGTGTCTCCCCCCCCCCTCTGTTTCTCCCCACTCTCTTCCTCCCATCTGTTTGCCTCCTCCGCCCAGCAGGGCATGGGTGACTGCTTGTGCGCGCCTCGCTGCAATGCACATGCGTGCCCAGCAGAGTGCATGGGTGACTGCTCGTGGGCACGCCCCGATGCAATGGGCATGCACTCCCCCGCCACGCAATGCGCATTCGCGCCCCCTTCGCACAATGTGCATGCGCGGGGGTTGCGGCAATTGTTGTTGTCAAACTGCGATTTGTCGCAAGCGTGATGACGAATCACAGTTTGCCAACTATTATATGTGATGTAACATAGTAGTATAGTCAATAGGGAGGTAGTACTAAATAACTCAAGTACAGTGGCAGGCACTTCAGAACAACGGACTCATAACATAAGGTGTATGCTTGCTAATGTCAGAAGCTTGCCAGGAAAATCAGGAGAGTTAGAATTATTAGCAATTAATGAAAAATGGAATTTAATCAGCATTACCGAAACGTGGTGGGATGAATCTCATGACTGGACTGTTAATCTGGATGGTTATAACCTATTTAGGCAAGATAGAGGCAATGGTAAAAGAGGAGGAGGGATTTGTCTGTATGTTAAGCCTGAATTTATGCCTATAGTCAGAGAAGATATATATGGCGGAACTAGTGATAAAGTTGAATGTTTGTGGGTAGAGTTAAATAGCCGAGCAGCAAATTCCAAAGGAATATTAGTAGGAGTATGCTATAAACTCCCAAATGTAGCTGAAAGTGTGGAAATACAATTATTGTTGGAAATGCAGCTAAGCATGGGCAAGTTCTAATAATGGGAGAATGTAATTACCCTGAAATAGCTGAACTGCTGGTCTCATTTATTCAGTTTAAGGGAAGCATGTTCTTGAGTACACTCAGGGATCATTATCTGGCCCAGGTTATTCAAGAGCCTACTAGAAATGAAGCTATCTTAGATTTAGTCATTGAAAATAATATTGACTAGCGACTTGCCCGTCAAAAAATGACGGCAATGTGATGTATATGTTTGTCAAGTTGTTTAGTTATTTATATATATTTTTTACACTTGTAAGTATTGTGATATGAACGTGTATTTTTGTAAAATGTTGATGTAATGGTTTTTTAACATGAAATTTGTATCTGAAGAATTGTTAACTTTAATATACATTGAATCCAAAGGAAAGCAAAAAGTAAAAAGCCTTGTTGAAACGTGCCGAATTTTAACATGAAGTTTAAAATATATGTAAGCAATAACCTTCAAAGTATATATTTTGAAACTTGAACTTTATTTTTTATGTAACTTTGGAAGTTGAGAAAACATTAGTATAATTTGGAACATTGTAAACAGGAACATAGTGAATACATTTTGTAAGCTAATTTTTTCTTAAAAGTATTAACATTTGAATGTAAAAACAGTTGAACTTTAAATTAATCAGTATTAACATACAATTTTTATCATAATAATTGTTAAGTTCAATATACATTGAATGTAGAGGAAGGCATACAGTAAAAACTCTCCTTAAAACGTACCTAATGAAAGTAATTCCTTACTGACCACATAAACTGGCGATAAACATTAATGTAGGTAGTAATCTTACTATAACAGACAATATTTACATTGTGACTTAAAAGGTGCTTGAGCTCTTAACATGAAATTTGTAATATGTTGAATGAAATAACTTGAAAATATTGTTTTTAAACTTATAACATTAGAAACATCAACATAGTGAGTTAACATTTTAACATAATTTTTATAAAAATGCAAGGCAAGTATTTTGTGAGGCGAATTATCCATAAACAGTACTTCCATTAATTATGACGGAATTAAACAACTAATTGTTATGTATTTTTGAATGCTTTAAAAAAATGTTTGCATGGCTTTAATTTGTATCCTGCAAAGTTATAGTACTTCATAGTAGACAATGATTTTAGTAAAAATACGTCCATCTTCTAATAAATCACCTTGACTTTCATTGTTTTCAATGTAAACTTTAATAGCCTGTGGATTTTTGCACCGTGACAACGCAACGTACAATTGACCATGTGCAAATACTGGTTCTTCCAAGAAAATACCCACAGATTTGAAAGTTTGACCTTGTGATTTATTAATGGTCATGGCAAATGCCATAATAATGGGAAATTGTCTTCTTTGAAGTATAAAAGGGAGACTACTTTCACTTGGTGCTAAATCTATTCTTGGTATGAAAACTCTCTCTCCTTTATGGGTACCAGTTAAAATTTCAGCATCTATAAAATGGTCCTTTAATTGTTGAACAATTAATCTTCTGTCATTGCATAAGCCTTTTTTGGGGTTCATATTTCGCAGTAACATGATAATTGCACCTTTCTTTAGCTGCAAAATATGTGGTGGCATTCCAGAAGGAGTTAGAGAGTTTATGAATTCAGTCGAAAAGTTAGCCTGACTTTCATTGTCATCGGCAAGTACAGAATCAGCACTGTGATAATTTATTTGTGGTGCATTAATTTTTTTAAAGATTTCATTATTGAGGATTAATGCATCTTTATTTTTACACGTCAGTATGACTTGGTTGACAAGCTCGGAATATTCTTCGTTATTTATGCTCCCTTCAAATATAGCCGATATAATATCTTGTTGACAAATCATATGAGGTGGGATCTCTACAGTGTCGTCAGCTAAATGTAGTATTTTTTCTGTTCTGCCTTCTCCAATTTTAATAAGCCAATCATTGAAATCAGTTTGGCCTTCTGATCTCATATTTTGTTACAGTTGAAGATGGGTAAAATGTTTCCATACTGTGCTTGACTTGATACAGGTTTCGATAATGTCAGTTCGATTTCCATGTACAACAACAGGTAATGTTTGTCTAAAATCGCCACCCAACAACATTACCTTTCCACCAAATGGAAAAATATTATCCATGACTTCACGAAGCAAACGGTCAATACATTGGAGGGCATAGCATGACATCATTGTGGCCTCATCTATTATAATTAATTTACTTTTCTTCAATTTCTTTGCTTGTAAGGATGTCATGCGAATATCTGACACAGAATTTTCTAAAATAGGCACTGGCAGTTTAAATCCACTATGAACAGTTCTTCCACCTTCTAATAAAAGTGCAGCAATTCCAGTAGTGGCAAACGCCATTGCTATTTGGCCTTGTGCTCGTACTGAACTCATTAATAAATTGTACAAATAGGTTTTTCCTGATCCGCCAGGTCCATCAAGATAGAAATAACGCTCTGTCACCATGTCATCATCTAATGCATTTTTAAAGCATGAAATGCTTGCAATTGTAGTGTATTTAAAGTTGCAAGTCTTTCTTGTGTTCTTTCTGCTTGTAGTTGAATGTCATAGTCTTCAAAGTTTATGTCATCTATAAGACCTGGATCAGGCAAATTAAAACTTGCACAACTTAATCCATGAGTTAAAAATACTTCTTGGATTTCCATTAACGCTTTTAAGTGTGCAATGGGTTCATTGTATCGTCGCATAAAGTCTTCAGCCATATTACTTTTAAAAGTCTCCCACAAAGCTAATGCATTTGGAGCATTTGAGAAGATACAAATAAAAGCAAATTGTTCTCTCATCTGTCGTGGCATTTGACATTGTGCTGCTTCTTCTAAACATCTTTCCCACTCTGTATCATCAGCGAGTAAGTTTCTATGTCTTGCAGCTAAATGGAAGGATTCATATACAATGTCATTAACAGTTCTTAATTGTTCAAAACTTTGTGCTCCTGGAACATTTAAAAGTAATATCCGTAAGCAAAAACGTTCAACATCTCTTGGACTGACTGTGTAAATTCGTGGAATTATTTTATTGCCTCTGCTTTTTCTTGTTCTCCATAATCCATTCACAAAAACATAGTGATATGGAATTTCAATATATAAGTATTGTGTTGCTTCAGCATCATTGGAATTTAATGCAAACCATGCAGTTAGTGTAGTGTGATGATCTTCACTTTGGGCCAATGCATTCATTTCATTTCCAGCATGGAAATAGACTAAATGTCGTTGTGGCAAATGTACTGCTAATCTATATACTGCATGTGATCTATCATGCATTTCAAATTTTAAAAGCCGCCACATAGCTTCTGGCGCACTGACATAGCGAGCATCTACATGAGATGCAAGTTCATCATGTACTAACTCACTACTTTCAGGGTTGTCTGCACTTTTGAAGACTACAGTAGCTGCATCATAGCCTTTGTAAATATATTTGTAGACATATTTAATGGATTTGATGGAAGTGCAGGCTTCTACGTTGATGTGGGCGTTGTACTTCATGAGTAAATGTGGATTGTAGGGTACTACATATCTATTGTCCACTTTTTTTCCACAAATAATGGCACTATCTCCTTCTCTTCTTTTATAAAGTGGATATCCATCACAATTTTCTTTTGGAAAATCTTTGGAACATTTATTATTTTCCATACATGGTGATTGTGGATTAAGGTCTCCACAGGGTCCATGAATCATGTGATGAGTAACAATCTCATATAGTCTACCATATAGTTCTGGATCTGGTAGTTCAGCAACTATGACTGCATCCACTTTGTCCGAAGTATCTAATTTATCTTTCTCTTGAAGTATTATCAGAAGATGTGCATGTGGAAGGCCTCTTTTTTTAAATTCAATGGTATATACATAAGCAAGACATTTGCCAAATAATTGATTTATAGTGAAGTCACGTATTAATTCATTTAATTTGATCTTAAAAACTCTAGCTACTAAATCTGGTCGATCAGAAGCAGTTTGTCCAAGAAGTAGATTTTGTGTAATTTCTGGCCATTGTGGATTACATGTAAATGTCATAAATAAATCTGGTTTTCCAAATTTGGTGACAATAGCCATAGCATCATTGTATCTTTCTCTCATATTTCGAGGAGATCCTTGAAAGGAAGATGGTAAAATGATGGCTTTGCCAGCTGTCATGTCTCTGCTTGTAGCCACGTCAGCAACATAGTCCATGAGTCCAGAATATTGTTCTACACGTAGTTTATCTTGTTGATATTTTATAAAGTTTAAATTATTTGCCTCAACTTGCAAATATGAATCAATAATCCATTGTTGTGTTAGTTTTCCACCACATAAAATCGGATTAAATCCATGTCGAATGGCAATTTGAGCTACTTTAAATTCAAGCATAGAAACATTATTTTGGATTCTGGCTTTAGCATTTGGGTAACTGGGAAGGGTTAATTTTGGTTGCCAACCTGCTTCTCCATGTGGGAAAAAGATGGGATATGTCATTGGATCTAAATTTGGACTTAAGATATTAATATTAATAAATGGTTGCTCCTCATTTCTGGGATATATTCTAATGTCTCTTTGAAATGGTGGTTCTCCTTCATCATTTTGAAACACCATTGCAACCTCATTTGATGTTGGCAAGTTATAACGACGTTTATCAGTATGTCTGTCTCTTTTAAGCACCATATTAACCTTTGGCATGGGTAATTGATGTCTTTGTGCATGAAGTAGTTGTTCATTTTCTACTTCTGCCAATTTTTTGTAAGCTTTACTGTAGGGATTGTTGTCCATAATGTTATTGAGCTCTATGAAAACACTGAGTAAGCATTTTTTATTTTCTTCCATCTGCATACGTTGGTCAACAGCTTCCATTGTATCTAGGACATATAGTTGAGCGAATTTTCTTTGCTCTCCTTCCTTTGGATGTAAATGTGAAGTATGATGATAAATTTGGCCTTGTACTTTAAAACAGTAAGGACCATGTCCTGGTACATTAGCAGCTGATGTTGCCCCCATAGATGCAAAGGATATGGCACTATTGTAGGATCTTATGTTTGTCTTAAAATTTTTGTAGTTTGGAAAAGTAGATTCAGTCATAATATTTTGTAAATAGATTGGAAATTCTTTCCTTTCTGGAAGTTTGAACTTGCCTTTTTGACAGCAACTAATACATTGGCCATCTCTGGGTCTCTCCTGTTTAAAATAAAAAGCCTCACAAAACTGACATTGAGTAGTCATGTCCCCACAACTATGAACCTCTACTGCTAAAGACTTGAGTAAAGGACAATTTGCAAAGCATATAGGAGTTTGACTTTCATATTCATCAGGTGAAAAGTCATGGAATGTTTGAACAACAGGTTCTAAATGCTTAGTTTTTTTTCGTGGCTTTTCTTGGTATATGTTGTCCTGGTTTTGTTGAAATGTCCTGTAAGGTTTCATGAACAGGTTGTAAATGCTTTTTTTTTGTAGTTGCTTTTTTTGGTGTGTCTTTAATTGTATCTTGTAAAATGTCATCTGATGTTTGAGGAACAGGTTGTAAATGCTTTATTTGCTTTGTAGTTTTTTTTGGCGTATCTTTCATTTTTGCAGCTGATAGTCTTTTGCTTGCAAGTCTTTTGCGTTCCTCTGGTGTCTGCTGGGCGGCCCATCTTTCTTGTCTTTCTCTAGTTTGACGTCTTTTCTTCTCTTGTTTGCTCTCGTTATCAGCCATGTTAATCTGTAAAGGCAAAAAAAGAAATGTAATTGGGTATATTGAAATTTGTAATGACTGTTAAAGATTATTGTGCACAATTGAGAAATAAAAGGTAAATCATTAATGTATCAGTTATATTTTGTTAAAAGTTATAATTCCTGGCCTCATTAAATAACAATTTGGCCAATTGAATACTGCTGTAAATAAGCAGTTAACATCTTGTTTTTAAATAATTTTGTAGTTATTGAAAACCTTATTTGTGGATAGATGTTTACCACTTAAAAACTTATTTGCAAAAAAAAACATTGATGTGGTTATTGAGCCATGTATTGCATATTTCCAATTTAAATAGAATGAGGCCCATAGTCATTAATTATTTTTTTTCCTTTGACACGGATGCAGATGAAACATGTTTCTTTAGTTTTCTCCTTTTGTACTTATTATACTGTACCTTGGTTGAAGTGTGATTTCAATCCGAATGTTTGTTGTTCCTCGGTTGAAAATCTTTGTCCAATGGTCTGGTCCTCTGTTGGAAGTCCTCGTCCGATGGTGTGGTCCTCTGTTTAAAATCCTGGTCCTATGATCTGGTCCTCTGTTGAAAGTCGTGGTCTGATGGTGTGGTCCTCTGGCAATAGCCCTCGTCCGATGTGGTGGTCCTATGGTGATATCCCTCGTCCGATGTTGTGGTCCTTTGTTGAAAGTCCTCGTCCGATGGTCTGGTCCTGTGTTGAAAGTCCTCGTCCGATGGTCTGGTCCTGTGCTGAAAGTCCTCGTCTGATTGTCTTCACGCAGTATCTGTTGTAACATAAAATTGAAAATGTTGTTTGAGTGAAATGTCTTTTAAATAAGTAAAAAATTTCTTCATTTTGCTGTATTGTATCTGTTATGGTTATTTTTTTCTATGTGTTTGTCTAACTTTATGTACAATCCTGATTTGTTTGCACGACTTTTGTTATTCGTATTTAAGCTTCTTAGGGCCTCATTCTATTATCGGCCGTAAATCGGCCGTAAGGCTGCGATTCCTTGCGGGGGTTCAGTTAACTCGCAATTCTATTATACGGCCCCGCAGGGAGCTCCTCTTACGGCCGGCCGCATATCTTGGAACCGGCCGTAAGCTGTGAAATATAAAAACTCAAATATAAATTCAAGCCTGCACTGTACAGCTCTGTAAATGCTAGGGATCATATTGGGGGACATGAGGATTAAAAGGAGCCCACTCTCAAGCTTGCACATCTGCCCAAACCCGAGTTCAAATTAACTGTTTATTTTCCGGCTGCGGCGTGGGTGTGTCTGAGGTGCTCCAAGCACTCTGGACTTTTTACATGGATATTTTACGGATATTAAAAATAAAATATTTTACGGATTTGAGTATAGGATAATTATGTGCTATTTTTTCTAACACCTAAAATCCCTTTATAGTCTTCTCAAAGTGCAGGATGGCTTTATTTAAGCTATTTTATGTGCTTAATTGGTGCTAGCGGGACCTCTTTCCTGCAAGTAAGCTGCGGCTCGCTTTTAGCCTTGCAGAGAGGTTTCCCGGAGCAATTGAATTGCAAATAGGAATTTCTTACGGCCGAAACTCTTGCGGCCGTTTTAGATCAAAGGCTTTCCTCTGGCGCGAGCGGCCGCAAGAGATAGCAAGGCACCGGCCGCAAGCCTGCCGGAATCCCCGGCCGTAAGGGAATAGAATAGCAGAATAGCTTGCGGCCGGTCCTTGCGGCCCCGCAACGGCTGCGGCCGCTAATAGAATGAGGCCCTTAGTAAGGCTTGTAGGTTGTGATATATTAAAGAAGAATATTAATTTAGTTTGCTTTGTGTTTGTGTGTTTTTTTGTACAATCCTATTTTGTGCACACCACTTGTGGTATACTTATTTAAGCTTCATTGTAATGGTTATAGGTTGTTAAACATTAAAGAAGAATCTTAATTTAGTTTCCTATGTGTTTGTGTGATTTTAAGTACAATACTGTTTTGTGCGTATTACTTCTGGTCTACTTATTTAGGCTTCTTTGTAAGGCTTATAGGTTGTTAAACATTAAGTAAGAATATGAATTTAGTTTGCTATGTGTTTGTGGGAGTTTTTGTACAATCCTGTTTTGTGCGCACCACTTGTGGTATACTTATTTATCCTTTATTGGGATGGTTATATTTTTTTAAACATGAAATAAGAATATTAATGTAGTTTGCTATGTGTTTGTTTGAGTTTGATACAATCCTCTTTTGTGCGCACCACTTGTGCTAAACTTATTTAGTCTTCATTGTACTGGTTATAGGTTGTTAAATATTAGAGAAGAATGTTAATGTAGTTTCCTATGTGTTTGTGTGAGTTTTTGTACAATCCTATAAGGTGCGCACCACTTTTGTTATTCTTATTTAGGCTTCTTTGTAAGGCTTAAAGGTTGTTAAACATTTAATAAGAAAGTTAATTTACTTTGCTATGTGTTTGTGTGAGTTTGTTATAATCCTGTTTTGTGTGTACCACTTTGTGTGTACCATATGTTGCATACTTTGGCCCTCATTCAATAGCATTTTGGCCAATTCAATAGGACTCTAAGGCCCTCATACAATTGCAATTTTGCCAATTGAATAGGGGTCTAAATAAGCACATCACATATATTTTTTAAAGAAGTTTTTAGTTATTAAGCATCTATCCAAAAGCACGGTTTTCACTAACTAAAAACTTCTTGAAAAAATATATATTATGTGCTTATTTAGAGCCATATTCAATTGGCCAAAATAGCAATTGAATGAGGGCCTTTGGTTGCTGCATTTGTTATATTGTGGAGGCCTCATTCAATTGCGTTTTGGGCAATGGAATAAAGCTCAATATGACCACAGAGCATCTTCTTTTACAGAAGTTTTTAGTTAGTGAACTTGTATCTAAAAGCAAGGTCTTCACTAACTAAAAAGTTAATTAAAAAAATATCCTCTGTGCTTATATAGAGCCCTATTGAAATGGGCAAATCACATTTAAATGAGGCTCTCGGCTATTAAAGATATATAGGTCCTCATTCAATTGCAATTTTGCCAATTGAAGAGGGCTCTATATAAGCACATAACATATTTTTTGACCGAAGTTTTTAGTTAGTGAAGACCTTGATTTTGGATCGAAGTTCATGAAGTAAAAATTTATGTTTAAAATATATGTAATGTGCTTATATAGAGCCCTATTCAATTGGCCAAGTCACAATTGAATTAGGCTCATGGTTCGTTTCTTTTTTATACTTAATTCTTTACCTTGATTGAAGTGTCGAATGACAGAGGGTCCCCTCCTGCCAATCTTAATCCGCCGGTCTTCTTGTAGTGTCTGTTTGAAAAAGAAAGTGAAATATTTAATTGTATAATTTTTATTTTTTATTTAGCAAAGCATGGGCCTTTCAGCATGTAATGTATTTTTATATCTTACCTGTTCTTCTTTGTTGCTGTTCTTTAAAAGGGATTGTGCTTCACAATGCACGGTGCAAATTGTTGAGTGACGCTGTTGATGCAGAGTCTGTTTGAATATTAAAAGAAGTAGAAAGATTGAGCTTTAGGTGATCTATTGAATTGCAGTAAATTAATGTCATTTAAATATACTTCTGTACTTATTTTCAATTAACATTATTTTTTGGGGGTGGCTACACACATATGTCACATACATGAAGCACATTTCCAGAGTTCAATGTAATTTTTTTGTGTGCGTGTGACATATCACTATACATGAATCATAATTTAATTGTTAAATGAACCTTATTTTTTGTTTTTTCCAACACACATAAATGTGTGTGTGAGATGTAACTATAGATGCTACATATATGTGCGTGTCACATATCAGTATACATGACTCATATTTTAATATTACAATTTTTTTTTTCTAATGTCATTTAAATGTAGTTGTTTCATTATTTTGTTTTAAGATCATTTTGTTGCAGGGGCAATACACATAAATGTGCGTGTCACATGTCACTATACATAAACCTCTTTTTGATATTGAATTTTTTTTGTTTTTTGTTTTGTTAAATGAACCTTATTTTTTTGGTGGGCCTACACACATAAATGTGTGTGTGATATGTGATTATACATGATAGACATAAATGTGAGTGTCAGATGTCACTACATAAATCACATTTTTCTAGTTCATATTATTTTTTTTTGTCCTGTCTTGATAATAAAATGTAATATATTATAGCTTACCTCTCAGTTGTAATTTGCACAGTGTAAAGTAGTAAATTATGAAAGAATTATCTTCTTAAGTAAAAGCAGCAGTTATCTATGAAGTAACTCTGTTCATCACCTGAGGAGAAATGTATTTTTTTGTGTAAAATAGGCAGTATTTATAAACTTGTAGAAACTTCTGGAAAGTTAGACCGTTAGAACGCAATACGCATGCGCTATTTGCGTTTCAGCTTACAATTTGCGTTCCATGCGCCATTTTGTGCGTAGTAGTGGTCAAAATGGTGTTTAATATGATTGTGATACGGTCCGCATAGTATGTGTTTCATTATTGCGAGTAAGTGTAGTATAGTTACGTCTGAAGCCTCGTTTTCGTTTTGTTCGTCGGCCATTTTTTCTCTCGCTTAGCGATTGTATTAGTGTCTAAAGTGTTTTATTTTTATTTAAATGAAGGTGTAATTTGTTTATTTGAGGTGCTGGATGGTTCCTTTTACTGTAGGTAAGCTTTTTATGTGTGTGTTGTGTGTATTTATTGTGTTTTAAATGTTTGTATGTCGGCGTGTTGCGTCCGATGTTTGCGAGGTCGTAATATATGTTTACGTGTCTCGTATGGTGTTTGCGTGTGTAGCCTCATTTTCGTTTTGTTCGTCGGCCATTTTTTGTGTTGCTTAGCAAATTGTTTACTGTCTAAACTCTTTTATTTAGAGTAAAATGAAGGTGTAAGTTGCATTTTTGAGGTACTGGGTGCTCCCTCTTGGTGTAGGTAAGGTTTTTATGTATGTGCTGTGTGTATGTATTGTGTTTTTAATTTAGTAATGTTCGCGAGTTGCGTCCGAGTGTTGCGAGACCGTAATGTGTGTGAACGTGTGTCGTATGTTGTTTGCGAGTGTCGTAATGTGTGTGTCGTGCTCTTTTGGTTGCGACGTGAAGTTTGCGAGGGTCGCAGTTGCTGGCATGGAGCGCCTTCGGCGGCGCTCCATGCCAGCAACTGAGACCCTCGCCCAGTGCCCTCGCGAGCCAGCAGCGTTAGCAACAACTCGTACGCTCACAACTATATATGTGATATAGTATCAAATGTTGGAATAGGGCAACCTTTGGGAAACAGTGATTACAACACAGTCTCATTTGAGATTGAATTAAAAAAACTAAATTTTAAGGGGCAAACAAAAACTCTTCATTTTAACAGGGCAGATTTAAATGGTCTAAGGGCAGCAATACAAAGAATAGACTGGGACAGAGAACCGGTAAAAACACTGAACATAAATGGACAACATTTAAATCCTGACTAAATATACATACACATCGGCTTATACCATATGGGAATAAAAGTAAAAGAAGTAAATCCCATCCAATGTGGCTTAACAATGATTTAAAGATCAAGATACAGAGTAAAAAATAGGCATTTCAATTATAGAAACAAGAGGGGACAGAGACTGCTTTACGGAAGTACAAGGAAATCAACAAGGCTTGCAAAAGCGCTATTAGACTGACTAAAATAGAAAATGAAAAATTAATTGCAAAAGAGAGTAAGACTAACTCTAAAATATTTTTTTAAGTATATTAATGGGAAGAAGGTGTGGAAGGAAGCTATAGGAATATTACAATGTGACACAGGCCATCTGAAAATTTGTGACCAGGAAAAGGCAGATGAGCTAAATAGGTTGTTTTCTTCGGTATACACAAGGGAGGGACCAGTGGTTGGGACACTGCAACATAATGGGGCTACACTACTGTTGTCAAATTATTGGTAAACAAAGGAAGTAATCCGAAAGAGTTTGGAAAAAATAAATGTTAATAAAGCCCCGGGTCCTGATGGAATACATCCACGGGTACTGAGGGAACTGGGTTCTGTAATAGCCAAACCATTATATTTAATTTTTCAAGATTCACTCCACACAGGGTCTCTACCAGATGACTGGAGAAAAGCAGATGTGATACCTATATTAAAAAGGGAGCAAGAGCAAATTCAGGGAATTATAGACCAGTGAGCCTCACTTCCATAGTGGGGAAGCTTTTAGAAGGGTTAATAAGGGATAACATACAAGAATATGTCTATTTGAACAGGATTATAAGTAGGAGTCAGCATGGATTTATGAGTGATAGGTCATGTCAAATAAATCTAATTAGTTTATATGAGGAGGTTAGTAGGACCCTGGATCAAGGCAACTCAGTGGATGTAGTCTTTTTGGATTTTGCAAAGGCTTTTGATACAGTGCCACATTGGAGACTATTGTGCAAACTAAGAGATACGGAAATTGCTGTCAATATCTGCTCATGGATTGAGAGCTGGCTAAAAGACAGGAAGCAAATGGTTGTTGTAAAAGGAACATACTCTGTCATGAACGATTTGGGGCCATGATGGGACCCCTTGCAACCCACAAGTAACTCTGCTATTTGGAATGCTGGCACGCTGGGTGTTAATGTCAAGAACTATTACAACGGACCTGAAACTTGTGGGGACTGACTTGATTGTTTTTGTGTGTAGTATGGACCACAATCATTTATTTGGTGGTTACTAGATCATGTTATATGCACTGTAATAATGCATCTGTGATAGAAATAGGCCCTAGGATGCTAGAATTATCTAAAAAAATACTGCAGCCACTTATGTGACAAATGATTAATCTTCTATAGAATCTTTATGGCCCTGCAATCGGCCACGTGTGAAGGCTCTGGCTTTATTTATGAAAGGGTGAACTAGTTTTATGGCTCTGTAAGAGGAGAAACAAAAGGTGTAATTAGAAGAAAGCCAGATGCCTCTATACATCTGGAAATCGTGTGGGTGAGGGGGGATAGCAAGCTATTTGCCTTGAAGGATGGGCTAGAACCGGGGGGAAGTCTTTTGGTGTTTTGTGTAATCTTTCTGTGTTTATATATATCTCTGAAACAATAAAGAAGTGGCCAGTCTGACTTTGGACACACTAAACACAGGTGGTGTCAGAGTCTGCTTGTACTAATCCAAGGTACATGGTGTGTGATTCTTACATCCTAAGAATAGGGGTCTGATGGTGCCGGTCTCTGCAGTAATGATGCTGTCATCTGAAGTGTCTGCTGGTGTCGAGTTCTGAACAAAAAGTTGCGACCGCAGAGAGAGAGAGATTTGGGGTGAGCGTGGTCCCCCGAAGCTGCCGGTCGTGACATACTCCGATTGGACTAATGTGGTAAGTGGGGTTCCGGAGGGTTCAGCATTAGGTCCTCTCCTTTTTAATATATTTATTAATGGTGGGATTGGAGTGTGGTGTCTCCATTTCCGCTGATGACACAAAGTTGTGCAAGGTAATTAAATCAGACAATGATGTGATTTCCCTCCAAAGGGATATGCATACAATTGAGGAATGGGCATCTAAATGGCAAATGAGATTTAATACGAATAAATGTAAAGTTATGCATCTGTGAAGGAAAAATAGACATGCAATTTATAATCTTAATGAAGCAAATCTAGGTGTATCAGATGATCAAAGGTAACAGTTATCAAAGCCAAGCAGCAGCTGCAAAGGCAAATAAAATATTAGCATGTGTTAAGAAGGGTATAGAAGCAAGGGAAGCAAATATAATTCTGCCACTATACAAATCTCTAGTAAGCCCTCATTTGGAATATGGAGTACAACTTTGGGCACCACTTCATAAAAAAAGACATTTTAGAGCTGAAATAGGTACAAAGGAGGGCATCAAAACTAATAAGGGGAATGGAGGGGCTAAGTTATGAAGAAAGACTAACCAAATCAAGCTTAAAAAAAGGCATCTAAGAGGAGATATGATTATCTTATATAAATACATCCAGGGTCAGTATAAAGATTTGTCAAGTTAGCTTTTTTTGTGCCAAGAGGTTTTCAACTGCCAAGAGGACATCCTTTGAGGTTAGAAGTAAAAATATTCCACCTTAAAGAAAGAAAAATGTTCTTCACTGTAAGGGTGGTTAATCTGTGGAATTCTCTACCAAAGGAGGTGGTGACAGCGGATTCAATAGATAACTTTAAAAGGGAACTGAATTTATTTCTAATCAAAAAGGGCATTCAGGGTTATCCTGGATAATTAGAGAAGGAGAGGGAGGGGGCAGGAAGGAATTCATTGTTTTACCTTTGAGACTACCTTTGGCTACGTTTCACTTGTTTGTTTGTTTTTTGTTTGCTTTCCTCTGGATAAATTAAATAACAACTAATCCGCATATTGCAGATCAGAGGAGATCTTAAAAGCTTGAACTTGATGGACTTAAAGTCTTTTTTTATCCTTAATTACTATGGGCCTCATTCTATTACCGGACGTAAATCGGCCGTAAGGCTGCGATTCCTTGCGGGGGTTCTGTTAACTCGCGATTCTATTATACGGCCCCGCAAGGATCTCCTCTTACGGCCGGCCGCATATCTTGAAACCGGCCGTAAGCCGTGAAATCTAAAAACGCAAAAATAAATTCAAGCCTGCACTGTACAGCTCTGTAAATGCTAGGGATCATATTGGGGGACATAAGGATTAAAAGTAACCCACTCTCAAGCTTGCACATCAGCCCAAACCCGAGTTCAAATTAACTGTTTATTTTCCGGCTGCGGCGTGGGCGGGTCTGAAGTGCTCCAAGCACTCTGGACTTTTTACATGGATATTTTACGGATATTAAAAATAAAATATTTTACGGATTTGAGTATAGGATAATTATGTGCTATTTTTTCTAACACCTAAAATCCCTTTATAGTCTTCTCAAAGTGCAGGATGGCTTTATTTGAGTTATTTTATGTGCTTAATTGGTGCTAGCGGGACCTCTTTCCTGCAAGTAAGCTGCGGCTCGCTTTTAGCCTTGCAGAGAGTTTTCCCGGAGCAATTGAATTGCTAATAGGAATTTCTTACGGCCGAAACTCTTGCGGCCGTTTTAGATCAAAGGCTTTCCTCTGGCGTGAGCGGCCGCAAGAGATAGCAAGGCACCGGCCGCAAGCCTGCCAGAGCCCCCGGCCGTAAGGGAATAGAATAGCCGAATAGCTTGCGGCCGGTCCTTGCGGCCCCGCAACGGCTGCGGCCACTAATAGAATGAGGCCCTATGTAACTATGTAACTATGATGAAATCCATATATTTGAGCCTAAGAGCATAATTAGGGAGGCGATTTCATGAACCTAGTTTTTAAGTAGAAGAAACAAATATTAATCTATGCTAATTGTTTATGACTTACACTGCTGTTAATGTTGTTACTGTGCTATTTACTTCATATGCATTTTAAGTTTTTTCCTAGAATACAGTGGTCCTTTGATCAGTTTGTTTTATATTTCAATAGTTAACTTATAATTGTACATCAACATTGGGAATAGCCTGGCTGTTACATGTACTGTGGGCCTTGGCTGTTACTGTTAAATTTTCTTATGACTGCCCTGATTATTTCTGCTTGTTTTCCAAGCCCTGTGCAGTCCTACTGTCCCAAATCATCTGTTCACTGTTCCTGTTCTAACTTGCCATAACAAATAAAAGGGTAAATATACAAATAATTGTCCTCCTGTCTCCACGTCATTAATGACGTCATGTATTCCAATTGCCTCCATACTTTTTTGACACAACATATCTGCTACACTAACATCTGTGCCTTCATATCTGCTTTCTCCAGCTTTTGTTTGATTTTTTTTGTTTGTAAGCTTGCAAGCCTTCAGTCTTGTAAAACACTTTGTATAACATTTTATTTACCCCTAACTGCTCACTCAAGAGCATTGTCCTCAACTCCTATTGTATCAGCGTGTTTAATTATTCATTTTCATAGTCTTTTTTAATTATCACTGTATAGCACTATGAATATGCTGGTACTATGCAAATAAAGGGTAATAATAAAAGAAGCTCTGCAGGGAAGGAAGTCAAATATTTGGAAGTGATGACAACAGCAGACTTCACAGTATTCACTAAAATTGCCTTATTTTAATGATGTCTGTAGAAAGGGAAAAAACTTTCTTTGACTTTCAACCTAATTTTAGTTTAACTTCAATTCTTAAAGTGTATATAAAGAACAGTATACCTTATGAAATACATATTATAATAATTATTTTATACAGATTCTTCTCTGATGATGTCAATCCCCAGGTTCAATCTCATGGCAGATCTTGTGTCTTAGCGCAAGTACAACATGCCATAGAAGCTATAACTATGTGTTCTGGAGACAAATCTGTCAGAAGTATCTCTCCTAGCATTTGATGCTGTTTCTGTTGATTGGTTGTTGTTAAGCAAAGGTTAGTGGCTACTGTTTTATACAATGCCCCCATTGTGAAGCTCTCAATGGAATATGAAGTTAACAAGAAATATAGCTTAATTAATTCAACTGAGATTGCAATGGGACTGCACTGTAGCTAGGGCTGCCCTATGGGCAAATGGCTGCATCAAGGGCATAACATTTTGCACAGAACTTGAGAATTGGCTCAAAATCAGTGCCCTGTCCTGGAGCAGCCAGGCATATGTTTTGATAAGTTGCAAGGTTATATTTTATTCTGGTCTGTGGCCATTAGGCAATTGTTTTTTGTTTCTGTATTCAAGTGATATCTCTGATGGCCAAGGACTCATTCGATTCCCTATGATTTCTATAAAGGAAGACACAGCAGCAGGACATGATGCCAGAGTTAGTAGGTTCTCTTTTGTCTTGATTGATGCCATGGAATCTTCATCTTCTGGGCTTTTAAAATGGCCCTCCACCTAAAAAGCCTGATGCTTTTAAAAAAAAATCGTTTTACCTAACAGAGCTCCTCCTATGAAAAGAAACCCTCCCCACCCCTGGTTTTGTTGACTTTTGCAACTTAAATACAAATGTGTCTGTTTTATTGGCTGACATGTGTTACTCATATTTCATCCAATCAAAATTGATTTTGAGATGTCAACCTGCTTTTGCTTGGGAGATTTATTGCTCAGATTAATCGAAGAGGACGTGATTCTTCAATCAACACGGGTAGTCTACTTTATCCAGGGCAGAAGTTTGAAGACCACGGCACCGATGATCAGCAGTGGATGGACATTAAGGGTAGGTAAGTATAGTATTTTCCTTAAGTGGTTTAAATTCTTTGTTATTTTATTTAATGCATGTTTTTATTTAATTTGTTTACTTTAATATACTGTAATTAATTGTTTATTTTCTGTAGTTATTTTTTTATTTTACTGTAATTTCATTTTTTCATTTTGGGATTTAGAGATTTTATAATTTTTTTGGATTTTTTTTTTTTTTTTTTTTTAAGTTGAGTAGTGTTTTTTCCTCAATGGTTTTAATGGGGTAATTAGTTGAGCCACAGAGGTCCTTTAAGGTCCTCCATGGTATAGTATGGTTATTATTCACTACAGGGTCCTTACTTGATAGAGGGTTAATTTTAGATGCCACTGAGATCCTTACAGGGGACCTCCTTCACAGGGGTTAATTTAATGTGTCACAGGAGTCAATTAGGGACCCCATGTAAGGAGTTAATATTTAGGTGCTATAGATTTCCTTTAAGATCATCCATGGCATAAGCTTAATGATTAAGTGTCATTGGGGTCTCAAAAGACCCCATAGCTATACTTTTTATTGGAGATCTGTGAGCGTGGGAAGGGGATCATTGGGGTTCTTTGGGCTTGTAGGGCTAATCAGCAGTTGGGGTTTAAATTCCCTGTCGATCTCTTATGATTTTAACCATTTTTTTTGAGGTTCGTGTTAAGGGATGACAATGGGTCTTAATCACGTTTACAAAACAACAGCCATTGGAGTCTCGGCAACCTGTGCAGATCTTAAGGAATCTGTTACACTGAGTGGAATCAAGAATCACATTTATCTCATTAGATTATCAGCATTTATCAACAAATTAAATATGTATCAACATACATACCTTGTGTTGCAATTAACTAAACATCACCAATATCTTTGTATCCATATAGGTACATATAGGTTTTGTTGTGGAATTGTAAGAAGGCAAAATTTAAGGGACAGATGTACTTCAAAAGTAATTAGCATTATTTAATATTAATTATTTAAAAATATTATATTGGATGAACATTGCTGGAGTACCATTCAGTTGCACAATAAGAAATACATGAATTTGCATATCAAATTTGGGATTAGAATATCTCTCCTCTGAAGATAGTTACAAAATGTATCAAAAGCATTGTAATTTAACCCTATTTTGCCATATGGGATATTATTGCCATGTTTAATATGACTGCAAATGCCAAATTGAAGAAAGGTAAAAAAAAAAATTGGGGCGCTTGCACCATCTTGCATAGTATTAAAATATCCTACTAGAAAAGTTGTAGATTGGTAGATTTCCCTTCTGTCCCTTCAAGAAGACATGAAGCAAATTATTTCAAGATTTATTTTTCAGAATATTATTGTACTTTGACTAACTTGTAGGTTTTATTGATAATATCAAAATCAGTTGCATCTGTAAAATTAAATTAGAAAACATTGCTTATAAATTAAAAGTAGTATACAACTGGAAATATTGTTACTATAAATATTAGAAACACATTAACATTTTTAATGCAGCACTCCAACATGCGATTATACTTTAAATATAATTTTGTTGGCTCTTTTAGGCACTTTTACTGGCTTTTTATAATGCATAATAAGCTACCATTATTATTTTTTACATGACTAAATTTGTAAGAAATATATATTTCTGTGTTAAAGTATATATCTATTTTCAGGAAGATTAACCGACATTTTAAAATAACAGTGCTGAACAATATACTGGGGCATTACAGCTGACAGAACAAGATATTATTTAGGTCACAACCTAATTTTATTAAGTTGTATGGTTGCCCTGTCATTTGTAGGTTAAAACAAAGCTCAGTGTTTTTTTGTTGTTGTTTATACTAAACACATAAAATGAGGTCAAGGTAGTCATCCCTTGAGGAACATCTACACTAAAGAGCAGTGATGTGACAAGGATACATACAAGCAGCTTGAGATAACAGTATTGCAAAACAATGATTGTGTTTGGGAGAATATACACAATATCAAGTTTGCCTTTGCTTTCTATTATGTTACTTGTTTCAGATTATTTTTTAACCATACTTGTATCTCTATCAAAGGTCAAGCTGGCTAAAATATAAAATTACTCTATATATTTTATAAATTACAAATTAACTCATATATTTTAAATGTGTTCTGTTTTGCAAAGAAAAACATACATTTTCAAATTCTGAAACAGAATAATATAAAATTAAAAATGAATTCTGTTTTGCTGCTTAGAAAAAAAAACTATTTGTTTAATTGCAGCTTGCCATTTTTAGTGCTTTAATTTATGAATTAAGAGCCTTGATATTATGCATGGAAACATTAAACAAGGTTCATTGTTCATAGCTGGTTGTCCTTTTTCCACTTAATGGAGTATATAGGAAATTAGCAAAGTATGTTTACTTAACAACTGGCAATTCATAAATTCATTACATAAAAAAAAAACAGTGTATTGCAATTGCCTTAATAGGTTTCCCTTAAAATGTCTAATTTACATTTTTGCCTTGCTTGGCAAAGATATTACTTCATTAAGATTTTCTTTTCTAAATTAGAGAAATTTTAATGACTGCTCTTATTTATTGCTCCCATATGCAAGTAGTTATCTTTCTTACAAATGGAAATGAAACAAAAAATTGCAACAAATGAAGCCAAGAGGCTGAGTGCATGTGCTCTTTTAAGGAGAAAGTACATGTGCCTGATTGAATTAACTTTAACCTCTGTGTCTATTGAGCAGACATCCTCTAATGTGAGGGTTTTCTTTAAAAAAAAATGTCTCATTAAAATTTATTTTGAATTGCTGAGAACACTTTATCAATTTTTTTGCAACCAATAACCTCTGTGAATATTAAACACCTGGTAAGTCTTAGGTCCCCAGAGAGCTGGCGCTGCCGTGTTTGACCGCCTGACCTTTAGGAGAGTGGTTCTTTTATTTGTTATATGTTCAGATTCAGAAAAGCAAAAGGCACTGAAGAAAAACACCTGTCTGAAGAGACTGGCCACAAGTCAGAACAGAGATGAAAAATTCAGCTTTTAAGAAACAGGACCCAGTGTAGATGCTTTCTATACATTGCCAAACAAAAACATATACTGTACAATAAAGAAAAATAGAAATAAGCAACGTCAGAATAATGAAACTATATTTTTCCAGAGTTACCATTTCTTTCTATCTTTTGCAGGAAACAAGGAGAAAAGCATTAGTAAAACATTTCCAGTTACTAGGCTTCATTTATCAACGAATGGTCTTTGGTAAAATGAATACTTCTGCTGATTTTTTATGTTGTGTCATTTTATTAACGATGTTATAAAAAGCCTGCTGAGTGCAAGGCAGCTATAATTTTGCTGAAAAAAAAATCCAGTGAAAGAGAGGAAGGTAATTGCTTTCTTAATGAAATTACAGTGCTAGCTGCTCTTTTTTATGTGGCGTGCCAAGAGCATGGCACATTTTACTTGCATTTGACATTTTTCACTAAGATGTCACATTACTCATTTTTGTCAACAAGCCAGCATGATGACGGAGCAGTGAAAGGAAAAACATTTAGTATATATTGTTATTTATTGACTGCTTATCGTAAAAAAAGAAAGGTGACATGTCGGGAAATACAAACCCTCTCAAATTCTTCCGTTCATTTCTCCACAAAGTGCTCTAATAGTTGTTTTCGGATATAGGGCCAGTCAGAGATTTCACTCAGAGGCAGACAAGTGCTGTCAACACTCAACATACTGGCACAGCCAGAGACGGCTATGCTTCAACGACATTTAGTTTACTTATTCTGTGTGGGACTTGTAATAAATCTAAAATGTTTTAAAGAAATCTTTTAAACACATTAACTATGTGATCTCACTAAAACTAGTCTGAGCTCATTCTAACTAGCACTATTTACAGATTTTACATCTAAATCTGTTGCTTTGACCTTATTGTGGCAGCACGTGCAATGCTGCACTCCTGTTCCAAAGCCAAAGGTCATCTCAGTATTCTCATTGTGTAAACATTCTCATTAATGCAGCTGGATACTTGAAGGGAGAACGAGGGGAAATGTTGAGACAGAAAAAAAGATAATTGGCAAACACAGTGGCACTAGCAATTTTCTTTCATCCTTAGTCTAGCATTTAGCGTCCTGTAGAAAGAAACATCTGAAACCAATCATATAAGTATATTAGGTTTTCAAACCATAGCAAGATATAATGAGATAGTATTCCACCATATTTAGGATTTAAACAATTTGCGATCCTATTCCAAGATGACTAGGTTGCAAGGGAGTGAACACAAGTTTTTTAAGTAACTTCCTCACTTGTCCCTAGTTGAACACTAGAACAACTGAAATACAATTGCATTCACCCTTCTAGAAGCAAATGGAAGTCATCACTTTGCATCAGGCACTGGGTATGATTTCTGCCAGGGCTCATAAAAATGTTCTATTGTTGATGTGCCTCAGTCAGGGCCACTTAGCAGTAAGAATGTCAATTTGTCAAGTGCTTTTAAAACTGTAAGGCAAGAGACACACAGTACCAATTTCACTATAAGCCAGAGGGATGGATTCCCCAAATGTCCTTACTTAATATGGTAACTTAATGTGAAAGGAGGCACTAGCCATAGTGACTGGAAAAATACTGACACCATTTTTTTTAAATTAAGTATAATTCTCTAGAGAGGACAAAGACACAGTCTTACATAATGTCTCTTCCTTGTTAACGACACCCTTCAAAACCTGTGCTATAATTAGAGAAAGTAAATCTCTACTGGTATTTATTTTCCTAGTTAAAAGTGCATTAGTTAAGTAGGCAAGATGAAACGTATCAGGTACAGTAACCTAGGCAAATAGACTTATTTACCTTTATAAGCAAATGTAAAAGTTATTTGCAAACCCATCCTAAACACTCATTGTCAATAATATTGTAATTCAGTAGCGCTTTTTTGCTAAAGTGTAACTCTTCACAGTGAAAATGAGTATTACAGCAGAGAAACTTTGGTGAGAAAAGGATAAATCTTCTGGAATGTGTGGTTAGGAACACAACAGTAACAGAATGATAATAGCAGTCAATGTACAGACAGTGGAATTGTATTTCTACATGTCAAAAATATGAAATCAAGTATATTAAAGTGGCATTTGTTGCAAATGATGCACATATTCTAGCCAGAAAAGTTTGATGCATATCTTCATGATGCACAACTGCTAAAATCAATTTAACTGTGTTCTTCCAAAATAGTGTTAGTACTTCTATAGATTCCACATTATAATCATAATTTATAATTCAGGGACACAGTTTCATATTTATTTTAAAAGTATTAACGAAACATAGTTTCTGAATTCATTTTTCCCATTAAATATATTAAATATATTTAATCTTACCATTATACATCTTCTGATCAAGATCATACTGTATTTTCAATATCTTAAATAACTGAAATTACCCTTACTATACATATATAGCATACATCGAAAGAAACAAAGGGTTGGCAGTAACTGGAGTATAAGACTATTTACATGTGTAGTACAAACTTATAGTAAAATAATTATATTGTGTTATTTATGAGTTAACAATATCAAAAATGAACAAGTGTAGGAACAAAAACAGTTAAAAAGTCCATGCACGTTTATATTTGTGTAAGAAAATTATATAAAAAGAACTTAGAGGACTATTGGATGAGAAACACATACTGTAGTCAAATTTACTATACAATGGTGGAGTTCAAAAAGCTTTATTATAGTAAAAGATACTCTACAATATTTAGTAAATCACTATAGAATAAGCGTGGCTGATTAATTGACTCTTGATGGGAATCTTGGAGGTATTATAAAATACAATGAAATAGGGTAATAATCATAAAAAATGAAAATGTTTAAAACATAAATATCGATGTTCTTGTCAAGAGGAGGGACAAGCTGGATCACCCAATGAATGGATTGCACCAGTTAGGTCAACTTTCAGTGGATTTCTGTGTATCAGTGCTAGGGATTTCCCTGGAAGAGGCTTGCTTCAGGGTCTGTGGAGCGCCAAAATTGTAGATGTAGGATTCCTTGGATAGCTGAACTGGACCAAAGTATTAAAAGCCTCTTTTCTATCCCTCAGAATTACAGCCTACATGGTTGTATACTTTAAAAAGTTGTAATGTAATAACTCTTCACAGATAATGTAATTAAGATAGGAATAGCTAACCTAATAACTCAGCAGGAGGTCTTCAATGCCAAACCCCTGAATGTGTGTGTCATCTTCACAATTGGCCTCCAGACCTGTCCCAAAAACAATAATTGGATCACAGTATATAAATTAAAAAAACTACACATCAAATTAATTCCAACATCAGGCTTGTCCAACATCGATACAATCAGCAGAACAAGCATAAACACAGAGACACAAGGGGTAATCATTGAAATGGATGTCTTCAGACCCTAGACAGTCCAAACAAGGCAAACCATGGTTATCACGGGGGTAGTCCTAGGCTGGAAACAGCAAAGCCCAAGGGTGTCATGTCCATCTTGTGCTGGCCCAGGGAAGGCAGTTCCTTTGGGAAGATTAATTTTGTCTCCTTTGGTGAAGAAGTGTTGTCCCAGATAACAAAGTTAAAATGTGACTAAACATGATTACAGAGAAATAGAGGATGCAAACTCAACAGTAACCTAGATCAGGACTTACTCTAGCTGATTCAGTACACTGGGAGAGGCCATAGATAATGTGTCCTATGTTCAGTACAAGTACAGGAAAATTGAACACATGCATGGAAAAAACAATCTTTACTATACTATCATCATAACATAGCTGTGTTATGCTACTCTGTATTTAGTAATGTAAGGAAAAAAAGGTGAAATTAAGCTGCCATGTAATGGTAAGATTGTAATTTTTTTTTATTAACTTTTAAAAAAAAGCTCAATATATTGCAATATGATTTCAGAATTAAATAAAATAAATTAATATCAACTAATATATAAAGAGATAAATACAAACTATAAACTACAAACTGATAAACAATTGGATGTATAAATGATAAAATAAATAGAATTCAATAGTATTTTGGATTAAAATAATAAAGTAATATTTTTTTCTCTCCAAGTGCATGAGCACTATACTGCATTGGAGTGAATTTAAGAATTGCTGGCAAACAACTCACAAACTATACTGAGCTCACTATTCCACCAATATGTTTTTAATATGCATCCATTTGTTATAACAAGAGCTTTCATTTATTTTAATGTATTAATTTTAAAAAAGTAGAAATGGAGCAAATTTATTATGGTAAAAGTTGTCTACCACGCCTTCTTCTTAGCAAAATGTATTCATATATTATTCTATATTTATAATATTAATACACTATTATTATTATTATTATTAGACAATATTATATAGTATTATTATACACTTTTTCAGGACATACTGTATTATTATATTAGTGTATAATAGGTCAACACAGATTTATACACAAGATAAAAAAAAATGATTCCTTAATTCCATGCTTAAAATTCTCTGTATGTTTACAATTCAAACTTATCTTGACTGTGAGCATAAAAAATCATAGTCATAGCAAAGGGAATGCATTAATGAATCAAAAGTGATGAAACTGTGTGGCATGAGGATGTCTTTGCCTTGTCACCAAAATGTAGTAAACATTCATTATATGTTTTCCCTGGTGTGTTATGTAATCAATGGGCTATTTGGATCAGTTCTGTTATATATAAACAGCAGATGTGATCCTTTGAAATTAACTTTACATTCCTGCAGCAGGAAGCCTTTGGACATCGGTAGTACTTATTGTGGTATCTTGTGGCTTTCCATCGTACCTCTGTTAGACAAAGGAATACTCATAGTGCACAGAGAATACCTTCATTCCTACATGCAACTTAATTTGCGTGACTCTTTGCCTGGAACTTCACCCAATCCCCACTGTTTATGTGCTCAGGCAAACAGCACTTACATATGATGTAGGCAGCTGTATACCCCTCATGCTAAAAAAAAATGAGGGACAGTACTTCTGGATCTCTCTTTCCCTCCCTTTAGTTCATCATGACTACTGGTGAGTGTAGGAGGGCTACAAATAGAGGTTAGGTATCCTGGGGTTTGTATGCACAATGTATATTTGTTGGTTATTGGGTTCTCTTAAGCAAAACCCTTGCTATCGTAGAAGAACCTGATATTGTATTTATTCATTTTGTATGTACAGTATATGGCAGTGAATGACCAAACTTATCTAATCTGAATACATTTTATATTTCAAGTCTTTCTTTTAATACTTCAGTATTCACAGAATTCTGCTTAGAACTTTATTAGAAAACGCATTTCAAGATATAGTTTATCACATGTTTATTTCTGATGCAATTTCTACTATTTGGTTAATATGTTTACATTTGTATATATTCTTGTGTTTTGTTTTTGTTAACGTAAATAATACTAAAAGCGTCTTTGACATCACATTTGTTAAGTACATTTCAATTATTCTCAGAAAAGTGTGTTTAAGCTTGTGAAGGCAATAAAAATACAACCTGCTGAGCTCTAATGTGTAAAACATAAGCTCAACTGAAAAGAAAAATAAGAAAATCACTGATAAGTATTTTTTTCTAAAAGAAAGGTGTACACTTTAATGTATCCCAGGGGCTATGTGTTGCTTTTACAAGCCTCTTAACAGTATATTTACTGTGGTTCAATAAAATTCTGTAATAGACCCATTGGGCCAATTACTTAGTGTACTTCTAGCAATGCTTAGGGGGAGTCTAAAGGGTTGAATGACATGTATGTAACTCCATGTTAAGCCACTTAACTGCCGTCAATGACTCTTTGTAACTCTTCATTTCACACGGAAAGAATTTATAGAGTTTATAGAACAGAGTGGTAAAATGAAAATACATGTCAAAAAGCCCAAGTGTATATAATATATTATTCCCATATAAAGCTTTGTATAATTCTACTGTTGGAAATATTATAAACATCACAATGAAACTGCAAATATATTAATATAAAAAACCTGGTCATTAAAACATTACATTGCTGTGCTCAGAAAAAAATCAACAACACTGGTATCCACCACACATGATATAAATATATTTTGGAGTGATGAGTCTGCTTTTTGGGTAACAGGTTTCCGTGCTATCAACCGCAAGTATATTTTATGTGAAAACAGATTTATTTCCTTGTAAGACATAACCATTTGCAAATGTTTCCGACCTGTAAATATTTAACCACCCCCAAGCAAACAAATTTGGTAAAGGTCATTACAGATCGTATCTGTCTCTACTGTTTCTCTCATCCTCCCAGCTTTCTAATTATTTTACAAACAAAGACAAAATGTCTATCAACAATAAAACAAAACTGAATACAATCATTACAATTTAAAGGCTGTAATTATTTAATATAATCTATATAAACATGTGTTTTCTATTATCAAGTCAAGTTCTTTAAAAAATGAGCTTTAAATATTATACTGCAGTGGTCCTTTAAGCATCAGAAAGAGTATATGAGCCTTATATTGCCATGTTTTCAGTAGGTACTAGTTACATGATAGGAGCTTCCTTAAATTACCGTACTCTTAAAAATGAGCACTATCTGCAGTGGATATGTTTTCAAAGCTACTATTACATATTCAGGATACAATAACATTTTATATGATGCATAGCTGAAAAGAAAACAATATGTTAAAAAGTCTAGAAAAAAAGACCAGTACAATTAGGCCCACAGCGGACCTTAATCCCTGCACACTAACAGCACAATTGGTTACTCTGGCTTAGCGCCTCCACCTACTCTACAATACCACATATACCAGTAGCATATACCCCACCAGAAACCACTGGTCTGGGATATAGGGCATTTATCCAAAATTCTGTATACCCTGTGACTACAAATTACAGGCTTGTATACTAAAGAAAACCAAGTTGTATACTTGCAACAGTAGGGGAGGGCTTAATGTGAAGGTTACATAATGAGTCATGATAATGCTCACGACTGGACAAGTGATAGAAGAAGAGAGAGAGTCAAAAGGTTTAATTTTTTTAAGCATGAGCAAGGCGAATGGGTTGCTGACATTCCAGATTAGGGTATTAGGAGCATGTGGTTTACAAAACCCTAGGACAAAACAAATTATTCTGGAGTGGCCGGGATGGAGAACATTGCTTTTAGTAGAGTAGACAGCTTTGCATGTTGCAGGTTTACTGTAAGGGGAGTTTAAATCAGTCTGAGAGACGGAGAGAGTGAGAAAGAGAGAAAGATGTGACAGAGAATGAAGCACAGAGAGTTAGAAAAATAAGCTGACTAGTAGCTGCTCAGGGTAATTCAAATCAGACTGGTAAAATATGAACACACAATTTGGGACATTGTTGACCATACAATACTACATTTATAAATTGATTCATTTTAGTCACCTAAAAATTATAACTGGATTATATTAATACTTATATTACAGTATTAATAGCTGTATTTATGGGCCTTCTTCCACACAGGTAATATATACCTCTGGTATCTTCAAGTAATCCTTTTTCTTAAGTAATCCAGGAGCAGATTAGACAGCTTGAAATATTACAGGATTTCTATGCTTTCTTCAAGAGATAAAATGTACTATGTATTGTTGAAGAGGTTCCTCTTTCCCACTCCCGAAAACAGAGAGCCACATGGAAAGTGTCTGAGTCGTGCATGTGGTCATCATCCCACCTGTTAGCCACCACTGATGAAATGTAAACACAGTAAAAGAACTCAAGCATGCCTGGCTAGCCTAATCATGTATTCAGCCAAGCTTGTTGACTAAAAATACCTATATTTATTATCTTCCGTCAAATCTGTATTGCTAGATCAGAAGGAAAAGAAAACAAGAGCATTTCCCAGTAAGTCAGTTTAGTACTAACAAAATTGGATTTTGAAATCAGTTAATTTAAACTCCTGCTGAAAAAAGCTAAATGGGACTGAGATATTGTAGTAAAACTCAAATCATTATATTTATTTAAAAAAAGTTCTGACAAATTAAAATCTATAAGAACTGTAAGCAAGGAACCTTGAAATAGAAATGTAATATTACATAACATGTGATGGTCTATTGAAACACAAGAGTACAGAATTGTAAAGTACAGACAAACAAATGAAGACAGTGTGGGAACTGCTTTGTGAGCAATTTGCTAACTACTGAGAATGAATATCCACTTGTTGCAAACACCTGGGCCTCCATTCAATTGCAACAGTTACAGATCAATTCAATTGAACAAGGCCGCAAGTACAGAGCCAAAGCCTCAAGACCATAAACCCGTCCTGCGCCCGCAAGCTGTTAGTGGGCTGGAATAGATGCGGTCCGCAGTTACAATCCAATCCCATAGTTACAGAGTGCGACACAGGCCTCAGAACTAATAGAATAGCGGGATAGCATAAAATGATTGACAGGGAGAGATTATAAAGCTGCGTCCCACACGCACATGCGTTGACTGTATTTTTGATTCTCACAAAGTAGCACGCAGGTCCCGGAGTTGGTGGTTTGAGCATTTTCAGAACAGGTTCTTACGGTTTTATTCTTATATATTATTCAAATTACTATTTTACACTTAAACTTTGATTACACATATTTACTGATTACACATAATACAAATGCACATAGAGTAAATAACACACATAGATACGCACATAGCTAGGTCACTATATACACACACCCCTACCCTAAATCCCCCACCCTATACCCCAACAGTTAATAATTGCACATAAAACATTTTTTTTACCACAAAAATATTTACACACATACTTTGTTTGATTTATCCTTATTTTATTTTTGGGATTATTATGGAGGGAGAAGAGAAGAGAGGAGAGGCGAGGAGGAGAGAGAGTTGGCCCTACGGAGTGGTGGAGATGAGGAGAAGAGTGGAGGAGAGGAGGTGAGAAGTGGAGGAGAGGAGTAGGTGAAGAGTGGAGGAGAGGAGGAGGTGGGAGTGGAGGAGAAGAGGAAGAGAGCAGGAGGAGAGTGGAGGAGGCATGCAGTGGAGGAGAGGAGGTGGCCAGGTGCCTATAATGATAGGCAGCCAGGGGGTGGTAGCTTGAAGGAGGGCAGGCCTCAGGATAAATTGAGGGTGTGCAGGATCCCCGTCCACAGTCGGCAGGGCACAGGGCCCTGAACTACAGGCACGGGGAGAATGTTACTCCTCCTGTGTGGGGGCGAGGGAAGTTAGGACCGGGCCTAGGGCCCAGGCCTGGAAGGAGGTAGCGGCCTCAATAACAGCAGGTCCGTCAAGCCCCATTTTGATAGCATCAGGGCAAAGGTTAGGAGGATGATGGACAAGGAGTCCAGTGAAGCCGCAGCACCAAGTGGTGGCCCCCAAGTGACTGTGTGATACAATGAGTGGGAAAGGAGCTCAAGGACTTACTGAGCCAGGTGTCTGCTGCTGGAGCTTCAGACCTGGTGGACCAGCAGGATCCAGCCTCCATGTCAGGTGAATATCACATAAACAAACATGCCACCACATGTACATCACACACACTACACATGTACATGATGACCTCCAGCCTCCATGTCAGGTGAATATCACATACACAAACATGCCACCACATGTACATCACACACACACTACACATGTACATGATGACCAACAAGGACATTGACATGTCAGCTCTATGGAATTAACAAGGGGTAGATGGATCGGTCATGCATCATTAAATCCATGAAGCTGACAAATCACTGTCATTCGTGGGCACAACATGAATAATCAGCCAATAGAGAGTTCATGTATGGGTGTGCTAACTGCAGCGTATGCGGTTACAGGCCGCAGCTTGAATCAAAATAACGTTAGGAGCCAAGAACAATCAAGATCAAGAACCAAAGAATAGATCACATCTAGCAAATAATAGCTACTCATAGTTGCAATTAAGAGAATCATCCAGGTTCAAGCCTAGATGTCAGATAGTTAGGAATGAACACAAACTAATGTATTATTCTACATAATTAACACATATACCTTTCTTTTCTCTATTCCAGCTTCCAGGAGGTCTGGGTCCAGTGGTGATCCAGAGGCGGGTGCATCGGCTCCAAGCCTCCGCCCAGCAGGAACCAGCACAAGGAGCTGAGGGCAGGGGTGTAGGAGTCAGAATAATTCTGGGGGGAGAGCTCATTGTATACACATGCAGTACAATAGCTTACATATACATATATACAGTGGATATAAAAAGTCTACACACCCCTGTTAAAATGTCAGGTTTCTGTGCTGTAAAAAAATTAGACAAAGATAAATCATTTCAGAACTTTTTCCACCTTTAATGTGATCTATAAGATCTTATTTTGCAGGTTATTGTTTTCTTTCTTTCTTTCTTATGTTTTAGGCACAATTCAGGCATCTTCTGCATCTGCAAGCATTGTCAAGGAAATTAAGTAATTGTAAGATATTCCCAGTGACCTTCAGGTAGACATTCCTTCAATGACAGCCCCCATAACATGTAGCTCCCACGATATTAAAGCTATCACATAAACAGATATCTAAGACATGATTGTTGTTAGCTTAAATGTAGATTAATACCGCTATGGTGGACTTGCAAAGACTCACAATGGCATGTTAATAAATGCCAGAATTAATACATGCACTGGTGAAGCATGTGATCCTCTCCTCAATATCAGTATGAGAACAGATCCTTGTGTCTGATGTAAGTAACAGTGAATCTAGCTGCTGACCTTTGTTTCCTCTCTGTATTAATGGATATTTTCCTGTTATCATGAGTATCCTTTAACATGTGCTAACAGTATAGCTGATGGATGTGATATCAATGTTGATTAACAATATCATATTGCAAAGGTGATAGTACACCTTGACCACTGACGCGGGTCACAGCTAAGCATTTATTGTGAGATGACCCATCATTATTAATAGTCATTGCCAGTGAAATATCCTGATAACTCGCTAATGGTTAGTAATGCTTGCAGATGGGAATCAGGTGAGTTGGTATATTGTTATAGTTATAGTATTTAGCATTGCACTGTACTTGCATGTTTTGTCTTGTTTTTTTTTTTATCCTCCACCTTTTTTAATTTTTACCACCTTTTTTCAGATTGTTGTTTAAGGAGCACACTGTATGTGTGAAACTGGTTTGGATGAGATTGCCCAGATGTTTATGCATCTATTCAGTGGAGCAGATAATAACCAAAAGTAAGTGCTATGGCATTACTGGTTACTTCCATTAAGTGGAGTGATTTCTGATGATCCCTTTTTTCATCAGATTCCGGTTGCAGTGGTGTAGTAACCACATGTGACCCTGGTAGGTGCTATGCTTCATGATTATTCTAGACCAGTGGCTCCCAAACTTTTTTGGTCCAATGCACACTTGGCGTTTCAACATTTTTCCAAGGCTCGCCAAGTCAAATCATAGTTCTACAGTACATACATATACATATGGTGCAAATTATAACAAATTAATCACCAGTGTCTTGAATCTGTCACATTCCTGCCTCATGCCCCACCCATACCTTTTAGATTGTAAGCTCTTCAGAGTACAGACCTCAACACTGTTGCACCAACCTGTCCGCTGACACATTTCCTATGTGTATTGTATTGTACCGAAGTCTTATGCTGCCTTAGGACATTCAGATACATTAAGTCTGAAAGTGTCAAGTATACGTAATTGCAGTGGTACCACTGCGCCTGCTGCCCGAAGAAAATGTGCTGTCTTAGTCCTGGGTCTCCTAGCCTTGTCTGGCTCCTCAGTTTGATATTAACATGTCAATCACTGGGTTAATAATATAACTGAATGCTTTCTCAACCCATCACTTATAAGTCTCCAGATGGTATCACTGTCCCTTCATTGTTCTACTTTTTGTACAGTGCCAGGCTCCCCCTAATATGGGATGCGGCACAGTGCCAGGCTCCCCTTGGTCTCACTAGTTGTACAGTACCAAACTCCCCCTGATCTCACTCATTTTACTGTACCAGACTCCCCCTGATCTCACTCGTTTTACAGTCCCAGGCCCCCCTGATCTCATTTATTAAAAAGTGCCAGTACCCCCTGATCTCAGGCCCTCAAATTTTGTAAAGTCCCAGCTTCCCCTGATCCCTGTTGTTGTACAGTCCCAGGCTCCCCCTGATCACAGATGTTGTACAGTCCCAGTCCCCTCTGGTCTCAGCCTCTCACCTGTCTCTCTAGCTCCTGGTTGTGTGTCTCTTTGCTCCAGTGCAGCCTCTCGCTCAGGCTCAGCTGTATCTATATCTTCCTCACTTCCTCTCTGCAGCCCCTCAGTTCCTCTTCCAGAGCCACAACCCTGTGGCCCAGCGTGCCTGGAGAGCTCTTCCAGCTAAGCTCGGCCTCAACACCCAGGGAGCTAGCAGTGAGAGGCGGGTTGGTAAGCTCAGGAGAGCCGGGGAATGTACATTGCGGCTAGTACACGGGGGCTCTGCTTCTGGAGCCGTTGACACCAGAGAGTCATGGGAGGAGCCTGCAGGGCCCGGGACGAGGGGGGCTCATCTGGGGCTGGGGGTAAATCAGCGTCCCTGGCCTGGTGCTGCTGTAGGGCGTACTGGCCATCTTATTATGGGGCTGGTGAGTGTTTGCGATGCCCCTGCAGGCCATGGAGCACACTTTGGGAATTACTTTTTTAGGCTATGACATTACCCCCTTTAGGTATCCCTTTTTACCAAACAGCCTCTTGCCTTTCCAAGATCTGCCCACACCACAGTACATTTCTGAGTGTGCTCTGAGTATGATATAAAGCTTTATTATATCGTTATCACCTGATTTGAGAGTGATCCATAAAATCTTATTAGCATAGGGCAGGCATGTCCAACTTCGAGTAGGCTGTGATCAAAACTGTCAGTGATCTACCCCACACACACATATATATTTCCTTCTCTCTCACTCTCCCTCATTCACACTCATTCTCTCTCCTTCACTCTCTCTCTACCACCTTCATGCTCTCTCCTTCACTCTCCCTCCTTCAATCTCACTCTTATTTTCTCTCTCCCTCCTACTCTTGTGCTCTCTTTTACTCTTTCCTTCTCTCTCTCTCCCTCATTCTCTCTCTTTCACACTCTCCTTCTCTCTCCTTCCTTCTCTCTCACACTTTCCTTCTCTCTCTCCTTCACTCTCTCTTTCTCTTTCTCTCCTTCACTCTCTCTTTCTCTCTCCCTCCTTCACTCTCGCTCCTTTACTCTTTACTTCTCTCCCTCCTCTTTCTCACGTGCTCTCCTATCTCTCTCTCATTCACACTCTCCATCTCTTTCCCCATTCCCATTCTCCTTTCCTCTTTCCTCTCTTCTCCTCTCTTCTTCTCTCCTTCCTTCAATCTCTCTACTTCTCTCTCTCCTCTCCCCTCCCTCCTTCTCTCTCTCATTCAATCTCACTCCCTCCTACCCTCTGTCTCTCATTCAATCTCTCTTTCCTTTTCTCTCTGTTTCTCTACCCCTCTTTCCCTCTCTCCTTTACTGTTTCCTTCTCTCACTGCCTCATTCTCTTTGTCCTTTTTTTCTCCCTCCTTTTCACTCTCCTTAATGATCTCTCTCCCTCCTTCTCTCTCACCCCTTTTTTCTATATCTCTCCTATCCTTCTCTCTCATTCACACTCTCCTCTTTCTCTTTCTCTTCTTCATGCTCCCTTCTTATCTCTCTCCCTCCTTCAATATCCCTTTTCTCCCTCTCCCTCCATCACTCTCTCTCCTTCAATCTATCTCTTCTTTTCCCCCTCTCCTTCTCCCTCTCCTTCTCCCACTCCTTTTCCCTCTCCATCTCCTTCTCCCTTTCCTTCTCCCTTTCCTTCTCCTTCTCCCTCAACTTCTCTCCCTTTCATTCTGCCTCTTCTCCTCTCCCTCCCCTTCTCCCTCTCATTCTCTCCCACTCCTTTTCCTTATCCCTCTCCTTCTCCCTCTCATTCTCCTTCTCCCTATCCTTCTTCCTTTCTCTCTTATTTTCTCCCTCTCCTTCTCCCTTTCCTTCTTCCTCACCCTCTTCCTCTCCCTCTCCTTCTCCCTCTCCTTCTCCCTCTCCTTCTCCCTCTCCTTCTCCTTCTCCCTCTCTTTCTCCCTCTCTTTCTCTCCCTCTCCTTCTGTCTCTCCTTCTCCCTCTCCTTCTCTCCCTCTCATTCTCCCTCTCCTTCTCCCTCTCCCTCTACTTCTCCCTTTCCTTTTCCCTCTCCTTCTCCCTCAACTTCACTCCCTCTCACTCCGCCTCCCCCCTTCTCCCTCTCCTACTCTCCCTCTCATTCTCTCCCTCTCCTTTTCCCTATCCCTATCTTTCTCCCTCTCATTCTCCTTCTCCCTCTCCTTATACCCTTCCTTCTCCCTCTCCTTCTTCCTCTCTCTCTTATTTTCTCCCTCTCCTTCTCCCTATCCTTCTCCCTCTCCTTCTTCCTCTCTCTCTTCTTCTCCCTCTCATTCTCCCTCTCCTTCTACCTCTCTTTCTCTCCCTCTCCTTCTGTCTCTCCTTCTCCCTTTCCTTCTCTCCCTCTCCTTCTCTCTCTTTTTCTCACTCTCATTCTCCCTCTCCCTCTTATTCTCCCTCTCCTTCTCCCTTTCCTTCTTGCTCTCCCTCTCCTTCTCCCTCTCCTTCTCCTTCTCCCTCTCCCTTTTCTTTTCCCTCTCCTTCTCCCTATTTTTCTCCCTCTCCTTCTCCCTCTTTTTTCTCCCTCTCCTTCTCCTTCTCCCTCTCCTTCTATCCCACTCCTTCTCCCTCTCCTTCTCTCCCTCTCCTTCTCCCTCTTTTTTCTCCCTCTCCTTCTCCCTCTTTTTTTTCTCCCTCTTCTTACCCCTCTCCTTCTCCCTCTCCTTCTCTCCCTCTCCTTCTCCCTCTTTTTTTGTTTTTTTCCCTCTCCTTTTTTTTCTCCCTGTCCTTCTCCCTCCTTCTCTCATTTTCTCCCTTTCTCCTCCACACACTCCCTCTCTCCTCACACTCTCTCCACACACACACACACACACACTCTCTCTCCTACACACTCCCTCTCTCTTCTGTCTCTCTCCTTCTCTGTCTCCCTCTTACCCCCAGTTTGTCTCAACCCCCCCCCCCCTTTGTCTCTCCCTCCTCTCTCTGCCCTGTCTCTTACCTCCATGCTTCTGCTCCTCATGTCCCAGGTCTGGTGGCTCCTCCTCCAGGTGGCTCCTCGGTTTCACTGCAGTCAGAGGAGTGAGCTGGATCCCGTGCAGGCAGAGCAGAAAACAGGGAGGTGGAGAGACACAGGGGAGAGCAGGTACCGGCGAGGTGGCATGGGGGAAGGGGCAGGAGGGCCATGGGCAGGTGGCCACCCCCAGAGAGACACACACTCAAACACACACAGACTTACACATACACATACTCACAGAAACACTCACTCAAACACAGACATACTCACAGCAGGCTGCAGCAAGGTCATGCAATGCTTCCTCTTCCTTGGGGGAACTTCAAGCGTGATCTACCAAATATCATCACACGATCGACCGGTCGATCGCAATCGACGTGTTGGACATGCCTGGCATAGGGTTTGGGTGTCGAAGTGTCAGGGAGTAACTCGTAATTTATTTTTATTGCAAATCTAAATTTAGATTTATGCCTCGCTTTTCGTCTGTGTCGTAAAGTTCACTGGTAGCAGTGACCTGGAGCTGTTTGCTCTTAATGTTTTAGGGATGTGGGGATTAACATAGCTAGGTAGGATTTACTCTGCAGTTAGGGCACTCGTAAGTGCTTTTTCAAGGATTAGCATAAGGCTCTAAGTCCTTTTAACAGCATTAACTCATCCTGTCCATGATATATAGTATTTAGAAAATGTGCTTAGATCGATTGTTAGTAATTTAAATATTGTAAGATAGTTGGTTTTATATAGGACTGCTAGTTTTCATGTAATATTTATTCCAAGGTACTTAATGTATGACTTAGGGCAAGAAAAATTATAATTGTGATGGAGAAACTCTGTTTCAGTTTTTTCCAAATTCACTCTCAAGCTTGACAATTGGCTGTTCCTAGAATTTGCATTAAAGCTGGAACAGAGTGAAATGGATCTGTAAGAGTAAAAAGCAAACGTCTGCAAACAAACAGCATTTATAATGATGAAGTCCAACTGTTATCCCTTGGATATCTGAGTTGGATCTAATGGCTTGGGCTAGGGGTTCCACCACCAAAGGAAAAAGGAGGGAAGACCGAGGGCATCCTTGTCTGGTACCTTTCTGAATGTCTATAGAGGGTTTACTTCATCCAGACAGATTCAGGGGGGCTTTGCGAGAAAAATAGTAAGCATTAATCAAATTTATAAAATGTCCTTTATACCCAAATTTAGCTAAAACAGAGTGTAGGTAGGACCACTCTACTGAGTCGAAGGCCTTCTCGATGTCTAGTGCCAGAAGACATGTAGCAGTATTAGATAGCTGAGCAATATGCATTACATTTAAGACTTTTCTTATGTTGTCTCCCATGAACTGAACGGAAAAAACCCTACTTGATACAAGATATCTGGGCTTCCATGAGTATTATGTCAAAACATTGGTGGGCTTCCAGAGAACTAGATAAGTTGGGCTCCTGGTTTAACGGGAATCATTTGATGACCCTGAGACAGTTCGAAGAAAGACATACCCTCCCCCCAGGGGAACACTATAACTATCTAAAAATAAGAAGCTGGGCCTGTGAAGCATTTAAAAAATTTGGACCCCCGAAATCCTCCTGGTTCTCGGTAATCTGCAAAACTCTGCCTTTAACAAAAGGAATATTAGGCACTTTATATGACACATTCACTAAATCAAATAATACAGAAAAACCATCATATATCTGTAAGTGGGAAAGGGAGCTAGGAGGTGAATGGGATTGGAAAAAATGGCAGAAATCATTCTCCAACCTACGCAGGGCAACAAGTAACTGCTCGCACATAGAGACATCTATAAAAGTTCTCCAGAGAATATATTGCACCCCAGACAAACTCAACAAATATGATCCCAGAGTGAGTAGTAACTGCTTTAGGGGCTGTCCACAGATAGGAGACCACGCCCATACCTGGTGGCTATGTCAGAAAGTCCATGACTTATGGGAAAGGATAGCATTAATGGCAACAAAGTTATTTGGTATAAGAGTCACAGCCACTATGGAATCCTGCCTACTAGGGGTTAAACTCTCTAGTTTATCAAAAAAACAGAATAGGCTATTCCAGATAATGGCCGCCGCTACCAAAGTACACATAGCCAGCCAATGGAAGTCAGAAAAGCTAAGCGTGCAAGAGGTTATTAAAAAAATAAATTACATAGCAATAAATGAAAAGTTAACACCTGCTATTCTAGATACTTTGGCTCAGTTCCAAGAAACCTGGAGGCCTTGGCTAGAGTCTTCGTTAGGTTTCCCCTTGCCCTGATGGGCTCACTGATAGCACTATAACAAAAGCAAAACAGAACTAGGCCAAAAAAAGGTTTGGAGTGGAGGAGACTCGAAGTCTGGTCCTGGAGGCTCTGATTTGACTGGTTCGCCTGGAACGCAACACAGGAGGTGAATGTATGCATCATAATTGTATAAACTAAACCTGAGCTAGGGATTCCTCCCTTATCTCCATAGTTATTTACATGTTTGTTTATCTAAAGTTTCAGTTTCTATGTAAATAAGTTCTGTTTGTTCATGCTTCCCTTGCTTAAATTATAGGACCTAAATAACTATTTAATAATGGGAAAAGTTAAAAATAAAAACTTGGAAGGAGATGCTAGTAATTTGACCACGAGGTATATATGTTTATAGAAAATCTTATGTGTTAATGTACCTAATGCCTGTCCTTACTTTGTATCCCTTTCAATAAAAAATTTTATTTAAAAAAAAAAAAAAAAACCCTACTTGATCTTTGTGAATTAACCTGTTCAAGAAATGGGATATCCTATCTGCCATTATCTTTGCTGGAAGCTTGATATCACAGTTAAGCAGTGAGATAGGCTGATCATTTTTAATCTCTAAGGGGTCTCTGCCTTCTTTAGGCAAAATAGAATTTCAGCCTTGTTGAATGCTAAGGGAGACGTGTGGCCTTCTAGTATTGAGTTATATAAGGCTACTAAGTGAGGGTCAAGGAGGTCAGTCATGTTGTTATAATGTAAAGACATTTGGCCCGGGTGATTAACTCAGTTTTGCTTTCTTAATAATTTCTTTAATCTTTTCTATTGTGATATTTAGAATTATGACGTTCTAGTTACTCACTTTAGTTAAGGAGGGGAGATCACAGGATTCCAGAAGATAGTGCATATTGGCCTTATTGCTTTGTCCAGATAAGGAGTATAAGTTTTTATAGAAATTTAGGAAAGTTTCTTGGATTTCATTTGGACTACCATATTTTAAAGAAAATACCATATTTTTAAAATATGGCATTCAACTTATCCTTAGGAGCACCCTGACCATTAAATTTGGTTCTTATGTGACATACCTGAGCCACCATTGCTTAATATATTCCATTTGGACTAGTTGAAATTATGCCTGTTGGTGTTTTTATCAGATAGATTTTGGATTGTGTAAATTTGGATCTTAATTTCTTAGCAGGAAGGGAGTCTGGCTTTGGTAAAGAAATTGTGATTGGTTCATCTTAAAGTCTTTTCAGTTTGGTCAGAAAAAAATAGATCAAGTTCCTGTTTTTTGGTAAGTTGTTTGTGAGGGGTGTCTATGGTTTATTTTCTTTAATTCACTAAGTTTTTCTTCTTGTAGCTTTTGCCTTTTTTGTAAGATGCGGCTAGTTTTATGCAAGTGCCCCTAATGTAGGATTTATGGGAGCCCCATACCCACCCAATCGCCGTTTCTTGGACTTTTTTTTTTGTCATTAGCCCATGCATCCAATTGGTTCATATATTTAATTAAGGTTATAGAAACATTCCTCCTAGAACTTTCACCTACTATTCAGAGTTAAGAAAAAGTTAAATTCTCTTTCTTTTGTCTTTAAATTCAAGTATAGTAAATGATACTTAAATAACTTATCAATATATTATTTAGAACAACAAATAAGGGTAACTCTTTAAGTAGGTGAAGAAGGTTTGTATAAGTCTCATAAGGTGTCAGCATTATCCTCTGGTGTTGGTGAGGTTCCTCCTCTGGTGGTCGTCAATCTCCTTTAACATTTATTTTTTTGGTCTCAGGGATTGATTCAGCTCTTGTTGCATACTTAGCTCCCCCTCAGAGACAAGATTTAAATGGCGCAGATGGTTACAATATTCTTCCAAATTGCGTTCTGCGTGAGAAAGCAAACAATGATATCCTTTGGAAGCTCAGGAGCAGCAGACATTCCTAGAGTTCTATGACCCCTCTGAATTTCTCTGTCTCCCTCAGTGAGTTTGGACATGAGGGTACCAATTAAAGCCTTTAAGCAAGGATTGAGATCCATAATAGACCTGGGTATCCCTCTGATTCGCACATTGTGCCTATGATATCGGTTGTCAAGATCTTCTAATTTCTCCTCTAAGGCTGTAATTTGTGAGGTATTTTGAGTTATAACGGTCCTGTCCTTTGTTTGAGTATCTATAATTTAGTTCATAGTAGTTTCTGGCATTTGAGTCTGCTGTCCTAAATCATGAAGTTCCCTCTTGAACTCACTTACAGCAAGACATAGTTGCATTTCAGGAGGCTTTCAAATCTGGCCATTGACTTCTCGCATAGATCAACATTTTGGTTTGTGTCTCCTTCTGTGTCATAGCCTTCAGAAAGGCCCAAAGCTGAGCTTTGAGAAGGAGTTTGGCCAGTTGTGGCAACTGTGAAGAGTTCCGGAATGCATTTTTAGATTTACCCATTGTCTGAAGGAGTTAAGAACTGTCTCCACTTGGAAGATTAGTCATATTGGTGAAAGTTTGGAGACTAATCTGAACAGTAAAGAAACCCAGAAACTTAAGAGAGAATGGGTACAAGAAGGTACTCCTTACGAAAAACAGAAAAGGTAAGTAGCTATACTGATTAGAAAAGGAAAAATGTTGAGATCTCTGGAATAGATATTGACTTAAAGGGCGAATATGTTACTGGCCCTATACAAATAGGCCACAATTAATATGATCAACTAATATTTACTGCAATTCCTATATCCCTTAGTTTGTACAATAGGCTCCCATGTGGAAATGTATCAAAGGCCTTTGTAGAATCCACTGAGTTGCCTTGATCCAAGTTCCTAACCTCTTAATAGAAACTAATTAGGTTTGTTTGACATGACCTATCCCTCATAAATCCATGTTGACTCCTACTTATAATCTTATTTAAACAGACATATTTTTGTATAGCATCCCTTATTAACCCTTCTAAAAGCTTTCCCACTACAGAAGTGAGACTTAAAGGTCTATAATTCTGGATTTGCTCTTGCTCCCTTCTTAAATATCGGTATCACCTCTGCTTTTCTCCAGTCATCTGGTAGAGACCCTGTGTTGAGTGAATCTTGAAAGATTAGATATAATGGTTTGGCTTTTACAGAGTCCAATTCCCTCAGTACCCTTGGATGTATTCCATCAGGACCTGGGGCTTTATTAACATTTATTTTTTCCAACTTCTTTTGGATTTGTTCCTGCGTTAACCAATTTATTTGGTGAAGGTAGTGTAGCCCAGCCCCATTTTGTTGCAGTTCCCAACCATTGGCCCCAATCACTGGTACCTCCTTTGTGTATACTGAATAAAATAACCTATTTAGCTCATCTGCCTTTTCCTGGTCACTAATTGTCACATTGTAATGTTCCTACAGCTTCCTTCCTGGTCTTCTTCCCATTAATATATTTAAAACGTATTTTTGGGGGGAATCTTACTCTCCTTTGCAACTAAGTTTTCATTTTCTATTTTAGCCATTCTAATAGCTCTTTTGCAAGCCTTGTTGACTTCCTTGTACTGATGTAAAGGAGTCTCTGTCCCCTATTTTTTGTATAATTTAAATGCCTGTTTTTTACCCCAAATCTTGATCTTTAAATCATTGTTAAGCCACATGGGATGTGATTTATTCCTTCTACTTTTATTTCCACATGGTATATGGTGTTAAGTATGTTTCTTTAGTAAGGATTTGAACATTGTCCATTTATTTTCAGTATTTTTACCTATCTGTTCTTTGTCCCAGTGCATAATTTGTATTCCTGCCCTTAGACAATTACAATCTGCACCTTTTGAAATGAGAGTTTTTGTTGGCCCCTTAAGGTTCAGTTTTTTTACTTCAATCTCAAATGAGACCGCATTATGAATACTGTTTTCAAAGGGTTGTCCTATTTCAACATTTGATACTATATCTATATTATAGAACGTGCTCCCCTTTGCTGAACTGCTCTCATTCATCCAGTTTATTTCAGGGTAGTTAAAATCTCCCATTATTAAAACTTGACCATGCTTAGCTGCAATTCCAACCTGTAACAATAATTGCAGTTCCTCACTTTCAATTATATTTGGGAGGTTATAGCATATTATTTTAGAACTTGCTCCTCTACTATTTAACTCTACCCACAAGCATCCAACATTATTGCTAGTTCCAACATAAATATATTCTCTGACTATAGTCTTAAATTCAGACTTAACCTAGAGACAAATCTCTCCTCCTCTTTTACCATTGACCCTATCTTTCCTAAATAGGATAGACCATCCAGATTAACAGTCCAGTCATGAGAGTCATCACACCATGATTCAGTAATACCTATTATATCCCATTTCTCATTATATGCTAATAATTCTAAATGTCCCATTTTTCCTGGCAAGCTTCTGGCATTAGCCAGCATTTATTTTATGTTACGAGTCTGTAGTTCTGAAGTGCCTGCCATTGTACTTGAGTTATTTGGCAATACCTCCCCATTCACTATATTACCCCTACCCCTTCTCCACCTCCATGACTAGTTAATTCATTCCTTGCCCCCTCTACACTTTCTACCCCATTACTTTTATCTAGTGCCTCCTCCACCGACTAGTTAAAAAATAACTCCTCAAGTCCTTCTACCACCCTTTCCCCTAGCACACAAGCTCTCTCATCACTAAGGTGCAGTCCATCCCTGCTATAGAGATTGTACCCAAGTGAGTCCAGTGCTTTAAAAACCCAAACCCCTCCTTAAAGGGCCATTTAATACAGCACAACTTGGAGCACACCACTGTAATGTACTCCTGAAAATATGTTGAAATACTTTTTGAATTTTTGAAATGGCTACCTTTTTCACATAAATATCATAAATAGATTTCTGTTTACATGATAATTAGGCAAGTCCCTCAGGCAGACTGAGAGAAAGAGCTACTGTGCACAGAGCAGATCAGAAAGAGGGTTAACCCTTCCCAAATTCATCTGTGCAGGGAAATAACTGCTAGAAACTCACAAATATGCTACTTGGGGTATAACAGATGGCTAAAGTGAGGGGCTGCCTCTACAAATGAAGTATTGGGCTGTTAAGTCTAATTTTTGGAGTCTAATATATTGATTTATTATGACATTGACATATGAATGGAGCTTCCATCTTACTGCAGGCAAATTTAAGTCATAGTTATATTGTATACAATAAAAATATTTCAAAAAATACGCACTGTGTGGATGTGTGGATTATATATTTGATTATGAAATATATACTATGGGACCCTATATGGTATGTCCTCTTACTCCTATTAAATATCATATCATTATAATATTATTCCACATATATTGTTACCCTTAGTTGCAATACCTGTATGGGTTTTATCCATAGAATCAATTTTTATAGTATTACCGGTCTATTTCCCACCATTTTCATACTTTTAGTATATATAATAGCTATTTGATTTTAACTTTTATGTTTCCATAGCAACGGAATGGCTTAAATAGCCCTCCGCTGTCCTTGACGGTAACTCCTGATGAAATAGTTTAGAAATGCACGTTGGGTTGGACGTTACGTGACGCCGCGACACTGACCTATGACGTCAGTATTGGGCGCATAGGCAGCATTTGCGGAGCTGTGAGCTGTGACTCTTCTCTCTGTATGGGCATACAGCCCGTCTATTAGATTCAACAAGTCCTCCTTCCTTTTTTCCAATTACGAGTATTATACCAGACCTACTGTGTTAATAAGTGCATTTAGGAATGTGGAGGTTCAGTCCTTCTCTTATATCAGCACCTAAGTATTGGTAATAGGAGTGGTTTTATAAATTTTAAGGACCTTGTGCAATCTTTACTATTATCTATTGTGATCATATTCAACTCTATTATTTAATATTGAGCACTGTGATATATCCCTTTTTGGGTATATCTATCCTTTGGATATTTAGGACTTCTATATATATATATACATATTTAATATTCAATATTCATTACATTTATGATTATGTGATCTAACATAATCAATATTTGCACCTAGCACTGTTCACTTTTATCTTTGTGCAATATTTATCACAGTTATTAATTTACAGCTGTTCATGAGCACTTAGCCCTTTATAACTGGATCACATTTTCAGAGGTCTTATGTGATTATTTATTCAATATATATAGCGATATAGCAGCACATTGAGTCCTTTCCACCCCTTATCCAATTTCACATGACGTCAAAGTATCAAAATTTTAATTTTAGTTTTAATCATATTATTAAACGTTAAGCTTTAGCATGTACTACCCTCTATATTACAATTAGGCCCTGGGTGTGCTCTATGTTAAAGGGATACCCTTTACCTTTTTCTTTCTTTCTATTACCATACAATTGTTATCCCTAGTAGCACTCCAGTATACCCAGTTCTTTCTACACCTGAGCCACCTACTACTTTGGTGTGTTATTACTACTTTTACTGGTCTGAATGATATTATACTTTTAACAAAGACAGCATAATTGTAGTGTGTTAAAAACATCTATTAAAAAAGATTTGGTAAATTGAAGATTATCAGAATTCTCTGGGGTGTGAGGGGGCAGAGGAGGTGAAAGAATATGTGGGGAGGCTTCATTAGGGCCTTCCTCCTATAGGAGATCAACAAAGTTATAAGCTTCTAATACTTCCTAGATATACAAGTGTAAAGAAGGGTAAAAGTAAACAAACAGGAGTAAAAGTGTGAGAATAATAGATATACACGCTATAGGATCACTTCATCATTCAGAAAAAGTCTGTTCAATTATTTTCTCTTTTTTTTTTTTTGACTAGACAGAAATTTTCTTAGACAGCTTTTATCATCTTAAGTCTGAAGAGAAAATTTGAGATTGGAAATCTATTAGTATGGATGTGGAAGTATTAAATTGTATTTTGTTATTGGTTGTATTAGATATACTTGTAATTTCCGTCAAATTCTATGAGTATGATATACAAGGTGAAGTAGAGGAGAGAGGGGGTAATAATCTGTCATGCTATAACAAATCTTTTTCTCAGTGTAGATGAGTATAAACATCTTATCACAAAATGTGAGGGGTTTAAACACCCAATTTAAAAGGCATACTGCCATGAAATGTTTTCAGAAAGAAGATGCAGACATAATATGTCTGCAGGAGACCCACTGGGTTAGAGGTAGGGAACCATTTTTACCAGAAAGAATATATAGCAGTAGAATAGATGCCAGTTTCAAGAACAAAGCAAGAGGTGTATCAATTATTTTTAATTAAAAAAAATGAAAATAATAGAGGATTATAAGGAATCAGACTTGTACGGAAGATATATCATTTGGATGGGGAGGATTAATAATGAATCCTATACAATTCTGAACCTATACGCCCCCAACACAAAACAAAATAATTTTGTGAAAAAGAGTAGATTACCAGTTGTTGCGCATCAACTGGGACTTTATGAAAGCAATATTGTAAGTTTATGGATTCGGGAGTTCGTATATAAAAGCCATTATGGCCTTATACAGAAATTCATCAGCATTTGTAATGGGGAATGGTTATAAATCAGAGGCATTCAACATAAGAAACGGGACCAGACAGGGCAGCTCCCTATCCCCACTAATATTCAACTTATGTATTGAATCTTTAGCTAACATTATAAGATGTGATGGTGATATAAAGGGGAAAGAAATCGGTAAAACAATATCAAAGATATCACTTTTCGCAGATGATATAGTTGTTTCCATGTCAGATCCAATAAATTCATTAAGAAAATTACTAACAATTGTGCAAAATTATGGAATAGTTTCTTATTATAAAATCAATAGCCATAAATCTGAAATTCTACATTTTAATTTATCTATTGAAGAGGTGGTATGCCTGAAAGAAACCTTTTCTTTTAGACGTGATCATAATTATATAACACATTTGGGGATAAGGTTTGGCCCAAGGACTTCAACTTTAATGACTGACAACTTGGGCCAAATTTATTTCCCTATATGTAACCTATGTAAAAAATGGGGCAGACTAAATTTATCATGGACTGGTCGTATCTCAATGATTAAAATGGTGATTATTCCAAAAATACCCTATATCCTAAGATCTATCCCCTTAAAAAGCTCTGGGGGTACTATTACTAAATTTCAAAGATTACCGTACATACTCGAATATAAGCCGAGTTTTCCAGCCCTTTTTTTAAGGCTGAAAAAGCCCCCCTCGGCTTATACTCGAGTCACCGTGCTCCTGCTGCTCTCTCCCTCCCCTGTGTCTCCCCCCTCCCCTGTGTCTCTTCCCCCCTCCCCTCTGTTTCTTTGCCACCCTCCCCTGTGTCTCTTTCCCTCCCCCTTCCTCTCCTGTGTCTCCTTCCCTCCCTCTCCCTCATGTCTCATTCCCTTCCCCTCCCCTATCATCCTCCTCATCCTCCCTTCTCATCACTTCCCCCTCTCCAATTACCCCCTCCCCCCCTCTCCCTTTCCCTTCACTTACCTTCATCAGCTGCTCCGCTGAGCGTCTTCTGGCTGTGTCCGACCGGGATATGCTAATGACGTGATGCGCATGTGACATTACATCATTAGCATATGCCTAGTCCCGACACAGCCAGAAGACGTGCAGAGGAGCAGCTGATGAAGGTAAGTAAGGGTAAAGGGAGGGTGGGGGGTAATTGGAGTGGGGGGAAGTGATGAAGGAGGATGAGGAGGGAGGATAAGGAGGATAATAAGGGAGGGGGAGGGAAAGAGACACGAGAGGGAGGGAATGAGACACAGGGGAGGGAGAGGGTCGAAGAGACACAGGGGAGGGAGAGGGAGGACACAAGAAAGGGGCACAGAGGTGATGGAGAGGGGGGACACAAGAAATGTGCACAGAGGGGAGGGAGAGGGGGGACACAAGAAAGGGACACAGAGGGTACACAAGAGGGGAACACAGAGGGTACAAGAGAGACACAGGGGGCAGCACATTTCCCACCCTGGCTTATACTTGAGTCACTACATTTTTCCAGTATTTTGGGGTAAAATTGAGGCCTTGGCTTATACTCAGGTTGGCTTATACTTGAGTATATACGGTAATTGATAAATTCATTAATAGAGGCTGTAATGCTCGGGTTAATGGAATGTGGACCAAAAAAGTAAAATTAGTTATGGTGGATTATCTTTGCAGAATCTAAGAGATTATTTAGAGAATATTGGTATTAGTCACCTTTTGAAATATAATGAGAGTATATCACCTCCTAAATTTATCCTGATTGAGAGAGAATTAGCAAAAGAGATTCGATTAGAGTATTTTATATGGATGAAAGAACTGTCTAGAGAGGATCTAAATAAGCTACCCCCGATTATTCAAATCTGTTTAACCGTATGGTATAAAATCAACAATAAATGGAAGATATTAGCATTTCTGTCGCCAGTAACCCCGTTACAAATGCTATATGATTTAAAAACAGTACAAAAATAAGAGTAGACTGGGGCCAATGGAATGTGTGCATGGTTCAGGTTCTCTGGAAGAATGATAATTTAAGATTATTTGAGGATTTAAAAACTACTAACAAAGTGCCTAGCTCCGTTTGGTTACAATATGGGTCATTATGGTATATGATTCGTAAATCAGAGTATGGCCAAGGGATAAGAGATATGATCTCTAACCTCAAAAAATAACTAATAAAGATAAATAGAAAATTCTCCATTTCCAAGTGTGCGAGTATCATAGATATTGGAAAATGTAAGGGGAAATCTTCAGCAATGATGAAATTGGAAATGTAGAGAGGAATAACCTGGAATGAAAAGATTTGGTTTGATGCTTGTATATTGACGTAAAAATGTATTACATGCAGCTCTTTAAGAGAAACTAATTTTAAAGTTATTCATAGATGGTATAGAGTACTAAGGGTATAAAATAAAATAGATCCAAAACTACACCCAGAGTTGTGCTAGAGAGGCTGCAAAGAAATTGGGTCACAGATCCACATGTGGTGGCTATGTGAGAAAGTCCAACTGTTTTGGAATCGGTGTTCCCTAAATATTTCAAAGATCTTAAAAAGAGACATACATCTATCACCTGTTCTTTTTTATATCTTTCCAAATACTGTTGAAAATAAACATAGAGGCATTTTGATTCATATACTTTTGGTAACTAAATGGTTAATGGCATTAAAATGGAATACGGACTGTTTACCCTCATGGAAGGAAATTAGTTCAATTGTAGCTTATAACAGAGATCTTGAAATAGATTACATATCAAATAAGGGGGATATAAGAATAAAATGCTTCTGAAATGGGCTCCATGGGATAATTACATAGATACATCTAAACAATGAGACTCATATGGTTGATGGTTTAGTACTCTGCACCTTAATGTTATTAATGCCAATGTTATTAATCTTAATGCTATTAATGTTATTATATTTATTGATGTTACTAATGTTATTAATGTTATTAATTTAACATTGTTGTTTATGACGAGATGTGAATGTCTATTGTCATTGTATTGTTGCTTGTATTTGTACGTCAATCTGACATAAGATATGTTTTAAAAAAATAAGAAAAATTTAAACAAAAGAAAAAAAATAAAGAAAAGGGTCTCCCAGGAGAAAAATGGCTGGAATATAATGCTTTATTCAAAGTTTTGTCTATAAACAACTAATAAGACCAATTAAAAAATTTGAAATAAAAATTACAAAGGAAAGAAGGAAAAACACAATAATAATAATTTAAGAGATATAAAAGAAGTAAAAAAAAACGATAAAAATGAGTAAATAGGAGGAAGAATTGGGAAAGCAATGGAGCCATACTTCATGGTATACAGCTTTTGAGGTAACCGCCAATACTCTAAAATTTAAAAGAAACGTATTTTAAAGTTGTCCAAAGATGGCACTTAGTACCAAGCCAAATCTCCAAATTTAGTAAAGGAAATGATATAGATCTTTGCTGGAGATGTGAATCTGAAACAGGTTTTTTTGAACACATATGGTGGAAATGTTTGCAAATAGTATGCTATTATATATTGAAAGTTTGAGGAGGTTTATTCCACTTATACTCAATATTTTCAATGATTTTGGACACATTTCTGTCAGAGATATGGCTCACTATACAAGAAGAAGAAATTAGGGTTTCCTTTTAAGGTTGGCCAAGATTTTATCGGCTATTTAGGAATTAAGTTGATGCTTGACCAAGAAAATTATCCAGCTGTTATTTTCAAATTAGAAGAAATTTAAAAAACTTGGACTTAATTTCAGCTCTCCTTAGACTGGTAAAAATGATTGTGTATCCAAGATTACTCTATCTTCTCCAAATGTTACCTTTGTTGCCTAAAACAATCCCCTTCCAGATACATTTTGCTTGGACAATGTATCTGGAAGGGGAAAGAGGCATGCATAAAGTAAAAAAAAATGTGGCAACGGAAAATCAGAAAGGGAATTGAATGAATTTTCCTAATATTTAATGGGTGGAAAGGTCAATTATCTGCAGGTATCCGATGGACTGGGTTACTGGCAGTAACACATTTCATTGTGATATAGAAGGTGGAGATAGATAGACATATTTACTGCATGATATGAATAAAATTATACCTGTTGATTTGAGGGATAATTAATCCATTTTTTCTCCATTAATGATTTAGAGAAAGATCTGTAAAACAATATTAGATTTACAGATAATATATTTTCAGATGCCCTTGTTTGATGTTCATGGCTGGGGGGGTGAATGTTGATTTTAGGAGTTAGTATAAGAAAAGCATCCATTCTGTTGAACAGCTAGATGTGAGACAAATATATAAAACCTTTCCCACATTTGCAGAAAGTTTATATGATTTATTCTGCTGATTAGATTTTGTACAAGCAGCAGTCATTTTGTTCATATCATAAAGTATTACCGAAAAGTTGAACTGCATTAGTGTATTTATATAGAATTTTACAGGATTTGAATGGTCAAAATGTAGATCCAGAAATGTTTAAGAAATTATGGAGAAATGTCACTGACATTGCTAATAGTATTCGTGTTAAAACATAGCCCGTAACTCCTAATTTACATGTTACAAGTATTAAATTAGCCCTGTAACGTGGCTCGCAGCTGACTTTGCGTGTTAATACGCAGGACGGCCGACAATAGACTATGTGCTGAGCAACGTTGAACAGAATCAAATAAAAACACACTACTGTACTAATATTAAAAGGGAAAGTGATGTTAATTCTTAGAATTAATAGCACAACATTGTCAAGCAAAAAATCGGCCCAGAAAAATACTTTATTTCATGTTTATATTTTGTGTTACATCAATCCCTGCAATCAATGTGTTAATACATATACTGTAACACGCATGTAATCGAGTATCATATTTACTGCTTTATTAATATTGCATTAAATTTGGAATTGAAGCATGTAGGACTTTGAAATCCATCCTCCCCGTTTTCAGTGACGTAACGCTAACAATCTCTTTTTCCATTGGCTCCATCTGAACCCGTAACTATATGCTTGATTATTGTTTGCTTGAGAGCACGCAATTCCGACAGCCGAGAACTGGTTTACGAAATATCATCTCTCGTTCGTAGCTTACAGCCCTTTCTAATTTATTAGTGAAGTAAAACGGCCAAATTTAAAGCATGCAGCCCTCATGTTGGACTTACGAGACTGGAATTTAATATGGGCCATAATCTTGTGAAGTTTATCTAGATATAGAAGGTGTACTATATCATCAGTTTTACCAGAAATCAAGTTTCCATTTTTGCATCAGGCATGTTGCACTCCTAGAATTTTATTGAGACTGGGTAAGTTTGATCAGTATAAGTGGGGCAGGTGTGGATGTATAGCCCAGATGTTGAACTGAATCAGGAATGGTTGAAGAGAATATACTCTAGACCTTTATTGGAAGTGGCAGGGAAATACTTTTTTTTTTAAATCTAAATTTGTATTGTTAGTCTGATTATTGGCTAAAAAAATATTAAGGAGGTGATCTAGGGGCAATGCTCTGATATTAACATAACTTAAACATATGGTATATTATCAAATGCTCCTTCAAAAAATACGGGAGGCTGCCTCGGGAGAAAAAGGAATATTTGACTAAAAATCGATGGGAACATTATTCTAATGTTAGTCAGTTTGTTGTGCTTTGAAAGTTAGAGAAATGCACATGCAAAATACCACATTCGTTCCTAAACATGAAGCTACTTCCATACATCAATATGAAAAAAAATGGAGTGCAGATAAATATATATTTTTCACAGTCTGCTAAGCTATTTACCTTTAAATATTTTCAGTGCTGCTATTTCCAGTAGCTTCCATGTTAAATAATAATGAAGAGTGGGATTTTGGGCATATGAAATGCCATAATAAACTATGAGGAAAAAATGTTCACCCTTCAAACAGTGAAAGGTTTTCACGAAATGCTCCTCCCACAAGGGCAATCACATCACTTCAACATAATCATCTATATGAGGTAAAAAATTCAGTTATTTTAGCAGCACTTTTAAGAAGGAAAATGCTTTTTACATATGCTTTTCCACTGTCTATCTGATGGTGCAGAGCAGATATGGTAACTAATTGACTTTGAGTCCTGAAATATGGAGTGAAATATTTCAACAGAAAAAATCATCAGAAAAGTCAATAATTTACTGAATGATTGGCTCTGTACAAGTGATTCAATATTTTTCAAAAATATCCCTATTACGGCCTATAGTCTAATGCAAGCATGTAGATATTGGACCTCTTCCACACAGTTTTAATGTGTACAACACATTTTTTAATATGGGCAATAATCTTTCTATTTCAAACTATGTTTACAGTATAAATAGTGATAATATTGCAGTGAATATTTTTTTTTTATCAAGCTCATATGTGACTAAGATCTGAGGATTTAAATGCTTTCTTCCTCATCACTACTATGGGCTCATTTTTTATTTGTCTTTTTAATATAGTATCATAAAGGTTAGGTTTTAGTTTAAACCACAGCCACCCTTTAATCTTCATCATTTACAGAGTGCCTTTTCACCACAACTTTCCAGAGATAAAACCTAGGAGTCAGGGACAGAATTCCTATGGATTTCTATTAGTGGAGAGGGAGATTTATTCTGATGGTGTTCTTCTTAGCCTACTGGCTGATATAGGCATGAGGGATCAACAGAGATCTTATTTTCTGTAAATTTAGTCAAACAATGTCTGATACATTGCGGTATACCCCATCTCTCCCATTTGTTATTGCTTTGCTTTCCTATTCCTGCTCTTAAGATGTGATGTAAATTTGAATTCAAAGTCTAAGTATCCAAATAAGGCCAGGAAAATAATATTATATAACTCTGGAGCTTATTTATGCTTACTTTTATACCTGATTAAAATTAGGCTATACAGACAAAACAATTTTGATTGTTTCAGCAACTATTAAGGAAGAAATTCAACAATGAAGAAACTGAAGAATTTCTAAAGCAACAGTTTATCTTTCAGAATGTGGTGTAAATCTTAAAGGGACATGGAAGATTTCACTGAGAATATAAAATACCTATGTATTTCTTTACTTTTGTGTACTTTATTTTATTAATAAGTGCCTAAAGCTCTGCATTGTTCTGCCTAACATCTTACAAATAATTCCTAACTGGTTTTACCTTCTGCAGCTCATGAAGACAGTTTACTTCTAAGTACATGGGTTGTACTCATTGGCTACACATAGTAACCAATCAGTGGCAACATTCTGCAACATTCTACTTCAGAGAGGTCACTGACAGGGTAATTTGAAACACAGCATTTCACCATCTGTGTATTCATGAGCTACATAAGCTGCAGAGGGCAGACCCAAGCATAATCACCAAATCCAAGACTGTTAACTAATTTAAAGGGCAATTTACCTCACTATAAGTGCTCTTCATGTTGTGAAAGAGCACAAGATTATATGTTAAAATTATCTATTGTTTTTTTTTTATAGTTACACTAATAAAACCTAAAAAAAACTATGGTCTTAGGTCTGTATACAGACTCCTGTTTTTTCCATGATTAACAACATCTGCTGCACCGGCCGGTGAAGTTCTGTGTGAAGACAAAGATTTATAGTTTTTCACTGAAATTTAGGAATGCAGCAGTACAAGTTAACTCCTAGCTGTAATTTTTAGTAGAAGTGTGTCTGGGGGCATGTCAGAGTCTCCATGTAAACAGAGATTTCATTTATACATTTCTCTGTGAAAAAAAGAGCATATTTAAAAAAATTGAAAATTATTTCAACATTTTTTTAAGAGATATTTTCTTTGATGTGGTCCAAACTGTGCTGAATTAAGTGACCCTTTAAGCACATTCAGAAAATGTGTCTATCTTGTCTTATTTTTATAAAAAATAATAAATCTAGAATATGTTTTATCAAATCTGTTGTTCACTTAATCACCATATCCAAGAATGTTAACCAATTTAAGTTTACCAAAAGATGTGTCATACATGTCTGTTTTTATTTGTTATGGTTGTCATGCCCCCCCAATATGCTCAGATTTCACAAATTAATAAATACATTGCTTGTTGCTTTTGTTGCAAAAAAAAACACATTGTCAATCTGTTCTCTACTCGCTAACATTGTTAGAATGATGGACCTACCCTTGTGGAGACTAACAAACAGAATAATGTAGGTGAGGAAGAGTTCTGACTTTACGATTACCTTAAAAGAAAGAGGTATGGAAAATGTCTCTCAGACTGACTTTGAGCTCCAATCTCATATACAACAAATGCATAGTGTCACTAAACACATCAGAATAAGATTTGAGTGTTTAATAGCCAACTGAAATCCATTCAAATGTTAATACAAACTCTACAAGTGTCACACATGACTAGAATATGAAAAGCAGTACAAAAGAGGAGTGCTAGCTGGATATATTGTTTTATATGTATGCTGTAGCCTTGGATCTTCAGGAGGGCATTATCTTAGAAACACTGTTAAATTTTGTACTTTGGGAATATCCACTATCTTAAACGATTTGTTATATTTCACCCATTATTCAATATCCATTGTGTTCTGTGTACATAACTACCATATGGAAAACTCATTAAACCTTCAAGTATAAAACTTAATGTCAACAAGTAATGATTAGAAGTGCATATGTTTTTCCCTAAGAATTTATTTGCATATATTAAAAATCTAAATGGAAGCACAAGTTTGAATATTACTAGATCATGTATAACTTAATTGCTATGTAGGTTTCATTAGACAAAAAAATTGTTGGCAGTGGCAAGCTATCATTTACTGACAACATTTTAGTCTATGTGGATAATTTCCTAAACATTTGTAGAAAATGTATGTTAACCAAATATCTCATAAAGCATAACATGTTCCAGCAATTTTCAAGAGAGTTCCAATAATTAGTATTTCTTGTTTTACAAAAAGTAGTAATAATTTAAAAACAAATTCAAAATGAAAAATATTTTTTATTTATTTTATTGATTTCGTAAGTATCTCCTGTCTCAAGCTACCCTGGCAAATTTGTATAGGACAGACATCAAAGCCAGGAACTATACCACATATAGTAGCAACTTTTCTACACTTGCTGTACATGACTTTCTGTCGAGTTTATTTGGTGGTCTCTTCAAAGATGATGAGAGGTTGATGGGATTGTTATACTGCTGATAAGTACCATCACTCTCCAAGGGCAGGGTCAGTTTTAAGAGTTCTGCCATTATAGGCTTGATTCAGAATCATCATTCAGGGAGATTATCAGGTTTCATATGCAGGAGAGAAAGAGGTTTGAAGAGATAATGCAAGACAGAGAGGAAGGAGTAGAATGGTGAAGTAGTCAAAGAAGGGTAAAAAGATTGAGCAAAGAAAAGAGAGAGGAAATAAAAAGAAAACAGGGATGTGGTGGAGAGGGGAGAATTTAGTGATGGGATTAAATGAGGGTTATCTAGAGAATCTGACTATAGTGAATACTTAGTGATAAATTAGTGATAGGTGGTTAACACCACAGGACAAACTGTTTGCATACAACCCAATGGGCTTGGGGATGGGGGAAGGTGGGGGGGGGGGGGTGAGTCCCTAAGGCCCATAGCCGTATGAAAGGGGTCTTAGGGACACCAGTTTCAATTATTTTCATGTCCACTGACAGCAAAGGGGTAAACATGCATTTTTTTTTTTTTTATTTACCCCTTCCCTGTCATTAAAGGGTTGATCTGGTGCAATGTAAAGCCAGATTACTGGATATTATTGACAACAGGAGCTGTACTATACAGATTTAGTTATTCTTAACCCTTTTTGGTATACCTTTGACAGTAAATTAGTGTTTCTCTAAATGTCCCTGTTGTTATTATTATTATTATTATTATTATTATTATTATGTCTTATATTTGAATGCATACACATAAAGGCACATAATTATCTAGAACAATTTGGTGAACAACATTTTCTTTAAAACTTTTATAGTTGGTGTCATTTTATTTTATATGCTCTTCTTGGCTCAATATTCCCAGTCTTCCCAGTCAGTAAACTTTACTTTTGCTATCTTATCACTGGACGTTAGCCAGTTTGACCACTTCAATCCAAGCAGGTTTAGTATAAGGTTAGGATCATTTTTTATACACTGTGTAAAAGCTGAGTCATGATGTTCTTCATAAAGGAAGACACACACTTCATTTCAAGGTGTAGAGAATATTTACAATGCAAGGTTAGATGTTTACACATATTACACTACTATCTGTACAGGATATCTATTTCCTATGTAAAAGTACCTAATAGTCCATTGAGCATAAAGCCACAAATCCCAATAGATTAAAATAATCAGCACTCTCTTATTAGATACATATATAGAATGATACAACTGTTTTATCAGCAACAAGTGTAAATATTTGTGAAAGTTTATGGCCCCGATTCAATTGCAAGCCCGCAGTTTACATTATACCGGCCGTAAGTATTGCTACAATTGCAGAGCGATTCAATTGAACAAGCACACAATTTTAGGGCTGAAAGTCTACACCGTAAATCATGCACCCGTAAGTAGCATTTCAGAGCGGGATCATGATGAATTAAGCAAGGCCGTAACTACTGATTAGGAAACAGCCAATAGTAAATGAGACCGTCATCATTACATCAGTAAAACATATAGGTTAAACATCAATCAATTAGCATTTAGAAGTCTAATAAGCGATCAGACTCACAATCATGCAATATACAAAATAATAAAAATGAATCAAGGAAATGTTCTAGTCCATGTGGATAGCCTGATATATATTAACTCCTTCATTCTTGGGATCAATATAACATGAAGATAAAACGTAAAAAAAAATATATTTTTGATTGCAGATTTGCAAGCTAGAGACTGACGTGCAATTAATTCGAATTTCTTTCATCACTTTTTTTTTTTAAGTGCAGTATTGATTTTTTATTTGCATTTAACCCCCTTGCAAGTCCTATCTGGTACTCATTGGATTTTCTTATATATTTACCATTTACAGGTGTGAAAACATTTGCGAGCTTGAGGAATTGTAGCAATTAAATAGCGATTTGCAATTGTAACATTTACGTGCTTGAAAAATCAAAGGCTTAGATGGGTTGGAGTTACGATTTTAACAACTGCAGGGATTTCCAGTCTGTAACCCACAAAGACTCCAATTGAATAGCAAATTAGTTTACACGCTACATTACGGGCTCCAGTAACCATCAATTGATCAATTGAATGGGGCCTATCAGCCCTATTAAATTTCCCTAATGTGAAAACCCATAGCCCGTAACGGTACCGGCTAGACTTACAGCTATTATATTGGCCTCTTACAAACGATCTGCGGGTTACAGGCGGAATAACCCTACTGACTTTTTGAAATCGGAACTCCGTTGCCACAAAGCCTTTGATCTGTCAAGCCCATAAATGTTAGGTTTGCAAATCGTTATTAAACTGTTACGGCCTGGGAATTTAATATGGCCCTATGTATTTATGGTTACAGTAGTATTTATCTGTAATTACATATAGATCTACTTATTTATATGTACTGTATACATCTGTTGCACAATATCATAACATCTACACTGTATACACATATTATTTTCTTATATAAACAAACATTGCTATATCAAGGATTCTGCACTATTGTAGAAATGTTATGCACTTAAATAGAGTAAGAAAGCATGAATTAATGTGCAACATTTGTGTTATTTATTTAACCACACTAAACATTTACTGTAACCTACAAGCCTGAACTTTTTTACACAACTGACTAATGTGGCAGTGGACTTTTCTGCACTGGCACCTCGAGGAATTATGTGAGTGTTTTCAAGAATTATGACCACTTTCACTTGCTTACATACGATAGCCATCCTAGTGTTTTTGTATTGTTTACTTGTTAAATAATGCAGCAGTTATTTTAAGGAAGATGCTGAGACTACAAAAAAAAAATTCTTGGAATCAATTATAAGAGGAACAATAAAAATGTACAGAAGGTTAAGCAGAGCAGCAGGCATCTGCACACTAATGATATGATTGTTATGATAGGTGTTTGCTTTATCCTGAAGTGGCAACAGTATAATTCATTCAGCGCTGAATGAGTGGGGACAATTAGAGCAGTCAATGTATCCCACGTGTTCCCTGTAGCATTGAAAGGCAATGCAAGGCCCTTGGCAGACACCAGCCAGAAAATTGAGACTGCTTTACAGTTGAATGTGATCCTGATTACATCAGCAAGGCCACCTGCTGCTTTAGTGGCTGCTTTCTATTGTGTGTGTGTGTGTGTTAAGCAGTTTCCATTTGTAGTGCCTCAGGGGACTGTAACCTTAAGGCCAATCCCAGATGACACCAATCTGGTGGAGCACTGCCTGGGCAATCATATATGCACTTGTTGGCCATGGCTCAGATTCTGTTCTACCTTGCATTTACTGGGAAAGAAGACCATATTTGTTTGGCATTATCCGTTCTTTTAGTTCCAGCATTTTTGATGTACTAAATTACTGTACAAGTGTCTGTATTATAAATCAGTAAATTATTTCTTGGCACTGTTTGGCAAATCTTTGTTTTTTGAAGTAGTATAAACTTGAATGAAATATGAATAAACCTTTACAGTGTTACCAATATCATCACTGTATAATTGTTTCAGTTGCAAAGATATATTTTGCTTTCCACTAATGTTTCAATCAGCATTTAATAATAAACATGAACTTGTACCATTTAGGCTAAAATTCTGTAATTTAATGGACACATCAAAGGTGCAAATTATGGTCAAAGTTAAAAATTTACCTGTAAACAACGACATTGCAATTTGTTTTATTTTAAACAATCTAAATGTGTATTCTTGGGCAGAAATTAGTATTCAATATTTCCATACCTCTTTAATTACTGTATTTGAGGTGATTAATTAACCCTTAAAACAAATATATTTATATAAATTGATATATACATATTACAATATCTATAATAGATAATAAATGGGTCACTGAAGTCACCACAAATGCCTATATTTATGTCAATTCTTGATCACTTATGTTTTTCAAGCCTCTTCCTGAGTATGCAAAGTACATCTGGTGACATAAAATGCCTAAAAGTCTAGAGGTGCAAAACTGAATAACATTATACATTACACATTGTACATGCTGGCATAAATAAAATATTATTGGTGTCATAATGTCAATCCAGAAACATGTATTTAGTAGCAACATTATTTTACTGTATTATTCTTACAATTTTTAAATCAGGTATAGCAAATGGGGACTAAAACAGTGTAACACTTTGCATAATAACTGATCACAAATAGAAGCACTGTTTTTACCTCAGTGGTGTGTAGTTTTGTGAATAATTACCAAGGCTAAACATATTCAGTGCCATGATAATCAGAGAGAGGAATAGTACTCTATTAGTATGACTAGAAGAACAAATTGATTTTTATTTTTCATAAAACACATTCCATTATACCAAAATGTATATTCATTTTTTATCATGAAACTCAGTATAGCATTCTAGAAATATAATATATATTTGTTCATGATAGGAGACAAAAACAATTAATATGAAATGGAAAGAAATGGCAAAAGTAATCGCCCTAAACTATTAATAGTTTTTGATGTGCTGAAGCATTTATTTTAGAGCCCTTTGATAAACTAAATAGGCATTACTAAAAACTAGTAACATATATAGAGACAGCTTTAATATTGCATAGCAAATACTGGCATATCAGACCAAATAGATTCTGAAGTTGATGCAAGTCTTGTGCCTGAATGGAAACACTAGAAAACATAAAACATTATTTATAGGTCATCCATAAATCATAGTGTCAGAAATGACCAATCAGTTTCAGATTATTTATTAAAGGTTTTGGAAAGTAAGCAAAATAAATGAATGCTACCGGTCACACTCTTATGTCACTTAGAGTGGGAATAGATAAACATTTGTGTAACAATAGAACATTTTCTGAAGGCATGAGTTCGTTGTTGGGGCTTAATTCAGATGGTAAATAGAGAATATTCTTTAAAAAAAAATAATTTGCAACTTGTGTGCATGACAGATAATTAGATTTTGGTAGTGGGTTAAAAGAGCAAAGCTGGTCATTCATTCATTGAATGCCCAATACATAATTGTTTTACATTTTCAACTGCTTCTAGTTTGTTTTGAGACATTGTTGTCAGTTGATTACTTTGGGATCTGGTAGGACTACTTAGATATTTTAATACAAGGAATCCTATAATACATACAGCTATAAAGTATTGTGTCCAATTCTATTTCACAGATCAATACATCTAGGGGGTGGTGCATACCATATATTACATAAATATATGAAAAATATATAAAAGGACTGCCAGATTGTTTGACTAAAAAGTTTTTTTTACTGATCTTGAAGAAGCAGATATTTGAATTGAGGAGATCATCAAGCTTTACTGGTAGCCATCAACCATAATATCCAACAAGGGAAACAAAGTTTATTTTTCTGGATATCTTTTTGTACAAATTTTGGCTTGTCATTCACCTGGACTGCTCTTCAACTGTCTACCCAAAGAGCAATGGATGAACCGATCATCTGAATCAGTCCATGAAATAACATTTACAGTGTTATACTTCTTAACAATAGAGGCCACTTTCAACAGAGTCCGATTAAAAATAAAAATACTGCTATGAAGTGGCATATTAAAAAAAAACAATGGCAAAAATGTGAGAAAGTTTCATAAATAATTTTATTTCCTAGATACGTTCCATGGCAGCATTTAAACATATGGGTTTGTCTCTGCCTCTTTCTCAATTAGGACGCCACGGTATATAAGATCTCCCAAACAAGGGGTATGGTTTAAAATGATGCCATAAAATGTATCAAGGTAAATTACTGTAAGCATTTATTTAATGTTCTAATTTCCTAGATGTTCCTGGGAACATTGAAACATATGCATTAATATGCACACCTAATAATTAGTGTGGCATAATTATCGAGATCATAGATTTTGAGTATTATCTGCAATTTATTTAATCAAGAACAATATCCAAAAATAATATCTAAATCATTATACTTCACTGAAATCATGATTTTAGTCTATGCAGCCCCCTTACATATTCCATCAGTGTCAACTTTATAATACAATGCCCAAGATTAAGAAATTGCTCTTAAACCTAAAACCACTGGCTCATGCAATGTCTTATATGTCTTGAAGCATCCAACAACCATTTATTGATTATTTCAAAGATGTTTGATTCCCTTTTATTGAGCCACATGGGATGATGAATTGTCTATTAGACATTTTCCAAGTTTTCTATAGGTACATTTTAAGGCATATTACTCTATTGAATTCAGGTCTAAAATGCTTTTGTTTCTTCTAAAAAAGGATGATAGACGTATCTTCTTATTTTTCTGGAAAGGGTCTAAGGATCATATTATCATTTTCCATGATCATGAATGGTTCTTCACAAGATAAGGCTTGCAGCTCAGAAACTAATTCAAAAACAATCTGTAGAAGAGTAAATACTTGAGAAAGGGTAGGTTAAAGAATATTAATATGGGAATCATTAAATGCCCAAGCTGCATATCTCCCAAACTTTGTTGTAAACAGATCAGTTAATGATTTTTTTCCCCATAACAATGTATGGATCACTTGAGATGAGAAACCTAATTCTTCCACTTTTTCCATTTAAGTTCTATGACACTAAATTCAGGTCCTCTGGAGACAAATGATACATTTGCACCTGCATTATGCTTCTGATTGGAAGTCAAATTGTAAATCTTTACACATAATCTGCTCAGAATAGAGTATACCACGGGGCATTGAGTGATGCAAATTCCATTTTTAGAAAATGCATTTTGGACAGAACTTTGGGATTCTCTCTATCTTGAGCAGAAATCTTATGTTTGTTTTGATGCCTTTTTGAAGGCTTAAAGGTTCAATTGCTGCTCTCCTGGCCAAATAGTAGAGGAGATAGTATAAGAAAAGTAAATAAAATCCATCTACCAATTTTGTCCTGGCAAATAAAAGATTGATATGCCAGATAGAAGTTTATCTGACAAGACATGATTGCATGTAGTTCTTTCAGGAGATTTTTGATTCTTGTATCTCCTGCATGATTTATATAAGACACTGCCATTTAGATATATTTGTATGCATGGAGGCAAAGTGAAGGATTTGTGTTTTACCATAAAACTCAAGGAAACAACTTTTTTAATAAAGCTCTCCAGCTTTTTTTCCAGCTGGCATCTATCTGAATTTTAACCAAGGAAATATTTCCTAAGAAAATAACTTAATCTCATTTTATCTGCCTTGTGGACTATTTTTTTATGCCATTCCAGTCAGAATCTGTTGAACTGTGTGATGAATGCTTGCAGAATTGACCTGAAGCTTTATCTTGCCCATCATTTCAGGTGAAATGGTAGATACCTCATCAGATTCATAAACGCTCAGGTCATTCAAAATCTTGCTTTTCTGCAGCACAAAACCTTCTTTGTGAGAACTTTCTCTTCTGCTCCAATGAATGTAAATACTTACGTTGGAATGAGGTTGTTCTTATAATTCACTATTCATCTTTGATTTTCTAGAATAGAACTGTAATGACTTGTAGTCTATTGCAAGTTTGAATAGGAGATGTGGCCACTGAGTGCTGTTTCAAACAAGCTGACATACATGCCGTGATGTGTTGCTAAAATGATATGGTGATAGGCATGCTTCAGATCTATCATCAATGTCCATTTCCCTGGAATCACAAAATAAATTATTGACCATAGTTACTCCATTTTGAAACTTCTTACATTCAGAAAGTTTTACAGCTTTATGTCTATTATTGATCTCCAATATTCTTGTGCATTTTTGATCATATATATGTTCGAGTAACACTCTAAAATGGTCTTCTTTGGGGACTGAATGATATCTCAAAGAACTGTTTTTTTTTAGAAATAAATTACTGGTTCCTGTTTTGCCTCTTGAAAAGGAATGCTTTTAAAATATTTGTATTTGTATTTATATATGTTTGTCCATGTCTCCATTGAGAATATGATGATTCTCTCTCACGATGTATCATGTATCTTTATAAGACTGCCTTGTTATAGTTTCTTCCCAAACAACATCTGTCCAACATGAAAAAATTAAAAACACAATAAATACACACAGCACATACATAAAAAGCTTACCTACAGCAAGAGGGAGCATCCAGGACCTCAAAAAAGCATTGACACACACATATTTAGACTTTTAATGCCTTAGATACAACAGTAAGAGCCATTGCTGGTCTAGAACTCCATAATAACAGCTACATTAGCCTTCTTTAAGTTAACACCCATTTTTCTATAAATAATATCTCTTAATGAAGGAAAATCACCTGGTAAGTTTTATTTTGCTTGCTGCTTTTATGCTTCAGCAAAAGAATCCGATCTAGATATTCTGCCTTGAATATTAATCTTTTTTGTAAGCTTGTTCTATTCTTGAAGAAATACATCTTTAATGTTATCTATGATGGAAGGAGCTTTTTTTCTTCAACTTGGCTTACCATTTAGAGCAGGTGTCTTCACCCTTTTAATACCTACCGCCCACTTTTGATGGAAACATTTCCTTAAGCTTGGTGCCGCAGTAACTCAATTTACCCTGGTTACATAAATCATATGACGCTAGCTGTGTATCGCTTTGTACTTACTAGATAGTGATCCGGTCCTGACTGCTGTCCCTAGGCTCTCTCACCAGCTCTCCAACCAGCCAAACATGATGTTCCTGTTCTCCGGAGTTTAACAACACTCGTCAGTGACCCCACCTAGCCACTACCCCGCTGACCATCATGAAAGCTTAAACCGCCCACTAGTGGGCGGTAAAGACCAGGTTGCCTACCACTGATCTGGAGGAAAACAGATTTAACCCAGAGTCCTGTATATCAAATACTTTTCTTATGGACAGAACTGACAGTTTGAACAGGTCATATGACAACTCTGTAATATCTTCCTCTGCTGCTTATGGTTCCTCTTCACCTTCAGAAAAGTGATTTCTAAAGGAATAAAATAAAGGTCCTTCACCAGTTGAATCAGAAGACCAAGCATCTCTGGTTTTAGTTTCTATATGTTTTGATATCTAGGAAAGTTCTGTTAAATTCCTTGTCAATCACTGCAGTTATCCAGTCTGATATTTCAACAGATATTTTTTAACCACTGGGATTCAACAAGACAAGACAGTCCAAACAACGTGTTTTGCCTTCAGTGGGAATATTGTCAAATATATTTTTCTCCCTTTTCTTTGCCTTCCTTTTGGGTGAGCTGAAAATTGTATCAAATATTTTTCAGACCCCCACATCTTTTTTTGTCTCATGGCTTAATATCAGTTGGGACAAAAATATAGATATTAGGTCAAGAAAGCCTTACTCCTTATTAAAATAAAAATAAAAATCTCAAGTAGACTTATGATGCAACATTTTATGGACACAATCAGATTCCACATCATATTCCACCTCTGATTCTGCAGGGTCCGGAGGAATAACAGATTCATTTACAGTAATATAATATAATAAATATAATATGATATAAATAAATTTAATATAATATATAATATAATAATAATCTGAAAGCCTGTATATATAGTAAATGTACATATATGATATCCACTATAATCCGTGTGTAATGCCGTGTCGTGCGTTGTGCGCAGGTGCACTCAGGCTTTAATGTTTGTAAATTGTGCATAAAAAGATGAACTTTGTCGCAAAAGTGCTTTGGGAATTTGTGTTGCGCATGCGCAGAAAGTGCCTCTAAAAAAGTTGGAAATGAGCATGTACATTGTAAACTTTCTGTATATGCGCAGAAGTCGCAGTAATGAAGTTGTGAAAGCACATGCGCAAATAAGAAGCAACTGCTCAGTAACGTGTTATGCATGCACAGAAGTCGCACTAATAAAGTCTGAAATGCGAATGGAGGAAAAAGTAGCAACTGTGCATATTTGACTAAGTTGCACATGCACAGTTGCAAAGTATTCTCACATGCGCCTTGGAAAGCCGGGCACGCATGCACATTTTGAAGTTGCGCTTGTGAGATTGTAGTGTAAGTTAAGACAAACACTTTTTATGAGAGAGTGTCAATTTTAATACGCGTTTTTTCTTGTCGGAGAGACACAAGCTTTTTAGGAGTATACAGATTAGCTTTTTAGGAGTATACAGATTGTGTTTTATGTTGTACACTATAAATATAAAAATGAAAAACAGAAACTGAAGGTAAATGTAAAAGAAAATTAAATAAATATGGATACATAGATAGAGGGATAACAGAAAGACTAAGAGAGAGAGGGAGAGAGATAGAGAGAGCACGCAGAGACAGGGCACAGAGATAGAGGACAGAGAGAGAGAGAGATCACAGAGATGGCACAGCTAGAGACATTAAGCATAGAGAGAGACAGAGGGCACAGAGAGAGGACAGAGAGAGAGTGCAGAGACAGAGGACACAGAGACAGGGAACAGAGAGAGACTGAGGGCAGAGAGTGTGTGAGCGGGCAGAGGCAGAGGAAACAGAAGGAGACAGAGGGCATAGAGAGAGTGTAGAGAAAGATGGCACAGAGAGAGACAAGGCAAAGAGAGAGACAGAGGACAGAGAGAGTACAGAGACAGTGGGCATGGAGGGAGAGCAGAGAGGGGGGAGATAGAGAGAGGAGAAAGACAGAGGGCACAGAGAGAGGGCACAGACAGAGGTAGAAGGCAGAGACAGAGGGCACAGAGAGAGGGTACAGAGAATGCACAGAGAGAGACAGAGGGCACAGATAGAGATAGATGGCACATATAGAGTGAGAGACAGAGGGCACAGGGAAGGCACATAGAGCTCATGATACCATCATTTATGATGGGCAAGTTACTAGTAATATAATATATTTCTTTACCCACATGATGTTGTAATATTATTTAAAATCTAAACTTGGATGGCCCAAAACACTTAAGCAAAAAGACCTTCAACATGAAATTACATAATAACAGATAATCTGTATTGGTAGCTATTTGTTGCTAGAAAACAACATTTTATGCAGTATGTCAAGCATGCATACTCCATGAATTGTCCTGCCAACATAGCTTAGTCCAAATGCATGATTGGCAATCCCACAATTCATTTCTCCATTTTGGATTATATGCCCTCAAATAAAAGGGTCATCTTCTGTCAACACATGAGCAAAAAAACTATTCATGATTGCTCCTGTTCAGGTTTCAGTGATATGAGGTTACACTGAAGACGTTGACTATGTAACAAAAAGGTAAAATACAGCATTCTATCAGTGTGATGTTAAAGAGGCTGCTATCTGCCGACTTTTATAAATGGGTTCTATTATGGAATCATGGAAAGAAAGCCAGTAAGTAATAACCACAAAAATATCTCTCAGCTGGTATTTAGTAAAGTATTGTTCATAGAAGATACACTGCACATTCCAGATTTCCTTGTATCCATAGCACAAAAAATATGAGCAAAATGGTAATTTTTATGAGATCAGAGACATCAGATTTCAGTCCATCAATATATGAAGCAGAATGAATCTATGTTTAATTTTGAAATATCTTTGAACAATGCCATGACAAATATCCATATAACGTTATGAAGGCTTAAAGATATATAGCCATATTTCTCTTGGAAAACATAAATGAGAGATAAAAAGGGAACAACTTAATTCAAGAGAATATATGACATGGTGTTCCCAGAGAGAATAGAAAAAGGCATATATTCTACCTCTGTATATATCTATATTGGTTCAAATTTATGTTTGGCACACACCTTTGAAATATAAAGTCATTGGATTAGTAATCCATTTCCCATATAAATAACATGTTAATTAATTATTTAACTTTTATACAAAGAAAATCATCTTTGAATTTTTAGATTACAAATTATATACTTTAGTAAAGAAAAACTAAATGATTTTAAGTTTAATATTATATGTTTTAGAAACTATTACAATCTTGTCACCAAGCCATTCCTCTCAATCACAGCTAAGCAATTATATCACATGTATGTGTACTTAGATGAACAAAACAATAAACTCATATTCCATTAAAAAGTTATTCCCTTTTTAGTCTTCATGAAATGTCATTTAAGTTTTGCCCACACATTTTCAATTGGGTTTAGATGTAGAAAAAAAATCTGAAAAAAATCTGTATTAAAATGCCTTCATTATATCTTATTTTAATTTCTAAATTTTCTACTAGTAGTTTAACAACATTAGAAATGGACGCATACTATAACTATTTTTAACAGAAAAGGATATCTATAAAATACTAAAAATATATAAACATGTTACAGTAGCCAGATTGCTGCTTGTGAAATGCATTATTCTTTACATGGAACAACAAATTTCCATAAAAAAGTAATATGTAAAAATGTGCAAAAATCCACAGTCCAACAGAAAGTACCATGAACTGTACAGTGTATTCATTCTACCATTGATGATAAGTTTAGCGTTCCAAATGGTCCAGATATTCTTTGATCCGCATATTATGTGAATAGTGAATTCATCCAGAGGAAGGCAAATAAAAACACTAGATAACCCTAGTGACATTATCAAATATCTCAGTAAAAGAAATACATTGTAAAGAACAATAGGACTGTTTTGTTCACAGCTCCCTCACAAATGTAATATCTGCTTTTAAGAAACTGTAGCATTCAAATCTTGATGATAAAATATTCTTAAAGGAATACAAATTCCATATATGCTGACATTTAATAAAAAACACTTCACATACAACATTATTGTATGAATTCTAAACACGATATAATTCAACTGTTCATGTAAATTCACTACCACTGTGACAAATTATGAGCATGTCAGTAGCAGGTGGATATCCAAGTATGTAAGTCCACAATCTAGAAACTCAAGATATGTACACATTTATGCAAGACTAATATTCCAATATATTTTATTATCACATATATAGTTGTGAGCGTACGAGTTGTTGCTAACGCTGCGGGCTCGCGCAGCGAGCCAAGGCCCTCGCGAAGCGAGGGCACTGCCCGAGGGTCTCAGTTGCTGGCATGGAGCGCCGTACTTCACGTCGCAACCCAAACAGCACGACACACACATTACGACACTCGCAAACAACATACGACACACGTTCACACACATTACGGCCTCGCAACACTCGGACGCAACTCGCGAACATGTAAAACACAATACATACACACAGCACATACATAAAAACATTACCTACACCAAGAGGGAGTACCCAGGACCTCAAAAATGCAACTTAGACCTCGATTTTACTCGAAATGAAAAAGTTTAGAGACTAAAAAAAAATCTAAGCGAGAGAAAAAATGGCCGCCGAACAAAACGAAAACGAGGCTACAGCACTCTAAACTCGCAAAACACCACAAGAAACTCGCAAAACACCACAAGAAACTCGCAAAACGCCACAAACGACATACGGATATTCATACCACACAGTGCACACATTCAGCATGCTTACACAGCAGCTCCACACCACTAATGCTGCAGCAACATCAACACACATTGCCAGCTATTCATCACAATGCTTCAAAATAGGTACAGTATATTCATTTAGTAATGTATTTCATATTTATTATACACCAAACAGCATTAGCTACCTTACAATTTCATTGCCGTAATTTTTTGACGGGCAATTCGCTAGTGATATTATATTTCTAAATGTTATTTTACCAACATGGCACATAACAGAAAGAGAGCCCACAAAGCTGAAGAACCATCCTCACTGCATCACTCCTAATGCTATCATTTGATTTTCACAAATAATGTTTCCCTGGATATCAGAAATATAATCAGCAGGAAAAGAAATGAAATTGCATTGTTTTAAGCCTTGAAATTCTATGAGCCTGGTCTACATTTTGAAAAGTGAAGGGCCCATCTGTTTCAGATTCAGGATACAAGAGTTCTCACACAAGCAAGTATGGAACTGATTGTTTGGGTTTGGTTTGTTTAGGTTTGGTATCTATAGGCTGACTACATGTGGGGGCAGAGTCAAAAAAGCAAAGAGGGTCATCAGTATCATATCATAGGCAGGTGACAAGTAAAGATAGTCAGTATCACCCCTCTTTTGTTTTGCATATGGAGTACACAAGTGAACGGTAATCCCACTAGAGAAGCTGCAAGATCCTGAATGGAGACTGACCCAGTTCTTTGGAGCTTGAATATTGGAAAATACACTACACAAGGAATTGAATATTAGACTGTTGTTTGTTCCTATTATATTGTAATATTTGTTTTTATTCTGTGAAGGGAGCATATTGACCAGTCCAGAGGATCGGCTCAAGACTGGACATTGTTCCAATCTTTGATACATTGTGAAGGAAGGGGCCCTTTTGTATTATTATTCTGTTATAAAGGCACATATATTTATAGTAATACAGAGATAGCTTGTATAGATTCATTCTAAATGTTAGAGTATTATCCCATAATATAAAGGAAGCTAGCAACCAGAAAGCACTGAGAACAAAATTGGCTAATATTGCCAAAATAAAAACAATGCTTCTTCTGCAGAAAGAAGCACAGCATTTCAGAGATTAAAGGAAAAGGTAAAAAAAACATAAGCCCCCATGGCTTCTTTTATGCTTCTGCAAGCAATTTTGAGGAACTATTTGACTGACTCCTCAAAAAAACAGCATGTAATTTTTATTGGGGTAACGAACATTACAAGCCGGCTCTAACATGCAAACAACATGTGAACAATCAGTCTAATGTATACATGTAAGAGATTATGAGTATAAAAATTAGTAGTCTCAATAGCAAAGCAACTAACATGCTGTATACTAGCCCTAACTTCCTCCCACTCCAATCCTTCTATCTCTCTTTCACTATTCACACACATAAACACATACATAAATGCTTTATACATACATATATATATAGAGTGCTACAGTATAAAGTGATTCATTTTAGTTAGAGTGACAAGTTTTCGACAGCACATATTCGCTCTGACCAAATATTTTATTTGTAATGCTTCTCTTCCGTCCCACTCGGATTTGTTATTTCTCAGCCTTCATTTTCTGTCTATTCTAATGCCCAGATTACATTTTAACCAGTATTGCTTCTGACTTGATAAAGAGGGGCGTAGCTCTCACAAGTTTGTCACTCTAGCTAAAAAAAGTGCTTGTCCAAAAATAAAGGTATCACTTTATCTGCAGTACTCAGGTTATTTGTATATATATATACATACACATATATATATATATATATATATATATATATATATATATATATATATATATATATATATATATAGTTCACCACAACAATAATTTATAATATGGTGGGCAAAAGAGCGATAGAAGCCCTTCACCATACAGTAGTACAGTAAATAAATAGTACATCTGTGTTCACTTTTGAATGACTAAAACAAATTAAAAAACTTGCTTCCAGTTTAGAATTCTGAGAAAAAAGGTTATTACACTGCATTCTGGGAAGCTGAGCTGGGACATGCAAATGTGCCCACAAATGCCTAGGTCTTCAATCCATAGCCATTATCAAACATGGCTTCTTTTAAGCTTATGCCTGCTGTAATACACAAATTTAATGCAAAGCCAAGGCTGGATTTTACACAAGCTGAGAAGCCTATCCATGTACAGCTGTTTCAAGCTTACTGGCTATCATCAGCATGGAGCGGGATCTCAGCTTGTGTTGTGAACTTTATGAGTAGGTAGTTCACCACAACAATCATTTATAATATGGTGAACTACCTACTCATAAAGTCCACAACACAAGCTGAGATCCCACTCATGTTGATGATAGCCAGTAAGCTTGCACATGGATAGGATTCTCAGCTTGTGTAAAATCCACCCTTGGCTTTGCATTAAAGCTGTGTAATACAACAGGCATAAGCTTAAAGGAAGCCCTGTTTGATAATAGCTATGGATCGAAGAATGAGGCATTTGTGGGAACATTTGCATGTCCCGACTTAGCTTCCCAGAATGCAGTGTAATAACTGTCTTTCTTGGAATTCTGAGCTGGAAGCTTGTTTTAGACATTCAAATATGAACACAGATGTACTATTTATTTTATATATATATATATATATATATATATATATATATATATATCCCCTATTATATATATCCCCCTATTGAAATAAAATCTATAGGAAAAAAGAGAGCATTCTGGTTGGCGAAACATTGGCCAATCAAAATGCCCAAGCAATCTCTTCATTCTGACATTGCTCAATCAACCCCTTCATTCTGAAAGCTTTCACTATTGGAATAGGACTAGTAGCCTTCTCTGTTTGCTTACTGAGTAAATTTGATCTGCTCAATGCTGATTGGCTAAATAATGATTGATACCTTCATGGACCTTTATGGGATCCATGTGGACCCATAGGGACATTATTCATAGTAGGTTAGGGAACCATGTGTGTCCATAGGGACTCTCATCATAGGGGATTAAGATTAGTGACCATAGTGGATCCATAGAAACCCCCATCGTGGACAGCTTATTTTAATAGACACTTCTGTGGAGATGGAAATGAGACACAAATATGAGTAAGGAAGAAATAATCTGTGATAATTATATAACAATGCTAACATTTAAAACAAAGCTAAATAATTCACAACTTCACTCATGTGTTGGCTATATAGAGGACTAGTAAGGTTTTATGTACGCTGACTACAGATATATCATTAGGTCTAATGCTCTAGGCCAAGTGGATTTGTCTCATTCAATTAAGTTATTGTTTTTCAACTTGTTTTAAAATTTGATAAACACGTGTGCCTTGCAAGGAATGTATCTGTTGTATCCCTGAGTTTATAACTACAGAACAAGGTTGAATTTAAACCATAAGTACTACAATTTTATAAGTGCAATACTAACAATACTCTGTGTACTCTTACTGATGATTGCATAAGTGATGAGGATGATATTTCATTTATGCTTTACTTGACTACCATTTCTATTAAAAAATGTTTATTATAAATGTTTCAACTCAAAGTGAAGTGAATATACCATTAGAAAGTTTTCTCTAGTGAAACGATGAATTAATATATTCCTTACTACTGATTTAATAGCATCTACATATTTTTTTTAAACACAGCTATGGTGGTCTGTGACCTTGTTCAGTCTTGTAGTTGTCATTATGTAAAATTATATAGGGCTGCTTAAAATATATATTCAACTTCAAATTAAATAGAATATGAAACCTATGTGCTGAGAATTTCAACTAAACACAGTCTGAACGTGTCTCTTCTGTAACAAATGCTTGTTCTTACAGAAAATGACAGTTACAAACCGCATGTTATATTTGTTTCAATTCAAAGTGCCCGGAAAAACGTTTGATGTGTGTTTTGTCTCTCCAAACATCCCTGCTTTTCCCCTCAAAACAATTAAGGTATTTCAACTGACAGCCAATAAATAGCACTGGTCTTCTGAAAAATCTGGACTTTCTGGAAAACAACCTATAAAATATACAGGGTAAAGAAGAAAAAGAGAAGAAAAGAGAAAAATACATAATCTGTACACCATCTGTTGCCTAGTGCAATTCACAGAAACAAGGGGTTTTCTGACATTAAACACAAGGATGTAGATCATTTTTACCTTATATTTTCCCGTCTCATTATCAGAATTTATTTCCTAGCTTTGTTGTCAGTAGAGTCCCCATTCTAATTGTTTCTTGCATATGCTGTAAATCTGTCCTCCAATCAGTTAATGCCGTGCAACATGAAACTGAGACACAGCAATTTCCTTTGCTTACCAAATACATCTGTTAGAGCGTAGAGTTGAAATGAAACTAAACATGTTTGCACTCTTACTATCACAAAGTTATTCGCCTTTTATTTAGTTTAAGGAATTTTTAATATTCAGACCATACCCTGTGCATGAAGTCATTTCCCCACAATATAATTGTCATGGTAATATCCAGAGCCTAACTGGCAGTGGCACAGCTGGCCGCTTGCCACAACTGAGTCTCTGAGTCAAAGACTTTAATTCTGTCATGCCTCATCTGGTTTTATGTACTCTTTTGTAGTTAGTTCACAGATTTATTCTGGTCCTTCCCTAGATATAGATGGTGTTTTTTTCTAGTTTTTCTTTTGACATGGCGCAGAAAGCCTTGTAAAATATTACAATTTTATATGCACATATTTTATCTATTGTAATCATTTTATATGCTACAATATTCCAGTAAAATGAGGATATCATAAAAAATAAATAATAATTGATTGATGAAAATATGGTACATAATTCAAATAAATGTGTTCAAGTTATAAAACTTCCTGCAGAAGTGATTTGATCATTTTCCATTGCTAATGAAGCCCCAATATTTATTTTTAAACCCACAGTATAGAAATATACCCTAAATAGAAATGCTAATTTACCATTCTCTGCCAGCATGGTAGAGGTCTGACAAATGTACAACAGTTTGGTGCTGCCTTGTTTAAGCTGATTGATGTGGATATCTTTCTCTATATAGGAAAACTTGTAATATCTACCATTTCCAGTGGATAATCAGCAATCTAATCATTCCTCACTCTTTCAAGAAAATGTGGGTTTAGGGACAGTATGCAAGCTTTGCTGGAGATCTTCTTGTACAGTACATCATAGAGGGGTAATGTATGCATTAATGTTATTCTATATATTTATTTAAGTTTTATTTACTGATGTAAATGATTACAGAATACACATTTTCACTTGTTCTGCTTAATCTTGTTTTATATGGACATTAAAAAATGCTATCTTTGTGAGATTCTCCGATATACCTCATGAGCCATGAAACAGTTAGTTGGATCCAACACTTATGCCACTTGTCACTAGGTGATAAATATTCCTGCATTTAACAGGTATAAGTAATGGGCATGCTTTTTGTTACCAACGTTCTCTCATGCCTTCAGCAAGCTGAAGCTGATCATGCATTTTCCATTAACCTATGTGTCATGATCTGCTACTTCAATTGGACTTGGTAAGAACCTGGTTCAAACCTATCCAGCAGAATCATGCTGTCCTTGTACACCTCTGATTGCAGAAGATGGATCAAACACAGAAACCACGTCTAGGAGCTTGCTTCTAGAGACCAGGATCTCAGGATCACCATATAATCCTTTAGAATTAGGATTAATGTACAGAATGACACAGATGATTGCAGAAATCAAGCCCCGGGTATCACATTCGATGGGCTAAAAGGCAGTTATACTTGAATAATTGGGAATTGGAAAGGATACCTACCGACAGACTCCAACTAGAGAAGATTTTCAACATATTTAAGATAGTTTGCTGTTATTTACTGAATGGGATTGTAGATCTTCATATTGACATGAAATTCTAAATAAGTTGTGAAGATGCTTGGGTTAAAACTTAAGTCTGTAACAACCTTTATGTGGATCTGTCCCATAAAAGTGTCCTATTCAAGGGATTTCCCAGGTTTAACATGAGCGAGTCATGATCATTTATTTATAAAATGTGGATGTTCTTAGTCTTATACTGAACAATGTCTACGGTAACATAATGCTCTATTGTTGATTTATGTTAAATGTGGAACCTGGTAAATCATGAAATCAAATGTGAAAAAAGTAATTGTATTTATACATGGAGATGTAAAATCTTACTATATTATCCAAATTGTAACATGTTTGTAACGTGTAATTGCATTGGGTGGACCCTTGCTTACTTTTTCATGTGCTTTGAAGTTTAGTCTATACTTTGTGTGTGCCCTTACCACAGTAGTGTTGTTTTGTTATAACTGCAGTTAATTCTCCTTGACAAGTGCATATAATATTTGTCTGTATCAAGGAGTGCCCTATTGTAGCTTTACAGGTGTTCTTTGAATGTTTACCACACTGTGGTGTGCTTGATCGTTCTCTCTTTGTGTATTGCTTTAACTTTTTTTTTTAACTGAACGAACTCAACTCCAAATGGTTTGATGGTTGGGAAATATTGCGGCTGATTGATACAGCCACTTCACATTGTTTATTATTGTATTCAAATGAGGTATGTTCTCACCAAACCGTGATCCATTTTTCCCTTTACTCTTGTAGTGATTGAAGTTGCACATGCTCTATTATATGCACAAAGAAAAATGTATTAAAACATAGGCAATAATTAAAATACATTTATGTGTCCCTAGATGTGAAAACCATATTCCCAATATGTGTATTACTGAAATATTTTCACTATTCACCAAGTAATTCTTTTTTTAACAGAAGCCAAAGAGTTATTAATATTTTCTGATGCAAAAATCAAGCGATTGGCACATACTGTGTAATAGAGTAATAAACCTATGTATTACATTTTATTCATGTCTCCTAGCAAGTAACTAGCTATAACATTAGTTATAACTATGGGAATAGGCACTTCCCAAACTTTCAGGTCATAATGTTGGATAAATGTTTTATTGTAGATGTAGAGAAGAGCAAATGCTTTGTGAATACTATGATGGTGATTGCTGCTGGTGCTTTACATACAAAAGATCCATAAGATGAACAGAAAATACCCATAGTGTAAAAACCTTGAAGAGCTGCAATGTTTTCTTTTGTGCAATGGCTTACTGAACCTACTGCATTAATTCTGAGCTGAAAATGTCTCATTAGTTATTTTACAGTCTAAATAATCAAGTTTGTAATGTTTTGTTATGAAGAAAAGGCAAATATAATGTAAAAAAAAAGAAAGGCTGGCCTGGTGTCTCTGGTGATATGTTTTATCACAAGACCACTACTTTTCGGAAGGTGAGTCTGTCACGACCCAGAGGGGAGGGTCTCTGTTCACCCCAAAAGCTCCAAACCACAGGAATACCCCTTTGGATTGCGAGGGTGTGGGTATCTCAGCACCCAGCCTGCTTCTTAAGCTCAGGAACACCAATTATTAGGACCCAGGTTCACAGGAGCAGGCAATGATCCCTTCCTTTAAGACCCTGCAGGGAAATCAGGATACAGGTAAGTGATAGGTCTGTAAAATAATTAGCCTTCACTCTAGAATAAAGTACACACAGTGCTTATGTGCATCCAAACAGAGCATAATTTAAATGGTCAGTTCACCTATTTTTATTTAATTTGCGAATGCCAAACATTAAAGAGCAATTGCTTCAACCAATCAGAATATGCCCCCATTGACATAGCATAATGATCACCACGTACCAGATCAGAGTCTGGTCGATACTGGCTTATCAGCCCATTCTGTCAGGATTATGGACACCACAAGAGTTAATGAGCCATTGTCCTGTTTCATCTCACAGAATCTGACACAGCAGGGTTGATAATATAATGTGAACAATAGCTCTAGAGTCAGAATGTCTGGGGCGGGGGGTCTTATGCAGTAAGTCTGCCATGGGAAGTTACAAAATGGAAGTAAAACTAACAACATGGCATACTAAATAAAAGGATGTGAGAAACATGGAAATATAACTCTTCATTTACAGGCTCTTGTCAGCTACTAGTTTACTTGTGAAATAGGGGCCCTGTTATTGGCCTGTAAACCATACAAACATCTTGTACAATGCAATAATGACAGAAGTTACATTTCTTCGATAAACCAAAACAAACAGTAACAACCCACAAAAGTCAGGCAGGTCTTTTTCGGTGGGGCTCAGGGTCCCAAAAACAGTTAATGAGTTCAAAGGGCTCTGCCAGTACGGCCTTGGGCCCTTACTTGTGTGGTTCAAGGAAGTACTGCCCTGGCCACAAAAGTCAGTCATGATAGGCATGTCATACTGGGGTCTCACAGCTACAGAGTAATGTGATCAATGAGGCCTCTCTCCCTTTCTGTCTTTTATATGCTATCAATACAGAATATGTTGCCGATTTACAAATAAACAATAATTATAAAATGCCTTGTATATAATATACATATATATATATATAAATAAATGTATGAATATATATATATATATATATATATATATATTTTTTGGGGGGGGGGGGCACTGGGAGGTGGACACCATTCACTAGCTCCACCACTAGTTAAACATCTATCCGGCAATGTACAAAATATTAAAAATAAATTAAGGAAATGTTCTAGTCCATGTGGGTGGCCTTATATGTATTAACTCCTTGATTACCAAGATTGATATAACACGGAAATGAAACGTAAAATACATCATTTTTGATTGCAGATTTACAAGCTTGATACTGTTGTGCAATTAATTCTAATGTCTTTCATCGCTTTCCTTGTCTTCTAAAGTGCAGTATTGTTTTTTTATTTGCAAGTCCTATCTGGTACTTGTAGGATTTTCTTCTACATTTGCCATTTACAGGTGTGAAAACATTTGCAGGCTTGAGAAATTGTAGCAATTGAATAGCGATTTGTGATTGTAACATTTACGGGCTTGAAAGATCAAAGGCTTAGAGGGGTTGGAGTTACGATTTTGACGACCACAGGGATTTTAAACCTGTAACCCACAAATCGTTTGCAGGCAGCTAAAAGACGCCAATTGAATAGCAAATTAGTTTACGGCTACTTTACAGGCTCCAGTAACTTACAATTGCTCAATTGAATAGGGGCCAGGTATGCCCAAAAATAGCTCTTATTAAAAGTAAAAAATCCTGCTCCAAGCATTGTCCTTGATCAATACATTTTAAAATAATTATTTTTGCAACAGGATGTTATTAAAAATAATTTAGTACGCTACATCTTACTTCAGAACGAATACACAATTCATTGTGATTTACGCAATTTTGTGTCAGATTGAGAGATTTTGATCTCAAAACGACAATAATAATTATACACAGGGGTAGGCCATGAAGGATGATAGGATGCACTGTACCCAGGAGCAGAGGCTATGTGGCAGCATTATTTTGTTGAGCTTTTTCAATGTAGATAATTGCTATGATAAATGAATTGATGAAGTAAATTAATTAATTTTGGGCCATCTTGATTGTTTTACCCTGCTGCATACTTTACAGTCAATTACCTTCTTGTTACACATCTGTGTGCGGATAAAGAGGGAGCTTAAGCCGAGGAACACCCGTTATTAGGACCCGGGATCACAGGACCAGGCAATGATCACTTCCTTTAAGACCCAGCAGGGAAATCAGGATACAGGTAAGTGATATGTCAGTAAAATAATGAAGCCTTTCCTCTAGACTGAAGTACACACAGTGCTGATTACTCCAGTAATCATGGATTTTCCGTAGTGGTGAAAAGAAGACGGTGCTTGTCCTGCATACCATAATCATAAGAAAGAAATTTGTCATGAATTAATGTGACTTGGTATTTTTCTGGTATCTCAACACCAACCAAACTTGTGGGATTTTCGAGCCTCGCAGTGTTCTGCCATCTGTTGTCTTTGCAATCTATTCCTTTTGGGAAACATAAGTAATACTTCATCTTGCTGAACTAGTCCTATCAAAGTACACATTACAGGGTGGACCATGCATATTTTCTTGAGCCTTTCTCTTAAGCTTGTTTCTGATGTTTGTAACCTCTCTGTCCACACTGAGTGGGCGTTGGTGAGTATCGTTGCCATCCTTGTACAATTGAATTGATTTTTTTCCCTGTTGTTCGTTACAATTTCCACCATACACATATTTTGAAGGTTGTAAATTAACATTATTAAACTTAAATATGTTTGCTAAATCTCTTGGGTTTGCTAGCAGTTGATTTTGAGAGTTAACGCACCTAGAAAATCCCAGCTAAATCATCATATAATTCCTTTTTAGTTTGGGCCAATTAGAGGCGGTACAACAATGTATCAAGTGTGTCTCTTTCTGGCTTCTGGGACCTGAGCTCTAACCTGGAAATCACATAGGTTCCTACACTTCCTCTTCCTTTGCAGACATTAAGAAAGTACATATTATGCACAGTGTGACAGTGTGACAAATGTAAGAGTATGTGACTGTGTTACTGTGTCTCTCTCTACCTGTCAGCAGTGACACTCAGAGTTTTTGGCTGTGAAAACCTGTATGTCTCTGTGTATCAGCCTGTATGTGCTCTGTGTGAGTATATATGTATGCATAAGATAATCACACACACACACAGATATGTATGTCAGATCTGTATTACTTTAAACTTGATAAAGAGAGATCACACCTCTCAAAAGCCAAAAGCTTTGAAAAATGTGTACAATAAAAAAATGATCACTATTTATTATAATACTCTGAAGGAATGGTTAGAGAGATAACACTCAAGCCATGAGAGTGTTGAGGATGGAAGACAGATTGTAGTGTGTCAAGGGACAAACTGTTAAGAAGTTAATAAGGCAGGTACAGACAAGCTGGTTCAGTAGTTTGGAAGCTAGGTGATAGAGAGATGGGGCAATAGTTAGAAAAGGATAAGGGTGGAGGCTAACTGTTCTAGCATCTCATTTCCAGTTTACTGATATCAATTATGAGCAAAGTTGTTTATTAAGGCTTATATGTTATAGTGCTGCAACAGCTGGAACCTTTTTGTGTCCCAATTAAGGATGAATTAGTATAACATTTGTAGAAATTACTACTTTACTTAGAAAACCTATAGAAAGCAAGCCTGAAGCCTGTATTAACTAAAAAAACATAATTTCTTCAGTGACTGATTACTGCTCTACTGCTTTTACAAATTTGATATGCATTGGGAAGGCAACTTAGATACCTAATTTACCTTGTCTGAAAATTAAATTATAGAGGTAACTTATATAAAAGAGCTTTATTATACTAAGGATAAACACTGCCATAAATTTTAAAGTAAAAACAAAAAAGTTATGAATAATGTAAGGAGTAAGAATTTAATCAAAATAAACTGACAACTGTAAACAATATGTACAATATGTACATAACTAGAAACCTCAAAATATATATTTTATAAAAGATAATAGGAAATAGATTCATCAAGTCTGGCTCTTCTAACTATGGTATTTAAATACTCAGGCATGTTTAAATGCATGATAGAAACTTGATATGCTTCTGTGCACACATATAGTGCTTGGGATTCTGCACCCTTACATATATTCAGATCAATTTAGTATGCTCCAGAATCATCTATAGAAGAGAAACACACTGAGAAAAATTATAAAGTACCCCCTTCAACAATAAAAAGTATACATTTATTGTATTTTTTCAACCTTTTCAGCTGTAAGATTGTTCCACTCATCCAATATCCATTTCTGTAAAGTAGTTCTTACACACATTACCCTAAATTATGGTTATTATATAATACTCTAATGTGACTAATGGTTAACATAACAAATATTTTGTGATAAAGAGAGTCCATTTCTAACATTTTATTTGGCCTTGACTAATATGTGACTTATAGGTTAATGTTATGCTCTTCTATATTACTAGCGACTTGCCTGTCAAAAAATGACGGCAATAAAATGAGAATGCTGTTTTGCACCCTATGCGAGTGTCTTCCCCCCTGTCATGATGATATATATATTATTTTTTTTGTAAATTCCTTTTTTTATTGTTTTTTTTATTGTTATTACCTGTATTTTTACATGTGTTATTCCATTTGTTTAAAATTGGACAATAATCATTTGAATAATTAGTCAATATATTTATTGTTATAACATGCAACTTCTATCTTTATTCAACTCCAAAACAATAGTTATGTGAATTAGTAACTTTTTTTATTGTAATGTATACATACATTTTTTAAGAATCTGTACATTTTCTTTTAAACAATTTATAACTTATTTGCAATATTGAATCCAGAGGAAGGCAAACTTTAAAAACCCAAGTGAAGCTTAGCCATTTGTCTCAAAATGGGAAACAAAGAAAATCCTTCCTGACCCCAGACTGGCTATCTGCCTACTCCCGGAATAAATACTTTCTCTTTAATTATACATTAGAAGTTCCAAAGAAAGGCAACAATCCCCCTACTGACATCCCATAAAACCCCTAAATCCAAACATTGAAACCAATATCTAAATACAATGCAATTGCTAATTAGATTCAATGTTACCCATACAGGTTGTAATATGAATGTTAGACTATGTGAACCAAATAATGCACAGGGCATTTAGCCTCTCTTTGCCTCACCTATGTTTACACAGTGTTGTTTTCATTTCTGCACCTGTTTGCTGTGTTTTGCCAATCTGTTTGGAAAGCACTGGGTAATGGTTTTAATATTTTTATTTAACTTACAACATCTTCTAAGATACAATATTTACATTACAAGCATTAGCAACCTTTACTAACCATTTAAACTTGAAATGTATGAAAAATGGCACATATAGTTGTTGTGGTGCAAATAGTGTTTCACTTTTCCAAAGTTTAATAACTGATGTTCACTTCCAAACGTTAATGTGTATTGCAAATGGGACATTGAGTTGTCTCTGGTCAAATAGTGCTTACTCTAAAAAGAGTCCAACAGACTTTCAAGTTTGTCAATGTTAATTTCAAATTTCTTTTTTGCCTTTTTTTTTAGTTTTCCTTTTGTTGTAGAACTTATAGCACCTCATAATAAACTATATTTTTAGTGAAAACTCTCCCATCATTTAACAACTCACCCTGACTTTCGATTTTTTTCACAAAAATGGGCAAATACTTGTTCCTCTAAGAAGACTACAATGGACATAAAAAGTTTGTCCTTGTGATTTATTAAGGGCCATTGCAAATGCCACGATGATGGAAAATTGTCTCATTTGAAGGACAAAAGGCAAACCACTCTCACTTGGAGCCGAATCAATTCTTGGTATAAAAACTTGTTCACCTTTATGGGTACCATTCAGAATTTCTACATGTATGAAATGATCTCTTAAATCCTGCACAATTAATCTGGTCCCAATACAAAGTCCTTTCTTTGGGTTTATATTTCTCGGTAACATGACAATAGCCCCTATTTTTACCTGTAAAAATGTGGTGGCATTCCAGATGGTGTTAATGAATTGATAAATTCAGTGGTAAAGTTGGCCTCACTATCTTTGTCATCAGCCAGAACAGAATCTGCACTGTAATAATTTTTCTGTCGCATTGATTCATTTCAATATTTCATTATTCAAATGCAATGCATAATCTTTTTGGATGTTGATATTACTTTTTGTGCCAGGTCGGATTCTTCATTGTTAAATTATTCCATTTTGAAATATAGCGGATATTAGTGACTGTTTACAAATAATTTCCTGTGGTATTTCCACAGTATCTTCCAGTAAATTAATTATAACCTGTATTTTTCCTTCTCCAATCTTAATTAACCAATCATTGAAATAATTTTGGCCCTCTGATCTCATATTTTTTTCTAATTTACGATGTGTATATATTTTCCATAGTGGACTTGCTTTTATACGTTTCCAGAATCTGTGTCCGATTTCCATCGACAAACAAAGGTAAGGTTTGTCTAAAATCTACACCTAACAACATCACCTTTCCCCAAAAGGCAAATCTGTAGCCATGACTTCACGCAACAAACAATCAATACATCGTGCCAGGGCATGGCATGACATTATTGTTGCTTCATCTATTATAATTAATTTTGTTTTATGTAGTTTTAAATCTTGTGAAGATTTCATTCTAATATCTGACACTGATGTTTCCAAAATGGGAACTGGCTGTTTAAAGCCACTATGCACAGTTTTCCCACCTTCTAATAATAGTGCCGCAATTCCAGTTGTTGCATAGGCCAGAGCTATTTCACCTTTAGCTCGAATGAAGCTCATCAGTAAATTATATAGATACGTTTTCCCCGACCCTCCAGGTCCATCTAGATAGTAATACTGCTCTTTGAGCATGTCATCATCTATTGCTTTTTGATAGTGTTAATTACTTCCAAGTGCAATGTATTTAAACATGCTATTTTTTCCTCTGCTTTTTGTTGTTCAATATCAGCATTATAGTTTTCAACATTTATTTCATCAATCAGTCCTGGATCTGGCAGATTGAAATTTGCACTATTTAATCCATGACAAAGAAAGACTTCTTGAATTTCCATTAATGCTTTTAATTCAGCTATGGACTCATTATAACATTTCAAAAAGTAATCACACATATTTAATGTAGATGTTTCCCACAAAGCTAATGCATCAGGTACATTACAAAAGATGCAAATGAATACAAATTGTTTTATCATCTGCTTTGGCATTTGACATAGTGCTGCTTCTTGTAGACATGTCTCCCATTCAGTATCATCTGCCAGGAAGTTTCATTGTCTGGCAGCTAATTGGAATGTATCATAAACTATGTCATTGACTGTACGTAAATGTTCATAACTTTGTGCACCTAGAACATTTAAAAGTAGTAATCTTAAGCTAAAGTGTTCAATGTGTCTTGGACTGACAGTATACATTCGAGGTATAATTTTATTTTCACTTCTTTTTCTTTGTTGCTATGCCCCATTTATGAAGACATAATTATATGGAATCTCAATGTATAAAAATGTTCTTGCCTCTGTGTGCTGTGAATTTATTTTAAACCATGCAGTAAGTGTTGTTTCTCTGTTTTCATGTTGAGCCAGACCATTTCTTTCATCTCCAGCATGAAAGTAAACTAATTGTCTTTGTGGCAAATATACCGCTAATCGATAAACAGCATGCGAGCGATCATGCATTTCAAATTTGAGAAGATGCCACATTGCTTCAGGAGCACTTACATAGCGTGCATCTGGATAAGATGAAAGTGCATCATGTAATATAGGATTCTCTACTTTGTTTTGTCCACCTTGCACAACAACAGTTGCTGCATCATGTCCTTTGTAAATGTATTTGTACACATATTTTATGGATTTGATTGAAGTGCAAGCTTCCACATTTATGTGTGCATTGTACTTAATCAGCAAGTGTGGATTATATGGAACCACATGTCTATTATCTACAATTTTACCACAAATTATAGCAGCGTGTCCTTCTAGCCTTTTATACAAACGATATCCTTCACAATTGGCATAAGTTTGCACTCTAAATTCTTTTGGGAATTTTTTAGTGCATTTCTTATTTTCCATACATGGTGATTGGGTATTAATATGTCCAAATGGGCCATGAATCATGCGATGTGTTACAATTTCATAGATTTTTGAATAGTTTCCTGGATGCGGAAGTTCAGCACTAATCAGTGAATCCACTCCAGCCACTAAATCTGGTATATCAGAAGCACTGTGTCCATGTTTTAAGTTTTCTACTATCTCTGGCCATTGTGGAGTACATGTAAATGTAATGAATAAATCTGGTTTACCAAATTTAGTTACAATAGCCATAGCATCATTGTATCTTTCTCGCATATTGCGAGGAGATCCTTGGAAAGAAGATGGCAAAATGATCCCTGTGCCAGCTGGCAGTTCTCTGTTTGTATCCAATTCTGCTACATAATCCATCAGTCTAGAATATTGTTCTACACAAAGCTTATTTTGTTGAAACTTGATAACATTTAGATTATTGGCTTCAACTTGTAAATATGAATCAATGATCCATTGCTGTGTGAGTTTCCCGCCAAATAAAATGGGATTAAACTCATCACGAATAGCAGTTTGTGCCACTTTATATTCCAGCATAGAAATATTGTTTCTGACACGAACTTTACTATTCGTATAACTTTGCAGTTGTAATTTTGGTTGCTATCCGATCTCACAGTTTGGGAAAAAATTTGGATATGTCATTGGATCCAAAATTGGATATGTCATTGGATCCAACTTAATATATTTAGATTTATGAAAGGTTGTTCTAAATTTCTGGGATATATTCTAATATCCCGCTCAAATGGTGGTTCACCCTTGTCATTTTGAGACACCATGGCAACCTCATTGGATGTTGGTAAATTGTAACTTCTTTGATCACAATGACGATCTTTTTTATGAACCATATTTACTCTTAACATTGGCAAATTATGTATTTGAGCATGGGTCTGTTGTTCTCTTTCTACTTCAGCTATTTTTTTGTATGCTTGAGTATATGAGATGTTCTCCATAATCTTATCAAGCTCTTTAAAAACTGTGGCTAAACATTTTTTTATCTTCAGGAAGTGTCATACGTTGTTCAACTGCTTCCATTATATCTAGGACATAACTAGGATATAACAAATTTCCTTTGCTCATCTGCTTCTGGGTGTGAATGTGAAGTGGGGTGATAAATTTGGCCTTCTACTTTAAAACAGTAAGGGCCATGACCTTGCACATTTTCTGCTAATGTTGCACCCATTAAAGCAAATGATATGGCACTGTTATAAGACCTGATATTTTGTTTGAAAGTTTTATAATTTGGAAATGTTACATCAGTCATGATACTTTCTATATATTGTGGAAATGTGTGTCTTTCTGGCAGTCTTATCTTTCCTTTTTGACAGCAACTAATAAACTCACCATCTCTTGGTCTTTCTTTGTCAAAATGATATGCCCCACAAAATTGCTAAAGATGTAAATAAGGGTCTATCATAGGCACATATATTACTACTATTTTCTAAATTCACATTACTCTCATTTCCCAATGTATCACATGTATGATGTGTTTTACTCTTTGTAACTCTTTTGTTGGCAAGTCTCTGATGGTCTTATTCTCTTATACTTCTTGAAGTCTCCAGCAACTGGTTTTCTCTTTCGATCTTTGCTTCCATTCCCTTACCTTTTGTTTTTTTTATTCTTTTTTTTGTTCTGTGTTTTCCTCCATTTTAATCTGTGATTGTAAATAGAAATATTTTTAATTAAATTATTTTTTTACTTAATGTTTCATTATATAGCAAAAAATGGCAAACATGACATGAGTACTATTTTTATTTTGCTTACCTGCTTATGTAAGCTGTATTTCTATGTAATTACTATTAAGACCCTCATGACAAAGTCTTAGCACTACACTATTAATCCTAACTATACCCCATTAACCCCTTAACCCTAACTATACCATATTAACCCATACTAAACCGTATGTAACCCTAACTGGGCCTATTTAACCCCTTCTAGACCTATTTAACACTAACTGGGCCTATCTAACCTTATCTAAACCTAATAACCATAACTGGGCCTATTTAACCCCTCTAGACCTCTTTAATCCTAACTGGACCTATTTAACCCTATCTGGACCTAATAACCCTAATTGTACCTATTTAACCCCTCTAGACCTATTTAACCCTTACTGGCCTATTTAACATTAACTGGGCCTATTTAACCCTATCTGGACCTAATAACCCTAAGTGGGCCTATTTAACCCTAACGGTACCTAATAATCCTAACTGGGCCTATTTAACCATAACTGGCCCTATTTAACCCTAACTGGGACTATCTAACCGTAACTGGGCCTATTTAACCCTAACTGTACCTAATAACCATTAACTGGCCCTATTTAACACTAACTGGGCATATTTAACCCTAAATGGGCCTATCTAACCCTATCTGAACCTAATAACCATAACTGGGCCTATTTAACCCCTAGGACTGATCCTTGGGGTACACCAACAGACAGGGGGCAAGGAGAAGAAGTTGTGTCGGAGAAGGAGATACTGAATGATCGTTTTTGTAGGTATGATGAGAACCACGAGAGAGCAGTGTCTCAAATACTGAGGGAGAAGAGGATATGGAGTAGAAGTGGATGGTCGACAGTGTCAAAGACAGCAGAGATATCTAGAAGAAGAAGAATTGAAAAGTGACCTGTTGACTTGGCGGTAAGCAGGTCATTGGTGACTGTAGTGAGAGCTGTCTCAGTGGAGTGTTGGGGCCGAAAGCCGAATTGGAAGGTATCAAGAAGGGAGTTAGAGGAAATAAAGCTGGTAAGGCGGTTATAGACGAGCTGCTCCAGCAGTTTGAAAGCCAGGGGAAGCAGAGAGATAGGGCAGAGATAGGGCGAGTGGATGATAGCATTTTGGAGACTTCATCCTCTGTAGCTGGATCAAAGCAGTTCAAAGTGGCTGTGGTATTGGAGAAGGGAGAAGACTGGGTGTTGCTGGTTGGTTTAGAGGGTGCAGTGTGAGAGCCACTATGAGATAAGAGTTAATTGCGGATGTTTTGACTTTTATAAATAAAATGGTTGGCAAAGTTTTCAGCTGTGAGAGAGTAAGAGATGGGAGGAGGTGGTGGAAGGAGGAGAGGATTGAAAGTGGCAAACAGAAGCTTGGGGTTAGAGGACAGAGTTGATATTAGTGTTGTAAAGTACCGCTGGTTGGCAAGGTTAAGGGCAGAGGAATAGGAGCGTAACATAAATTTGTGAAATAAATGCTAAAGTGCGTGATTTCCTCCATAGTCGTTCAGTAGTGCGGGAGCACCTCTGGAGGTATCGTGTTTGTGTAGTGTGCCATGGTTGTGGATGAGAGCGAGGACAGATATGGGGGTCAGAGTGTCAAGGGTGGAAGAGAGAGTAGAGTTGTAGAGTGAGGTGGCAGTGTCAGGGCAGTTGAGGTTGGTGATAGGGCTGAGTAGGGGTTGGATAATAGTGGAGAGCTGAGTACTGCCAAGTGCTTGCAGGTTTCTATTCGTAATGGTGGCAGGGGTTGGATAGGGGTGGTGAGAGGGTGATGTGGTGAGGTTGAAGGTAAGGAAATGGTGGTCTGATAGAGGGAGAGGACGAATGACTGGGTAGGAGATTGTGCTTAGATTGGTGAAGAGAAGGTCAAGAGAATGTCTAGCATGATGAGTAGAAGAATCTATTAGTTGTGAGAGGCCAAGGGAAGAGGCGAGTGCAAGCAGTTTGGCTGCTGCTGGGGAGGTGGGAGTGTCAATAGCAATATTAAAATCTCCAAGTACCAGTGAAGGAACATTGGAGGAGACAAAGTGAGGGAGCCAGGCAGAAAAATGATCAAGAAATTGAGAGGGGGTGCCTGGGGGGCGATAGATCACAGCTACACATAGAGAAATAGGTGAGAAGAGGCGGATTGTATGAACTTCAAAGGATGAGAATTGGAGGGATGGAACAGGGGGTATGAGGTGAAATGTACAGCGTAGTTTTGGGGTTTGTGATGTTTGTTGTTTTTTTTTTGTAGTGGGGGGCTGTAATGTATTTTTTTTCATATTTTGTAGTGGGGAAGTTGTAATGTTCTTTTTTTATTTTATGTACAGTGGGGGGGGGAGTATTTGATCCCCTGATGATTTTGAACGTTTGTCCACTGACAAAGAAATGTTCAATGTAAACTTTTAATGGTAGGTGTATTTTAACAGTGAAAAACAGAATAACAACAAAAAACAAGAAAAACACATGTCAACAAAGTTATAAATTGATTGCAGGTCAGTGAGGGAAATAAGTATTTGATCCCCTATCAATCAGCAAGATTTCTGGCTCCCAGGTGTCTTTTATACAGGTAACAAGCTGAGATTAGGAGCACTCTCTTAAAGGGAGTGCTCCTAATCTCAGCTCATTACCTGTATAAAAGACACCTGTCCACAAAAGCAATCAATCAATCAGATTCCAAACTCTCCACCAAGGCCAACACCAAAGAACTGTCCAAGGATGTCAGGGCCAAGATTGTAGACCTAAACAAGGCTGTAATGGGCTACAAGACCATCGCCAAGCAGCTTGGTGAGAAGGTGACAACAGTTGGAGCGATTATTCGCAAATGGAAGAAACACAAAATAACTCCCTCGGTATTCTGGTGAATGCAAGATCTCACCTTGTGGAGTTTCAGTGATCATGAGAACGGTAGGGAATCAGCCCAGAACTACACAGGAGGAACTTGTTAATGATCTCAGGGCAGCTGGGACCATAGAAATCAATTGGTAACTCACTACACTGTGAAGGACTGAAATCCGTCAGTGCCCGCAAGGTCCCTCTGCTCAAGAAATCACATGTACAGGCCCGTCTGAAGTTTGCAAATGAACATCTGAATTATTCAGAGGAGAGCTGGGTGAAAGTGTTGTGGTCAGATGAGACAAAGTTTGAGCTCTTTGGCATCAAATCAACCCTCTGTGTTTGGAGGCGGAAGAATGATGCCTATAACCACAAGAACACCATCCCCACAATCAAACATGGAGGTGGAAACATTATGCTTTGGGGGTGTTTCTGCTAAGGGGACAGGAAAACTGCACCGCATCAAAGGGATGATGAAAGGGAGCCATGTACCATCAAACTTGGGTGAGAACCTCCTTCCCTCAGCCATGGCATTGAAATGGGTTGTGGATAGGTATTCCAGCATGACAATGACCCAAAACACACAGCCAAGGCAACAAAGGAGTTGCTCAATAAGAAGCACATTGAGGTCCTGGAGTGGCGTAGCCAGTCTCCAGACCTTAATCCCATAGAAAATCTGTGGAGGGAGCTGAAGGTTCAAGTTGCCAAACATCAAACCTTGAAACCTTCATGACTTGGAGAGGATCTACAAAGAGGAATGGGACAAAATCCCTCCTGAGATGTGTGCAAACCTGGTGGCCAACTACAAGAAACGTCTGACCTCTGTGATTGTCAACAAGGGTATTGCCACCAAATAATAAGTCAAAGGGGTCAAATACTTATTTCCCTCAATGAAGTGCAAATCAATTTAAGTTTTTGATATGCATTTTTCTTTTTTTTTTGTTATTCTGTCTCTCACTGTTAAAAGACACCTACCATTAAAATTATAGACTGATCATTTCTTTGTCAATGGACAAACGTTCAAAATCAGCAAGGGATCAAATACTCCCCCCCCCACACACACACTGAGGGGAGTTGTACGTCCTTTTAATTTTTTGGTTACATAGTTTTTTGTTTTTTTTGTAACTTAGCTTTTTTTTTTTGTGTAATTAGTGGGGTGGGGGGTTAATAGCGGGTTAGGTAGGTAGTGTTAGGTAGGTAGGGGTTAATAGATTAGGGTAGAGGGGGGTTAGTTTAGATAGTGTTTGTACTTAGTGTCATGACAGTCCTGGAGGACTCTCATGGCACTTATGGGGTTAATATTAGGGTTCTAATTGTCCCATGAGGGTCTTCATAGACCCTTATTGGACTGATTTGGTTAAAGAGAGGCTTACAGGGGTTGTATGGACCCCCATAAGTGAAGGGGTTAGATGGAGGCTTATGGGGACTTGTATAGACCCCCATAAGTGATGGGGTTAAATAGGCTTGGATGGGTTTAGATAGGCTAAGATGGGGTTACATATGCCTAGATATGGTTTTTAGGTCCAGATAGAGTTAAATAGGCCCAGATAGGGTTAAATAGGCCCGGTTAGGGTTAAATAGGTCCAGTTAGGGTTATTAGGTCCAGATAGGGTTAGATAGGCCCAGTTAGGGTTATTAGGTACAGTTGGGGTTAAATAGGGCTAGCTAGGGTTAAATAGGCCCAGTTAGGGTTAAATAGGTCCAGTTAGGGTTATTAGGTCCAGATAGGGTTAGATAGGCCCAGTTAGGGTTATTAGGTACAGTTGGGGTTAAATAGGGCCAGTTAGGGTTAAATAGGGCCAGTTAGGGTTAAATAGGCCCAATTAGGATTATTAGGTCCAGATAGAGTTAGATAGGCCCAGTTAGGGTTAAATAGGCTCAGGTATGGTTAAATAGGCCCAGTTAGGGTTATTAGGTACAGTGAGGCTCATAAAGCATATTTTGACCTGGACACAGAGCAAGCAATGAATTATGCCAGCCTAAAAGCTGAGATCCTGGCCAGAGCCGGAGTTACCAGAAGCGTTAGGGAACAGAGATTCCACACATGGAAGTTTGTGGAGAACAAGAACCCTCGCGCACAAGTGTTTGAATTGCTGCACTTAGCCCAAAGATGGCTAAGCCCTGAAACTAATGGACCAGGGAGAATTATGGAACTACTGGTAATGGATCGCTACCTGAGGAGTCTACCCGCAGGCTTAAGAGAATGGGTGGGACAAAATGAGCCGGAGAATCCAGATTAATTTATTTAAGTGGCAGAAAGATATTTGGCGATGAATGAATTTTCCTGTCCTTCAAAAGTGGAGACCTACAGTATTCAAAGGCGGCCTAATCACCCAAAGGCTCAAACCTCTAACTGCATGAGAAGGTCGGGAACCGGACAAAGACACCTGTACCCGGAAGTGAAAAAGAGTCTGCTTCAAAACAAAGCAGAAAGGGTGATTCCTGAAGAACCCTGGCAAAGAGGCAGCCCCGCAAGCAAGGGGACGTGTTTTTTTTGCGGAGAACCAGGACACATAGCGGCTTACTGTCCAAGTAAAGAGGAACCCATGCAATGCAACATGGGAGAAAGTCCATACCACTGTAACGTAATTAACCTGGTGGGGCTGACAGAAAAGGCTCATCAGTTTACCAAACCCATAAAGGTTAACGGTAAAGAAACGACAGCTTTAGTAGACTCCGGAAGTGCTGTGACTCTTTTCTCAGGAAAACTCATAAGACACAGTGAAATAAAAACCTCAAGACGAGTGGGCATAAAATGCGTACATGGTACCGTCAATCTCTACCCTACCAGCACTGCAACACTGGAGATACAGGGGAGGAAGATGATAATCACTGCACTCGTCGTAGCTACCCTGCCTTATCCGGTAGTACTAGGCAGAGACGTTCCCCACTTCAAAGATCTTCTTCCTACTGACCGATGGGAAAGCAGAAAAGAACCTGTGGAGAGTGTCCAAACTGCTAACAATTCCTTATGTCCACATCTATCATGCTTAGAGGATGGCTTATTCTCCAGACCCGGGAGAGGCCTAAAAACAAAGCGGGAGCAGCGAAGAGCAAAAAGGATGGGCACGGAAATACGAAAGAAAGCTTTTGAAGAAACTTTAGCCGCAAGCCGAGATAAGCCAGAACGGGTCCTACAGCTCATAATGGTGAAAGAGAGGAGGAAACAGAAGAACCTGGAGAGGAAGAGCTGACTCCACAGCAATGCTTCCAGGACAATAATAATTTTGCACGAGACCAGGCTTCGGACACAATTTTGCAAAATGTACGAAATGAACTATCAGAAGTAAACTGTGTACGTGTGCCTGACAGGCAAATGAGACAAGGACCGTATTTCATTTTACGAAATGATCTGTTGTACAGAATTGTTCCCTCAGGGACAGAGACACTGGAGCAGCTCCTAGTCCCTAGAGCACATAGAAGGAAAGTCCTTGACCTGGCTCATCGTAACCTCCTTGGGGGACACCTTGGAAAAGATAAAACACTGGGAAGAATCCTGAAACGATTTTTCTGGCCTGGTATACATGCTGAGGTAGCCCAGTATTGTGCATCCTGCCCAGAATGCCAGACAACTGCCCCTCGACCTAACCTAAGGGCCCCATTGATACCCTTGCCCATAATCGAAGAGCCTTTTGAGAGGATTGCAATGGACCTTATTGGCCCTCTCGAAAAATCAGCCAGAGGACACCAGTTCATACTGGTAATACTGGACTATGCCACAAGATATCCAGAAGCGATACCACTACGCACAGCAACCTCTAAAAATATAGCTAAAGAGCTCATACAGCTGTATTCTAGTGTTTTGGAGAAAACTGAAATAGTTCTCGGAGATATCTGTCCCTGGCCAAATTACCATTATACAGATAGTGTGCACACCTTAGAGAAATAATACACCAACACAGAGTTCTGGTATAAAGCTTTCTCTCGCCTACTGTTTATTGAATCAGCCGCCATATATAACATTTAACAATCAGATAAATGTTGCAACTAAGCAAAACATCAGGTTTATTCGGTAATTCATTGGCTCTGAGGTGTCCGCTTTTACAGAATCTCAGCAAGGCATTGGGTTAATGCATTAAGGAGTCTCTAGGTGTCATCCCACTGTGGGATGAGTCTTTCTCTCATTTGTCAGAAGGTTAGGACAAAGGAAAGATGGCGTTCTCCTTCTTGTGTCCAAGGTGTGGTTGTCATCGTCATCCTTAACAGACCGGAAGTAGTGCTGCCGACATCTTGTATGCAGAAGTGGCAAATCCTCCATCTTAGAGTCTCCAATAATCAACATTGTTAATAAGGTTACGTAATACTGAAAAGAGAAAATGTATGAGTAGGGCAAACATTAGGGTGGGGATACCCAAGGAAATCTTGACTGACCAAGGGACACCCTTTGTGTTTAGATTGATGAAAGAAATGTACAAGCTCCTACAGGTGAAATCACTAAGAACCTCGGTTTACCATCCTCAGATGAATGGATTGGTCGAGCGGTTTAATAAACCCTTGAAGAACATGCTCAGAAAGGTTGTAGCCCGAGACGGGAAAGATTGGGAGTTACTTCTACCCTATTTGCTCTTTGCAGTTAGAGAAGTCCTGCAAGCCTCCATAGGGTTTTCCCCTTTGCAACTCCTCTATGGTCGCCATCCCAGAGGCATACTGGACATACTACGAGAAGAATGGGAAGAACAAACCATGTCTGGTGAGAATATCATAGAGTATATCAGGAAAGTGAGGGAAAGAATCTCCCAAGTTGGCCCCCTGGTACGAGAGCACATGGAAAAAGCCCAACAACATCAGCGTACATATTACAATCGCACAGCACAGGTGAGGAAGTTCCAACCGGGAGACAGAGTACTAGTTCTAGTACCCACGGCCGAAAGCAAACTACTGGCCCGATGGCAAGGCCTGTACGAAATTATTGAGGCCATAGGAGATGTGGATTATAAAGTTAAGCAACCAGAGCGACGAAGAACAGAGCAAATATACCATGTAAACCTGCTAAAGCCTTGGAGAGAGCAGATAGTAGAGGTAAATATTGCTTGACTTGATGAAGAGTTGGATGATGTCGGAGAAACTATTACGAGCACAGAGGCAATGCAAGTAGAAGCATTTGTGTCACAGGATCTGTCCCCCGAAACAGGGATGTCTTCTCTACACAACCAGGTCGCACCAGTGCTATTTACCACAACATCATCACTAAGCCTGGGATCAGGGTAAGGATGAAACCCTATCGAATACCCGAGGCTAAACGAGAAGAAATAAGAGCAGAAGTAAAAAAGATGCTAGATCTTGGGGTTATTGAAGAATCCCAAAGTGAATGGTGTAGTCCTATTGTGATGGTCCCAAAGCCTGACGGCACCATCAGATTCTGCAGCGACTTCCGCAAATTAAACTCTGAGTTGATAGAGCGGCTTGGGAAAGCAAGATTTGTAACGACCCTGGACTTGACAAAAGGATATTGGCAAATTCCGTTGACACAAGCAGCAAAAAATTGCCTTTTCGACCCCAGATGGGCTCTTCCAATATAAAGTACTACCATTTGGACTACATGGAGCTCCAGCCACCTTCCAGAGACTGATGGACAGGTTATTACGTAAACATTCAGAATATGCTGCTGCATATTTAGATGACATAGTAATCTATACCACAGATTGGGAGACACATCTTCCAAAGGTGGAGTCTGTGTTAGAAACCCTAAGACGGGTAAACCTTACAGTTAACCCTGCGAAATGTGCCATAGGACTTAGTGAAGCCAAATATCTGGGTTACACTGTTGGACGAGGAATGGTCAAGCCGCAGCTCAACAAGGTGGAAGCAATCCAAAACTGGACTCGCCCACTGAGAAAGAAGCAAGTAAGGGCCTTTTTGGGAATCGTGGGCTATTACAGGAGGTTTATCGCACATTTCTCCACAAGAGCCACCCCGCTGACAGAACTCACTAAGAATAAGGCACCTAACGTAGTCAAGTGGAACAAGGCCACTGAGGAAGCTTTCGAGGACCTAAAGACTACACTGTGTCAAGGTCCTGTTTTAATAGCCCCTGATTTCGAAAAGGAATTTATCTATCAAACAGATGCTTCAGGAGTAGGACTGGGGGCCGTATTGTCACAGGAGGTGAATGGTGAAGAACATCCCGTCTTGTTCCTTAGCCGCAAGTTGTTGCCACGGGAACAGAAATATTCTGTGGTAGAGCAAGAATGCCTGGCCATAAAATGGGCCACGGAAGCCCTCCGGTATTACCTATTGGGAAGAAGGTTCACCTTGGTCTCGGACCATGCCCTTAACAGTAGATGCACCAGAACAAGGAGAAAAATAGCAGCGTGACTAGATGGTTCCTGTCCCTCCAACCCTTCGACTTCCGTGTTATTCATAGAGCTGGCAGCCTTTATGGCAATGCAGATGCCCTATCCGGCATACACTGCCTCACGGCGTTGGCTGCTCAACCCCATAGTGTCAAGCTGGGGAGGGGGATATGTAACAGAATCATTGATGGAGTATACGTGGGAGAGAGACTGAGCAGAGCCCTATGTCCACTAAGGGAAGAAAGGGTTAACACAGCAGGCTAATCAAGCAGGCCAGCTGGGTTCCACCTTTAAAGGTATGATTAGCACCCAGCTGAGTAGGAGAGCTCAGTCTGAGCTGGACAGAGGACGCCAGAGCCTGCTGTGGAAATCCCCTGCTACAAGGGAGACTTGATATCCCGTAAGCTTTTGTTTGGACTTTTGTTTTGTGTGAACTTTATCTTGCTTAGTGAGGGAACTACAGCCAAGAGTAAAGTCAGTGTTTCTATTAGAAGCTAGGATTTTGTTTTGCACCATTTATGTTGTTTTGCTACACTCAAATAAATACTGCTGATATTTTACAAAGGGCTCCTGAAGTACTCCATTGTGGTGCCGGATACAAGGGCACGAACCCTGAGTGTGACAGCAGCGTTATCACATATTATTATCATTTATTTGTAACATGCCAACATATTCTGTAGCGCAATACATAAGTTGTGATCAAGGCAAAACAATATCAACACATTACAAAGATGGAGGGCACTGTCTTTGAGCTTAGAATCCGGTGTCCATAGAGATTCCCTCAAAGCACAGTGCAAGATTGAAACTTGCAGACTTACAATCTAAATTTGAAAAAATACTCTGTTTTGTAGCTTCATGACACTGGGTTTAAACATGTTTTTACTGTGACATAAATTACATCACTTCTTGTGCATACTTAGGCAATAACTTATATCTGCAACTGTGCATTAAACATCAATGAGAGATGCAGAATAATTTGTATCAAGCAGGGTGAAACTTGAGACACGTGAGTTCAAGTGATGTTAAAAGAGTTAATATCCCACTTCCTATAGTTTCTATGGAGATTATTTATCATCCTGGATAAAATGGACCTTTAGTTTTTTGTATGTCAGAGAGTGTGATGAGTGTGAGAACTATATATTCTAAAGAGGAGTGTTTTCTTTCAGTGAGAAGAATCTTTCAAATGTACATGTTCAACTGAGCATGTACACTTAAGAATGAATCCATAATGAGATCATCCACAAGTGAGTTGTATCCATAATACAATAGTAATTGGAGAAGTTACTCTTAATATAGGTCAAAGAGAAAGACAAAAGTATAAGCCAACAAGGAGAAGCTTGGTATGATAAATAGATAAATACAAAGAGAGACACAGATAAGCAGAGGCATACAAAGATATTGAATTAGGCCATCTGTCACTGGTTAATTGGTATTTGCAAGTATCTCAAACTATCTTAATAGCTTTATCAAATTCACAGTCTGTTTATCTAGAAGAAGACTTAATTTGAAAGCACTTGCATCATAAATTAAGGGTATGTGGCCAGGAGAAAAAGATAAAGTTTAAAAAATATATATTATACCAAAACATAATTGCTTGTGTTAGAACTAGGACTTACAATGGGGGGGGGGGGGGGAGTATTTGATCCCCTGCTGATTTTGAACAATTGTCCACTTGTTTTGGAGAAAACAAAAATAGTTCTCTGAGATATCTGTCCCTGGCCAAATTACCAATATACAGATAGTGTGCACACCTTAGAGAAATAATACACTAAAACAGAGTTCTGGTATAAAGCTTTCTCTCGCCCCTTTTCTTTATTAAAATCAGCTGTCATATTTATAACATTTTTAACAATCAGATAAATGTTGCATCTTGGTGAACACCAGTCTAAGTAAGGCCCCTAATTGGTTCCGGAAGGCGGCGGGGCACATATCCTTATTAGGTTTCGGATTTGATGTCATTATGGCCAGTTTAAGTGAAACCTCTGATTGGCCCCGGAAGGTGGCGGGGCTCACATCCTTATTTGGTCACGGATATGAATGCCATCTTACTGCTCTCAGGATATGATTCAGTAGCCATCTTGCATGTGGAAGTGATGAATCCTCCATCTTAGAGTTCCCAATGTTTCAGCAATATTAATAAAACTTTGGTTACGTGATAATACTGCAAAGATAAGATATATAAGTAGGACACAAACATAAATGCATTTTATACGGATTTCAGTCCATAACACACTGACAAAAAAAATGATTAGTCTATAATTTTAATGGCAGGTGTATTTTAACAGTGAGAGACAGAATAAAAAAAGAAAAAAAAAAAAAGAAAAGAAAAATGCATGTAAAAAAGTTATAAATTGATTTGCAGGTCAATGAAATAAATAAGTATTTGACCCCTTCGACTTAGTACTTGGTGGCAAAACCCTTGTTGGCTATCACAGAGGTCAGACATTTATTGCAGTTGGCCACCAGGTTTGCACACATCTCAGGAGGGATTTTGTCCCATTCCTCTTTGTAGATCCTCTCCAAGTCATGAAGGTTTTGATGCTGATGTTTGGCAACTCAAATCTTCAGCTCCCTCCACAAATTTTCTATGGGAGTAAGGTTTGGAGACTGGCTAGGCCACTCCAGGACCTTAATGTGCTTCTTCTTGAGCCACTCCTTTGTTGCCCTGGTTGTGTGTTTTGGGTCATTGTCCTGCTGGAATACCCATCCATGACTAATTTTCAATGCCCTGGCTGAGGAAATAGGCTCTCACCCAAGATTTGACCATACATGGCTCCGTCCATCGTCCCTTTGATGAGGTGCAGTTGTACTGTCCAATTAGCAGAAAAACACCACCAAAGCATAATGTTTCCACCTCCATGTTTGACGGTGGGGATGGTGTTCTTGGGGTCATTTGAAGCATTCCTGCTCCTCCAAACACAGTGAGTTGAGTTAATGACAAAAACCTAAATTTTCACAATTAATTCATTCACCCAGTTGTCCTCAGAATCATTCAGATGTTCATTGGCAAACTTCAGACGGTCTGTACATGTGCTTTTTTTGGCAGGAGGACCTTGTGGGCGCTGCAGGATTTCAGTCCTTCACGGTGTAGTGTGTTACCAATTGTTTTCTTGGTGACCATGGTCCCAGCTGCCTTGAGATCATTAACAAGATCCTCCCATGTAGTTCTGGGCTGATTCCTCACCGTTATGCTGATCATTGAAACTCCACAAGGTGAGATCTTGCATAGAGCATCAGACCAAGGGAGACTGGCAGTTATTTTGTGTTTCTTCCATTTGTGAATAATCGTACCAACTGTTGTCACCTATTGTATTGTAGCCCATTTCAGCCTTGTGTAGGTCTACAATCTTGTCCCTGACATCCTTGGGCAGCTCTTTGGTCTTGGCCATGGTGGAGAGTTTGGACTCTGTAATTAATTGCTTTTGTGGACAGGTGTCTTTTATACAGGTAAAAAGCTGAGATTAGGAGCACTCCCTTTAAGAGAGTGCTCTTAATCTCAGCTCGTTACCTGTATAAAAGACACCTGGGAGCCAGAAATCTTGCTGATTGATAGGGGATCAAATACTTATTTCCCTCACTGACCTGCAAATCAATTTATAACTTTTTTGACATGCGTTTTTCTTGTTCTTTTTTTTTTGTTATTCTGTCTCTCACTGTTAAAATACACATACCATTAAAATTATAGACTGGTCATTTTTTTTGTCAGTGGAGAAACGTCCAATATCAGCAGGGGATCAAATACTCCCCCCCCCCGCCCCCCACCCCCACTGTATAATACAAGCTTTTTCCTCCTTAGTATTGTTAGATTTTTTTACATATGAAGATAATGGTTGGCTTTTTACCTAAAACTTTTATAATTGTTGAAATGGTGTTCCAGATGACATATGAATCTCACAGTGTGTATGGAGTGAAAGTTAGCCTGAAGGCAAATCATGTATCTCTCAAAAGTGCAAAGACAGAATGACGACAAATTGTATAAATATGTGTAAATTGTTAAAATAGTATCCCAATGTTATGAGAATACCAAGAAGAATTAATTGACATACTTTATTCAACAAGTCTGTCCATCCATAGTCCAAATAAAGCTATTTTGTCGTTTCATTCACCAGTGACATATTCTGTTTTCATTAGTGCAACATAGCAATGTGTGACATTCTCAGTAAACATTTAATTCATTTCTCGTTGACATGTAAACTATGTTAATGCATGCATGGGTATTAATATAATCAGTGCAAAAGAATTTTAGGCATATATAACATAAAGGCCAGAGTCTAAAAATACTGCAATATGCCTGTGAAGACATATGGAAAGAGATCATGTACACAGGTACTATTTCACAGTAGCCTTACTGATCTAGATATTAATTATTCATGCAAATAGTTATACATATGGACATACAGAAAGGTTTATATTTATTACGTTAAAAGGTATTCGATGGAATCCTCCAAATTGTTATGACATTTATTATATAACTAGCGAATTGTCTGTCAAAAAATTACGGTTGTAAAATTGTAAGGCAGGTAATGCTGTTTGCCACACAATGTAAGTGTGTTGGTCGTCTGAGCACCTTTGGCACTCATTGCAAGCCTCTCCCCTTGTGTACTTTTGCTCCGCTGAGCACCGTCGGCACTCATTGTGAGCGTCCCGCTGAGCGCCTTTGGTGCTCATTGCGAGCCTCTCCCCTGATTTTTATATATATATATATATATATATATATATATATATATATTTTTTTTTTTTTTTTAAATAATAATAATTAATTAATTAAATATTACATTAATATACTTTACCTTTTTCTAATTAATATATACAGCAATCAATATCTTGAAGAGCTAACAATCTGTTTGTATTGTGCTGCAGCATACAATGTACATTTGGACTGTTGCTGACCTGAGGTGTAAGTGTCAGCAATGTGGCAAGTGTGCAGTGTAAATAGACTGTGTTAGAATGGTAATGTTATTAGTTGCAAGTTAATGTTGTAAAATGGCGGCGATTGTCTATGTGTTACACGGGTCTGGAGCATTTTCTGTACTTCCTAATAGTGTATTTTGTACCTCGTACGTTCCTGGGTAAAAGTCTTATATGCCTGGAGGTGTTTTCCGTGGTTAGGGGTCGTGTAGCCTCGCTTCGATTTTTTTCAACTGCCATTTTTCTTGTTGCTTAGTCGCTTTTCGAGTGCCTAAACTCGACAATTTGTGTGTGATGTTTTTTTGTAATTTTTTTACATTTTCTTTGTGTTTTTGTTGTTTTTGTATGTGCACGGTTCGGCCGTTGAGTTCGTATTTTTTTTACCTCATATTTTTTTTTTCAAAGTGCCACGGGCCGTATTATTTTTTTTTAAGTCCCGCTTTCATTTTTTTTAAGTGTTACGGGCTGTAATTTATTTTATTTTTTTAAAAGTGCTATTGGTCTTGCATTGTGAATGGTGTAATTGAGATTTGTGTTGATGTGTAGTTCCGTGGGTCGCAGGGATGAGCACCTATGGAGCTCCTTGCCAGCAACTGCGGCCCTCGCTTTGCGAGGGTTGCAGTTGCTGCGGGCTTGTTTCACGAGCACGCAAGCGTTAGCAACAACCCGTATTGTTCACAACTATATATGTGATTGTAACATAATATCTATCCTGGATACCAAACAAGGGTTTTACAACATTAATGCAATAATTTATTTTTGTCATAAGATAACAGGATATCAGGAAGTGAATCACTTATGTGACAATGATAAAATAAGACTGTCCATAAGATCTCAATAAATAAAATACTATGCTTGGCAGTAACTGCTAAGTATTTCACTGAAGTCTGCAATGACGTTTCTGAAAGGGAAGATTGCTGTTGCAGGTACAGTGAATAATTTTTATGAATCAAGGAGAATGACACAAAACTGTCATATTCCTTTCAGTGAACAAACTGTTGAATGATTGCACTGAAGGTCTAAAATTCTCATTTATTTTTTCAAAGAAACACACCTCACCACTACATCTGGCCCTGAAGCCTTGAAACTTAAAAAAAATTGCAGAAACATAACTCACCACTATATTGGGCTCTGAAGCCTTGGAACTTAAATAGCCAGTGCACACACATTTCATGTTAAATCTATTTTGTTAGTTTACCATTAATTAAAAATACTTATGAAAACAAAAGCAAATTAATGCTTTGGCCAGAAAATAAAATGTAAAAACACATTTTACCTCATTAATGGACACTGCTGTACCTCTCCCCACCTCTTGCATTGTCCTGCGCACTACTAAAAGGAAGTGAACGATTTCAACTGGGGTGACATTGGTTAAGCTCTCTTGTAGGGTTTAAATATAAGCAGAAATCTACAGCAGCTCATCTCGCATAAGCACCTATAATTAGGTATGCAATGCAAAGTGGTAATGTTCAATATGCATAAACCCCTATCGACTCTTTTACACATCTCTATTGTAGTTGTGCGCGCATCTTATAGGGTTCAGGCATTTGCAGTTTAACAATGCTGTCTTGTCGGTGCAGGAATCATATTTGTTGGCAAACATGCAATTGTTGGCTATGTATGACAACAACAAACAAGGTGCAATAATATGATGCCCATGCATCAACACTACATACTAATAAAAATATAGGGAGGGGGCTCAAGCACATAAAACCAATAAGGACCCTATGGGCACCCACGGAACCTAATATTAAAGGATTAATATGGGGTCTCTATTGACCCTCATGGTAATCTAATATATAACCATGAGGATGCCTATAGACCCCACGGCATCTAAAGTTACCCCATACAATGGTTCCCTTTAGATCCCTTTGGAATGCTAAACTGTCACCATGGTTGTCTCTATTGACACCCATGGCATCCAAGATTAAAACCTATGGCATGGAGGTCCTTATGCATCCCCATGGTATATTACCATATAATGATAGATGTCTTCTGGACCTAAATTTAACCTCCTTTTTTTTTTCTCTTTCCTTTTCTCCCCCCTCCTTTCCCCCCAATCGATAATTGAATGTATATCCTAAATGAATTCAGGAAAGATTTACTGTTTAAAATGAAAATGCTTTTCTTCTATATGAAAAGATTGTATTTATTTAGATAAAATGATTGTAATTTTTTTTCAAAGAAAATAAAGAATTAAAATTCCTGTTCAGTAATTTATTAAATTCATTTTTAGTATAAAAAAAAAAAAATTTAACCTACGACCACGGGGGCTGCTATAGATCCCCATGGCACCCTATCCCCCATAAGTGCCCCCCAAAAAGTCCCTGCCTCTATTCCCCCAAATTAACTAAATTAAATAAATACATTAAAATAATTACATTAAAAAAGGACTGCAGAAAATATTTAAAAAAAAATATAAAATATATAATATCTATTTGAAAATAAAATGGAAAAAAAAATCTTACAAAACATTAAAAAAAAATTACAACTGTTGAAGTGGAAAATATACTTACCCTCCCTTGGACGGTTCTACAGTGATAATCAGTGATGGCCATGTCTTCAATCTCAATATGCTGGTACATCCATGTTGATAGAAGATGTAGGTCCTCTTCTGTCTTGATAACCTTCACTCCTCTTTTTGTCTGAAAGGGCATCAACCTAAAACATCCTAAAAAACTAAACTAACAAAGCTCCCCTGCTAACTAACAGTTTTTTTTGACCATGTTATATAAAACAAATATGGCTTCTGATTGGATCAAATATGTGCCAATCATATTTCAGCCAATCATAATCAAGTATTTGTACAATATTCAGTTATAGAAGGCTACCATAACTTTTAATATTTCAACCAGTTCCCCTATTCTTATTGGTTGAACTATCAGTCAATCAAAATAGGGTGTTATTCTACTGTTGAAACAGCCAATCAAAGTAAAATATGTATATTATCTTATGTTTCGTAACTTATGTTGTTTATTTTATTTGTAAATTTGTATTATAAATTTATATATATATATATATATATATATATATATATATATATTTTTTTTTTTTTTGGGTATGGGTTAATGTTTAGGTACTCTCATAAAGTCTTTCAGTTCAGTCACATCCCTATACCTGGGAACAAGTAAGGTGGAGGTGTAGAAATATTACTTTCTTCTCTCTGCACATATCACCGCATACCTCAATTTTTTTAACATCCCATTGTTATATTTCAAATTTCAGATTACCTGTATCTTCTCATCCATCTCTCTGCGAGTTGCTTTGATCTATCATCCCCTGGACCACCCTCTCAATTTCTTGATCAGTTTGCTGCCTCATTTTCTGTTTTCTAACATATCTTCACTAGTTATTTGTTATTTTAACATTGCTACTGACACACCAACCTCCCCTACAACTACAAACTTTCACTTACCTCTTCTCTTCTCTTAACTTCTCACAAGCGACAGATTTCCTAACTCACTGTGATGGACACTCTCTTGACCTTATCTTAAACAATTTCTACATAATCTACAACTTAGTCATACCCCCACTCATTGTATCTTCCACTTACTACCCTCAGGGCTGGATCTACCTTTTTGGATCCCCTAGGTAGTAAAGTGGAGGAGACCCTGCGAGTGCGTACCCAAGGTATGCAAGCATCAAGTTTTCCTTTGCTGTTGCGCAGTTTTCCTACACAGCCCCCCAACACTGCAGATATATACAGAAGGCTCCCTCATCAACAATTTCACTAATATAGTTGTCTTACTGGGAGTTTGTGTGTAGCGCTCACAAAGTTTGCAGGTTGCGCATAGAGCATGTCAAGGCCTGCAATGTGCGCCTGCAATGGGAGCCGAGAGGGGGGAGAGAGGGGCAAAGAGACACAGGGGAGGATGATGGAGGAAAGAGACACAGGGAGGGGGGGAGACACAGGGGTGGGAGAGGGGGTGGAAGAGACATAGGGGAGAGGGGAAAGAGACACCGGGGAGGGAGAGGGGGGAAGACACAGAAGAGGGAGAGGGGCCAAAGAGACACAGGGGAGGGAGAGGGGGGAATGAGTCACAGGAGAGGAAAAGGGGGATTGAGACACAGGGGAGGTAGAGGGGGGAAGAGACATCTGGGAGAGAGAGGGGCAAGATAGTAGGGGGGGAGAGAAAAGTCAAATATTATTGTGTCATTTGTGACGGGAGGCCCGCAATGGGTGCCAAAGGCACTAATTGTGAGGATCACAGAGAGGAGAGAAAAGGTGAGAAGAGGGAGAGGGCACAGAAGGAAGGAAAGAGAGAAAAGCTGCACATTGCAAGGCTTGAATTATCGAGCTTTGCCTAGCATTGTGGGGCAAATAACACCTTTGCGAGGCTTGCAAATATTATGCCGTCATTTTTGATAGGCAATTGACTAGTACATAAATAATATATAGTTAGACCTTCTGACATAAATTTCTGACATAAGTTAAACAGTAACACAGACATAGAATTACATAGCATGGAGCTTGTGCATGATAATATATATATATATATATATATATATATATATATATATATATACGTATATGTGGGATTTCTAGCTTGTGTATAATCCAACCCTGGCGTTGCTCAAAGCTGTTTGATACAGCGTGCATATGCTTAAGGGAAGTCATGTTTGAGATGGTTATGGATTGCAAGAGCAAAGCCTTTGTGGGCACATTTGCATGTCCCTGCCAAGGTTTCCAGAATGCAGTGTAATAACTGTATTACTCAGAATTCTGGGCATGAAACAAGTACTTGTTTTAGACATTCAAATGTGAACACAAATATACTATTTTTTTTTTTTTAAAAAAAATATATATATATATATACAGCTATAACTTGTTTAATGCTGTAGATAGTTTCCTGGAAGATAGAGTACAAAGCGAAACAGCTCTAAACAGGGTCATTTGAACATAGGTTAAATAGGGATAGATTGGCCTAATGGATAATCTGGATATGATTACCCTGCTTTAATCCCTGCAACCAGAATTTACAGAATCCTGCAATTACTGATAAACAATACATCTCCAAAATGCTACAACACCTTTACAGCCCGCTCAAGTCCCCCATCTGCCCTGATATTGCCACCTCACAGTACAACACGATACTAGCTTCAACCATTGATACTATTGCCCCATATTCTCAGGCCCGCCCCCTCTCTCTTATCCAAAACAATGGCACACTATGAAAAAACGTTACATCCAGAAGTGCTCCCGCACTACTGAATGACTGTGGAGAAAGTATCACATTTCAGCAGACTTCCTGCATTACAAATTTAGCCTTCAAGCCTACTTCTCTGTCCTCAATCTTGCAAAACAACATTACTTTTCATAATTAATTTCAACTCCGTCCTTCAACCCCAAATGTTTTTCACAACATCCAGCACCCCTCCTTGGCTAACCCAGTGCACCATGCACCCAGACCATGCACCCCTCCGGAGAAAAAAAAGAAAAGAAACACACCTCACCACCACACTGGTTGCAAACTCTTAGAACTTGATGGCAATTGAAGAAACATACTTCGACATCATGTTGGGCCCAATAGCCTTCAAGCTTAAAACAATATAAAGGATACCATGAACCCAGGACTCTGAAAAAAGATCATAATCTGCCTTTCCTTTTAATCTTCTGTCTACCTTTCTGTCTTTATTCAGACTTCCTATTGTGACTGGCACTACTTAAACCTGGGGAAATTTCTCCTAAAAATCTAAACTAACAGCCCTCTATGACTAGTCTCTGGTTCATCTCAACTTCCCCAACCCTTTATGACTTTGCACTTAGATCAAATTACAAATGCATGTGCACTCACCCATAATTTATTCTCAGAAACATGCATTACACTGAGCCTCACAGTTTTGAAACTTGAAAATTGAAAGCACTTCCTTCCCTCCTGCCCTTGTTTTGTGCTCATGCATGGAATGCCCACAATATTACTACTAAATATCATGAGTTAGTTTTCACTTCACAAACATGTAATATTTTTCCCAAATTACAAAATCCCAAATATCTGAGAATAATTTCAAACAGGCAGTCTCCCCAACAAGTTGATTTAATCCAATACAGCTTATATACGGTAGTCTTAAAAGCATTAAAGCTGTCTATACATTGTACTAACTGTTTTTCTGTATTGTGTCTTGTGTGTCTCCTATATGCCAATGTGTGTTTCACCATGCTAATTTGCAGCTAAGAATGCTAGAAAGGAGTGTAGGAGTGGATCAATAACTATGATAACCTTAATCTCTGCCACCACAGAGAGAGACAAGGAGACTGTAATCCTACTTAGTACATCACATTAGTTTTAATGAGTCATTCATTTGCATAAAAATAAAGCAGAAACAATGTTGATTATCTTATGAATAATTCACATTAGAAAAACAAATAGTTAGTATTTCATGCTCTTTAAGAAAACCTTCTTTTTTTTGGTGGTGGTGGGGGCTGGGTGACAGAGTCCCTTTAACTAATCTCCCACATATCCAATTTATCTGCATATTTATAAAAAGTGGCTCCTGAAATGCCTGCCAATGTTATTTGTGGCTACTACCAAGAAAAGCACTAAGTTATATTTTTCATATAAATAATACTTCAATTTACATTACATTGGGTGCACGTAGGAACGCCGTCGCGAGTCTATGACGTCATTACCTTGCGTCTAGACCACGGCGTGACTAGCACAGAGTCAGCGTTTTCAGTTTCAGGCCCATAGCATAAAGCCCCTTCACAGCTGCATTAGTTAGGCCATTTCAGCCAAAGTGTAGTGGATTAGGAAGGCAATAGCTACTGGTTATGGGTATATCCTGAAGGCAACGCTGTTATTTGGGTACTTGGGTATTTGAGATATACAGATATTGTGAACATTACCTAACAGGATATCAATACTCTGGGGGCATTTATCTCTCAATATCTTTTACCCCTATCCTTTACCCATTGCCATATTTATCATTTTGTTTACTGGCTTCTGTTCAGCATATAGCTGTTAATATTTACTCATATTGCACCTTATAGGCAACCATATATAACTTATATACTTGGTTCACTTTCATATATTTTTTTTATTTGTGTCATAGCAAGTGGCACCTTATCACTATCAGCACTTAATAGCACCTTATTTCTTATATACTAGCCACTTTATCAGTGACTATACTAGCACTTTGCACTTTATATGGTCTACCTCATAGTGGCATTTTCCACAACAGTGGCATTTTTCCCAGTAAACTTCATATACTTTACTCTCTGCTACCTACGTTTATGTATTTTAAGTGGATTTTATTATTACTATTAAAAGTTAAGTTTTAACATTTAGTTCATTCTCTTTTTCTGAGAATTGGATTTCTCAGGTGTGCCCTATAAAAGGATCCTTTTCTCTCTTTTGGTACTTCAATTTACATTAGGCTAATTAACTAAGTTTTTTTCATAAAGTTTTTTTGTCTGCTGAGAAAGGTCTATAAAGTGACATAACCGTCTCAGTACTCATTAAATTAATTTTCCAATTTCCAAGCTAATCTTATCCATTGACATTACTGGAGATGTAAAATATTAGCCTATATCTTTCAAAATAATACACAAAGGATCTATTCCCATAAATATAATATATATTAATAGACTTGCATATTTGACACATAATTGGAATACAAATCATCCACAAATGATTGAATTACTTTTGCCTTACACCTTACAATTTGTCTTTTTTAAAACTGTATTATAATAGGAGATAAGAAGTTAAAAAAGTACCTTTCTGCTTCTATTATAAAGCAATTCACATGGTATATGTTGTATACAATCATTGACAATTGTAATGCATTTAAAAGCAGTATTTATTTATATTTTCCTTTCTAGCAGAATAAATCAACTAAAGCCTCTAGATTAGAGGATATATATGATCTATCCTTTTTCTGCTAGGTGATATTTATTTTGTTAAAATCAATATCAGTGTGTTTTGTTTAGATCATTGTAGACTGGTCTTAAATCTAAATGTAATAAAACTGCTATTTTACTCTGGTTTTCATCCTATAGTATCTGTTTGCTCTGATTATCACCCTTAAAATGCATGGTGTAGTTATCGGTAAATGTATATAATAATGATATATATGGAGAAAGCAAGTATTAACAAAATGTTGCAAAGCTCTACAAAGTCATTGCTTATTGGTAATTATGTAAATTTTAACCAAAACTGGTTATTTTCTTTGGTTTAAAAATCAGAAGAAAAATATGACACTTGTAGAAACAGGTGGCCTCAACTTAATGCCATTAATTGCAAAGTTGAAAATTTCAGTCAAGGGCCCATTTAACATTTAAAGGTCACACACATTCACACAAAAGAAATGCACATGTATCTGTGTTTAGAGTAGAAATTAAGAACAGAAGGAACCTGTTTCAAAAGAATTTCAGAAACTTATGTGATGATGTATATTATTTTAAACACCACCATTTAAAAAAAAATATGATATGGTGTAATGCTTTTTTGCCATTATGCAACTTGATATAACATCAAGTTAACACCAAGGCAGCTGAGAACCATTCCCTGAACGTGTTTCAGCTGTAGCTTTTTAAGAGTGCTATAATTATTACTTACAGGACTGCATTAAGTCTGTCAAACTCTTAGTTGTAATGAGTTCAACAGCAGTGTATGCCTACAAATATACAGCTGGAATTTGTCACACACCTCTAATAGACAGCCCAATATGTACAATTAATATATTAATTTATTGGCAGAGATGATTGTCAGAGACCAGAACCCAACTTCCTCAATTCTAGTTAAGTGCTCCTTACGAGAACAGATTTTCTGCCTTAACCTACACATAATCTTTCAACAAATGGCAACAGAAATCATTCATCTTACACGCACTGAAAGTACATAGATATAATTACATATGCTATATATGTGCTATTTGCAAAAAATTAATATGAATAGTTTGGATAGTGAATATTTTTAAATACATTAAGGTATTCAAAAATGTTCCCTTGGGAAAAGGATTATAGAAGTGATAGAACAAGCTCTGAATCTGAGTTGCAGACTCATGGAAAATATGAAGAAGTCCTAATTAAATTAGAGGACCAGCACTGGGTATTTTGTCTGCTAGCCAGACAGAATTATAGTTTGTAATTTCAAGGGAGCATTTGGGGTTGTGTACTGAAATGGGATACTAAAACCACTGTATAAAGTCAGTGAGGTATTTTTTTATTAATACTAAAAAATATTATTTTGATTATGTACCATGTTAATTCTAAATAATTAACAGGATGAGCAAAATGAATCCAGTAAAATGTATTTTACTTCAGTTACTTTGTACAAAACATAAAGAAATTCATGTGGTAGTTAAGATACAACAAATGGCAATTTAGTAAGTATAATAAAAAAACAAATCCAATTGCATTATTTGAAAATATCTCTTCTTACTTTTACTTCTGTGGTATGACTTTCAACATACATATGTTCTGGCTCATAAGAACATACTCAACATTTCCATTTTTGTTTCCCATTTCTAACTAGCTGTAACATTCTGCCATGAAGAACATATCACATTGATTCTGCTTACTCTTGGTATCCATTGTAAAAGGCTTTTCCAGAAATGTAGAAGATACTGTTCATATAGAAGATACTGCCCAGATTTTTTTGAAAACACAAAGTTGAAACTGATGTAGACTTTAACATGTGAGGTCAACATATTCCCAAATATGCTTTTAACAAGCATTAAATGATAATCAGATCATTGCTGAGTCAATATGGAACTAAAATATATTAGTAATGGAAACTGCAAATATAGAAAGACGTGACTAATCTACATCCAGTTTTATAGGCTGCTCATGTTGAGCTTGGGAAAACAAAATGTGCACACCAAATGGGATAAATATAAATATATATACAGTATCTCACAAAAGTGAGTACACCCCTCACATTTTTGTCAATATTTAATTATATATTTTCATCTAACAACACTGAAGAAATTACACTCTGCAACAATGTAAAGTAGTAAGTGTACAGCCTGTATAACAGTGTAAATTTGCTGTCCCCTCAAAATAACTCAACACACAGCTATTAAGGTCTAAACCGTTGGCAACAAAAGTGAGTACACTCCTAAGTGGAAATGTCCAAATTGGGCCCAAAATGTCAATATTTTGTGTGGACGCCATTAACCCTCATGGGCATGGAGTTCACCAGAGCTTCACAGGTTTCAACTGGAGTCCTCTTCCACTCCTCCATGATGACATCACAGAGCTGGTGGATGCTCAATATAGTTTAGGTCTGGTGACATGCTTGGACAGTCCATCACCTTAACCTTCAGCACATTGGGCAAGACCATACAGAGGTTTCACAGGACAGGTTCCACTCAGAACAGACCTCGCCAGGGTCGACCAATGAAGTTGACAGCATGTGCTCAGCATGGTGGTGGGAGTGTCATGGTCTGGGCCTGCATGATTGTTGCCGGCACTGGGGAGCTACTGTTCATTGAGAGAACCATGAATGCCAACATGTACTGTGACATACTGAAGCAGAGCATGATCCCCTCCCTTGGGAGACTAGGCCGCAGGGCAGTATCCCAACATGATAACAACCCCAAACACACCTCCAAGATGACCACTGCCTTGCTAAAGAAGCTGAATGTAAAGGCAATGGACTGGCCAAGCATGTCTCCAGACCTAAAACCCTATTGAGCATCTGTAGGGAATCCTCAAATGGAAGCTGGGGAAGTGCAAGGTCTCTGACATCCACCAGCTCCGTGATGTCATCATGGAGGAGTGGAAGAGGACTCCAGTGGCAACCTGTGAAGCTCTGGCGAACTCCATGCGCATGAGAGTTAAGGCAGTGCTGAAAAATAATGGTGGCCACACAAAATATTGACACTTTGGGGTGTACTCACTTTTGTTGCCAATGGTTTAGACTTTAATGGCTGTGTGTTGGGTTATTTTAGGGGAAAAAAATGTGAAGGGTGTACTCACTTTTGTGAGATCCTATATATATATATATATATATATATATATATCACATATACCGTAATAGTTGTCAAACTACGAATCGTCGTCACTCTTTGCGAGCTCGCAAAGCGAAGCGAGGGGCTGCATTTGTGGAAGGTGGAGGCTACAACGTCGGCTACAATGAGACGAAGGCTCATTGCAGGACTCAAATGCCGACCCTCGCGAAGCAAGGGGCCGGATTTGCGGAGGTGGAGGTGGATGCTCAAAGGTGCCTCACACGTGGTTACAAACACCCACAGAAACGGCACCATTATGACCTTGCAAACCGCTCGCACCTAAAAACAGTCAAAACACAATAAATACCCACAAAAAATACATAAAAAGCTTACCCACAGCATGGGGGGGGGGGGGGGGGGGCACCCAGAACCTATGAAAGTGAAGTTACACCTCCATTTAAGTCCAAATTCCCGAGTTCAGACACACGAAAATCCCCTAAGCGAGAGAAAAAATGGCCGCGGAAAAAAACGAAAACAAGGCTCAAAGATCCAGGACTGCCCAGCCACGTACAACTTAGCCAAGAAGGGATCCAAGATAAGCTTGGAAACTCGCATTAACCCTACGGGATCTGAGAAAAGCTCGGAGTCCCACATTACCCCGCATTAACTATCGCAGTGGGGGTCCCGATCGCACGTGATCGGGGACCCCCGCTGCAATAAAAATTCAAAATTCATGCGTTACAGGTCCTTAAAGGACCGTAAAGGTCCTTAAAGGACCCGTTATAAAAATAAATAATATATACACTATCAAGCATCAACCATTAATTAACCCTGTCACTCATGGGGGTCAATATAGACCCCCATAAGCACTTCATTAACCCCTCACTCTTGGGGGTCAATATAAGCCCTTCATTAACCCTGTAACTCATGGGGGTCTATACAGACCCCCATATGCACTTAATTACCCCCTCACTTATGGGGGTCAATACAGACCCCCATAAACCACTAATTAACCCTGTCACTCATGGGGGTCAATAAAGACCCCCATAAGCCCTTCATTAAGCCTGTCACTCATGGACGGTCAATATAGATCCCCATAAGCCCTTCATTAACCCCCTCACTCATGGGGGTCAATACAGACCCCCATAAGCACTTAATTAATCCCCTCACTCATGGGGGTCAATACAGACCCCCATAAACCCCTAATTAACCCTGTCATTCATGGGGGTCAATATAGACCCCCATAAGCCCTTCATTAACCCTGTCACTCATGGGGCTCAATACAGACCCCCATAAGCACTTCATTAACCCCCTCACTCATGGGGGTCAATATAAGCCCTTCATTAACCCTGTAACTCATGGGGTCAATACAGACCCCCATAAGCACTTAATTAACCCCCTCACTTATGGGGGTCAATACAGACCCCCATAAACCCCTAATTAACCCTGTCACTCATGGGGGTCAATATAGACCTCCATAAACCCTTCATTAAGCCTGTCACTCATGGGGGTCAATACAGACCCTCATAAGCCCTTCATCAACTGTGTCACTCATGGGGGTCAATACAGACCCCCAGAAGCACTTTATTAACCCACTCTCTCATGGGGGTCAATACAGACCCCCATAAACCCCTAATTAACCCTGTCATTCATGGGGGTCAATATAGACCCCCATAAGCCCTTCATTAACCCTGTCACTCACGGGGGGCAATACAGACCCCCATAAGCCTTTCATTAACTGTGTCACTCATGCGGGTCAATACAGACCCCTATAAGCACTTCATTAACCCCCTCACTCATGGGGGTCAATATAGACCCAGATAAGCCCTTCATTAACCCTGTCACTCATGGGGGTCAATACAGACCCACATCAGAACTTTATTAACCCCCCTCACTCATGGGGGTCAATATAGACCCCCATAAGCCCTTCATTAACCCCGTCACTCATGAGGGTCAATATAGACCACCATAAGCCCTTCATTAACCCTGTCACTCATGGGGGTCAATACAGACCCACAAAAACCTTTCATTAACCCGGTCACTCACGGGGGTCAATACAGACCCCCATAAGCGCTTAATTAAACCCCTCACTCATGGGGATCAATACAGACCCCCATAAGCCCTTCATTAACCCTTTAACTCATGGGGGTCAATACAGACCCCCATAAGAACTTAATTAACACCCTCACTCATGGGGGTCAATACTGACCCACATAAGCCCATAAATAACCCTGGCAACCTTAATTAACCCTGTCATTCAGGAGGGTCAATACAGCCCCCTATAAGCCCTTAATTAACCCCCTCCCTCATGGGGGTCAATACAGACCTCCATAAACCCGTAATTAACCCTGTCACTCATGGGGGTCCATACAGACCCTTATAAGCCTCTATTTAACAGCATCAGTCCCATAAGGGTATATTAAGACCATTATGGGACTGTTACAACCCAACATTAACCACATAAGTGCCATGACGGTCCTCAAGGTGTGCGTGTTTTTAGATTTCTGTGGTTCTGCCGTTAAATTCATATTTTTTTCGAGGATGTATTTTTTTCCTGAGCTTGCATGTGTGACAACGCCGCTGGCTGTAATGAGCACCTTTGGCCAATTACCACGTGGGGGTGTATCCCATTGTGATTCACTGATGGCAATAAAGCCTTCGGTGCGTTATCCAATCAGAGTGGGATTTTGGGGTGTATTCCTTTTTTAATTGGCTCACAATTGGCGTCTTCTCATTTGCTGAATTTGACAGACAGCATTATCAGGAAATCAGAAGCCATCATTGCCAATTTTATTCTGGAACACTCCGTAGAAAGCTCATTAGCGTTGGGGACGCTAATGAGCGCGGATGCTTTCAGGGCCCATCCGGGGCAGAAGACGAGGGGGCAGGAGACATCGCGGGGAGGTAAGTACAATGTAGATTATGTTTATTTGACTTGGTTTTATGTTAATGTATGTGTAATAATGTTATGTTTTTTTTTTAACTGGGGCAGCACCGGAGAATAAGAAAAGAAGAAGGACGGGACATGCTGGAAAGGTGAGTAGAATATTTAGAATATTTAGAATGTTTAGAATGTTTATTTATTTTATGTAAATGTGTTGTAGTCATTTTTTTAAATCTTTTTTTCCCTAGGTTGCTGATCTGAAGAAACAGGTTGCTGATCTGAAGTGGTCTTAATCATTTTATTTTAGCTTAGAATTAGGGTTGCTATATAGAGATAGCGTGTATTGTATATTAGATAGATTGGGGGATGTATATTACATAGATAGGATGTATTTTAGATAGATAGTATTGTATATTAGATAGGGGGATGTATATTAGATAGGGGTGTATTCTATTGTATTTAATTGTATTGTATTTAATTGTATTGTATTGTATGTATTGTATGTATTATATGTTTTTGTTTTTTTTCTGTAGTCGGGGGTTGTAATGTATTTTTTTATTTTCTGTAATGTTCCTTTTTTTATTTTTTGTGACTTTGGTTTTTTTTGTAATGTACATTTCTTATTTTTTGTGATTTAGGTTTTTTTATTTTATGTAATGTAGATTTTAGATTTTTGATGACTTTAGTTTTTTTGATTTCTGTAATTACAGTGTTGGGGAGGGGGTTATTAGGGAGTAGGTAGTGTAGTGTAGGTAGGTAGTGTAGTTGTTAATAGGTTAGTGTAGAGGGTGTTTAGTTGATATTTTATTTTTTATTGGGGGGGTATAGTGCAGTGTAGTGTTTATACTTAGTGTCATGATGGTCCTTGAGGACCATCATGGCACTTATGTGGTTAATGTTGGGTTGTAACAGGCATAATATACCCTTATGGGACTGATGGATAGACCCCCATAAGTGACCGGGTTCAAATGGTGTAGTGCTTACATTTTGGGTCATGAGGGTCCTGGATGACCCTAATGGCACTTATAGTGTTATTACATGCGTTCATTAGTGTGTTAGAGGGGTCTATATAGTTGAGGCACACAGTACACTCACATTGTGTGACAAACAGCATTTCAACACTTTCTTTCATTGACCGTCATTTTTTGACGGGCAAGTCGCTAGTATATATATATTTATAAATAATATTGTACTTTTGTTGAAATACAGCTAGTTGATGCAGAGCCTCAGAGACCCATTCTCACAAAGCGAGGCAAGCAGTGGAGGAATTGAAGCACGCGGGTCTCAGGCTGGAATGAGCGCCTAAGAAGCTGCGCAGCACTTAGGCTGCATTGAGCGCCAAAGGCGCTCATTACAGCTAGCGGCGTCGTCACACATGCAAGCTCAGGAAAAAAATACAACCTCGGAAAAATACGAATTTAACGGCAGAACCGCGGAAATCTAAAAACATGGACACACATTCACACACACCACAGGGGGAGAGCCAGAAAGCCTGGGAGTGAAGTTGCAAGCAAATTTAAGCCTTATTTGACGTGTTTCGTTACTCGAAAATTGGCTAAGCAAAAAAAAAATAGGAGACGAAACATGTAAAAAATTCTGAAACTGGACGAAAACAAGGCTGAGCAAGGCCAGGCATGCGGGACTAAGAAAACACACAACGGCAAAGACAGTAGAACTTACACAAACAACACCAGGCACGCGGGACTCGAAAAATAAAAATGTAATGGCCGAATCGTATAAATCGAGACTTATTTGATGTGTTTCCTCACTCGAAAATCAGCTAAGCGAGAAAAAAAATGACGAAAAACTTAAATAATTCTGAAACTGGATAAAAACGAGGCTGAGCAAAGCCAGGCACGCGGGACTTAGAAAATACACAACGGCAAAGACACTAACACACCAACAACACCAGGCACGTGGGACTTTGAAAATAAAACAAACGGCAGTCAGCGTGCGCCACAAAAACATTCAGCAGACACACAGAGGAGAAACACACAGGGAAGGGACAGGGGGAGATGCTGGAAAGAGACACATGGCATTAACAGCCATTACTAGACATAATTTATAATGAAAAATATAATAACAATGTGAAAATAAATTGCAGAATGTGTGAAACCCTAACATTCAATTAACCATTTTAATACAAATCTGTTGTTCAAGGAATTCACAAATTAAAGGACCACTGGGGTATTTTTTCTATATGCGCTATTAAATAACTAAATATTATAATGGGCAATATATATACAGTATATACTTAAAACAAATTATGGGAGCAGAGAAGTGGCACATAAATAGGAGGGGTGAGAATTTTGACTTGATGAGGAAATAAATGATGAGGAAAAAGCAGGTTAACATTTTTCGATTAAAATGCAGTGGTATATTATAGTGTCAAATGCTTGTAGTTATTTAAGCAACAATTGAATTCTTACAAGAATATGTATGTTTCAGAAGTGGTTTCCTGAATAAGGTGTCTTCTGTAGAAAGAAAAAGAAAAAAAGATTGAAAGCACTAATGTGCTAACCTTTCTTTCCGGGTTACCAAAATAATATTGGCTTAAGTAAATAACTTATTATCTCCTTTTCACTCAAATCAATGGAGTTATATCTCATGATGAGATGTCATAATGGAGAGATTTAGCTTTAACAGATCAATAGTCTAGAACAATTGGACACTCAAATGGAAAGGAGCTGTAAAATTATACATGGTATTAATAGCAACTGAGATATAAGAATACTTTGTATAATTTATGTATTCATTTTTCTGTGGTGACCCAACTCACTACAACTGGTAGCCATAAAGACACATGAAGCTGTTTTTATTTCAGTTGCACTTCTTGTTGTTAGAGGAGTAGTGTCTCTTGCCACCCAAACTAACATAATGTTCAATTATTATTCAATTGTTTTAGACTATTTGAATGCCTTAGGAAATACTTATTGTGTTAGCTATGTAAGCATTGAAACTAGTACATCATATATATACTTTCTATGTTTTATGTTTTTGCTTCAATTGCACTAATTTTTTCCAATTTGCATCTGTTGCCAGCCAAATTAAAATATTTTTAACTATAATGAAATTGTATTAGACTAATAGACTTGGAAAATATTTATTTTGTTTCAGGGATACTCAAAGGATACTATCATAAAAAAAAGAACATATAGGCCTCTAATCCAAGTTCACTCATAAAACACTACCAAGCTATCACATCACACATGTATATCTATTCCATAGAGCAGGCATGTCCAACTTCAAGTAGGCTGTGATCTACTATCCAGTATCAAAACTGTCAGTGATCTACCTCACACACACATATATATTTCCTTCTCCCTCATTCCTTTTTTCCCTCCCCCTCATTTACACTCATCCTCTCTCCTTCACTCTCTCTCTACCACCTTCATGCTCTCTCCTTCACTCTCCCTCCTTCAATCTCTTTCTTCTTTTCTCTCTTCCTCCTTCTCTTGCTCTCTCTTTTACTCTTTCCTTCTCTCTCTCTCCCTCATTCTCAATCTCATTCACATTCACACTCTCATTTTCTCTCTCTCATACTCTTATTCTCTCGCCTCCTTATTTCTCTCTTTCCTCCTCTCTCTGCCTCCTTCACTCTCTTTACTTCTTTCTCCTCTCCCTCCTTCTCTCTCTCTCTCTCATTCACTCTCCTTCACTCACTCTTTCACGGTCTCTCCTTCACTCTCCTTTCTCTCTTTCCTTCTCTCCCTCCTCTTTCTCCCATTCTCTTCTATCTCTCCCTCATTCACACTCTCCTTCTCTTTCTCCAATCCCCCTTCTCTCTGTCCTCTTTCTTTATTCATCTCTCCTCCTCTCTTCTTCTTCTCTCTCCTTTCTTCACCCTCTCTACTTTTCTCTCTCTCTCTCTCTCTCTCTCTCTCTCTCTCCTCTTCCTCCTTCTCTCTCTCATTCAAACTCTCCTTTTCTCTCTCTGCTTCAATCTGTCTCCCTTCTTCCCTCTGTCTCTCCTTCAATCTCTCTTTCCTTTTCTCAATGTTTCTCTTTCCCTCTCTCCTTTACTTTTTCCTTCTCTCCCTCCCTCATTTTATCTCTCATTCACTTTGTCCCTTTCTCTCTCTTTTTTTCTCTCCTTCACACTGTCTCTCCCTCCTTCAATCTCTCCTTTTTTCAATCTCTCTCCTGCCTCTCTCTCTTCTTCACACATCCCTCCTCTATCATCTCCCTCCTTCTCTCTCTCTCCTCTCTCATTCACACTCTCCTCTCTCTATTTCTCTCCTTCATGCTCCCTTTTTATCTCTCTCCCTCTTCAATATCCCTTTTTCTCCCTCTCCCTCCTTCGCTCTCTCTCCTTCAATCTATCTCTCAATTTCTCTCTCTACTTTTCACCCTCTCCTTCTCTCTCTCCTTTCTCTCTCTCCCTCTCTCTCTCTCCTTTTCTCCCTCTCATTCTCGCTCTCCTTTTCTCCCTCTCAGTCTCTCTCTCCTTTTCTCCCTCTCATTCTCACTCCCCTTTTCTCGCTCTCAGTCTCTCTCTCATTTTCTCCCTCTCATTCTCCCTCTCCTTTTCTCCCTCTCCTCCTCCCTCTCCTTTTCTCCATCTCATTCTCTCTCTCTCCTTTTCTCCCTCTCATTCTCCCTCTCCTTTTCCCCCTCTCATTCTCCCTCTCATTTTCTCCCTCTCCTTCTCTCTCTCCTTTTATCCCTCTCCTTCTCTCTCTCCTTTTATCCCTCTCCTTCTCTCTCTCCTTTTATCCCTATCCTTTTCTCCCTCTCCTTCTCTCTCTCCTTCTCTCTCCTTTTTTTCCCTCTCCTTCTCTCTCTCCTTTTCTCCCTCTCCTTCTCTCTCTCCTTTTCTCCCTCTTTTTCTCTCCCTCTCCTTCTCTCCCTCTTCTTTTCTCCCTCTCCTTTTTTACTTCTGCTTATCTACCTCTCATTTTCTCCTTCTCCTCTCTCCTTCTCTCCCTTTCCTTCTCTCTCTCTTTTCTCCCTCTCCTTCTCCCTCTCCTTCTCTCCCTTTCTCCCTATCCTCTATCTCCTTTCTCTCCCTCCCCTTCTCCTTTTCTCCCTCTTCTTCTCCCTCTCCTTCTCTCCCTCTCTCCCTCTCTCCCTCTCCTTTCTCCCTCTCCCCCTCCTTTTCTTACTCTCCTCATTCTCCCTTTCTCCCTCTCCTTTTCTCTCTCTTTTTCTCCCTCTCATCTCCCTCTCCTTTTTTTCCTCTCAGTTTCTCCCTCTCCTTTTCTCCCTTTCCTTTTCTCCCTTTCTTTTTCTCCCTCTCTTTTTCTCCCTCTCTTTCTCTCCCTCTCTTTCTCTCCCTCTCCTTCACTACCTCTCCTTTTCTCCACCTCTCCCTTTTTCCAGCTCCTCTTATTTGTTCCTATCCTTTTCGCCCTCTCTCCTCCACACACACACACTTCCTTCCTCTCTCAACACACACACTCCCTCTCTCCTCCACACATACACTCACTCCCTCCCAACACACACTTCCTCCCTCCACACACACACTTCCTCCCTCCACACACACACTCCCTCCCTCCACACACACACTCCCTCCCTCCACACACACTCTCTCTCCTACACATTCTCTCTATCTTCTGTCTCTCTCCTTCTCTGTCTCCCTCTCATCCCCCGTTTTTCTTACCCCCTCTTTGTCTCTCCCCCCTCTCCCTTTGTATCTCCCCCCTCTCTCTGCCCTGTTTCTTACCTCCATGATGCTGCTGCTCCTCAGGTCCTGGTCTGGTGGCTCCTCCTCTTCCCTGCAGGCAGAGGAGAGATCTGGGACCTGTGCAGGCAGAGCAGAGAGCAGGGGGTGGAGAGGCATAGGGGAGAGCAGGTACCGGCGAGGTGGCATGGGGAAAGGGGCAGGAGGACCATGGGCAGGTGGTCACCCCCAGAAATACACACACACTCAAACACACAGAGACTTACACACATCCTCGCAGACACACTTACAGCAGGCTGTACGCGCGCAATGCATCCAGCAAGGTAATGTGTTGTTTCCCCTTCCTTAGGGGAACTTCAAGAATGATCTACCAAATGTCATCACGTGATTGACCGGTCGACACGATCGACGTGTTAGACATGCCTGCCATAGAGAAATTCCATCCGAGTGCTCAAAATGTTCTTAATTTTCTAAAAAGCAATGACATGCTTCCAGAAGTAATATTCAAGCTCGCTGAAGTTTACTCTGAGGTCTCTCCCGAAATTTAATAAAAGCCTCCGGGGTACCTTCAACTCCCTGTAACAGCATAAAAATGCCTCAGAGAAGCCTGGATTGCTGAAATGAGACACTATGAAGGAGCAAACTACTTAACTGGAGCAAACTCCTTAAATGTTTCCATAGCAACTTTTTGCTCACTTATATCAAACGATTGGCTGAATAGATATGCTTTAAAGTTGTCAATGTAATAGTGATCTAAAAAGTGATAAAGATATAGTTTTAAAAAATAATGTAACGAGCATGGTCAGTAGAAACTTGTGCTTATGAGCAACTGTCAGATTACATTCTTTTTGATTGCTTAATTATGTAGTTTTATACAAATCTCTCTTTGTTTATAGACAAAGTTTACTAAGCATCTCAAGAGCATCTCACTCGATCTGATTTACTATATTATTTTTCCTATCGGAAAAACAGCACATCTATCCCGTTATCAGCTCTTCTCACCCCATCTCAGTGCTTCGTATCTTGCACCATTATGTTTTCATATTCAAATGTAAAATGTTTCACTTAATTCTCTTGTCGTTTACTATGAACGTTCACTGGTGGCATCAAGCGAATATTATTTAGTAACATTAAAACCTTTTTATTGTTAGAATTCTCTTTTTTCTTTGTCTAAGTAAAATGCACATACACTCTCCCCACACAGCAAACATTACAGCTCTGGACGCAAACATAATAACATTATGAATGAAAGTTTAATAAAACAAAATAACATTTCAAAAATTAAATTTTTATACTTAAAATAACATTCACTCGCAGCAAACATTTATTCATAGTTAAAAATGTAACCCTTATGGCCTATCTGCAAAAAATCATTTTGAAAAAGTCAGCTTTTAATGAATAAAACCAACCCCAAATGTATCCAAATGACACAAAGGGGTGCACCAAAGTTTATGAAGAAAAATCATAGAAAAGTAAACATGTTTAGCCTCATAAGAAGTCCTTTATATGATAATTTTTATTCCAGTGCAAACAGGAAACATGGCTGCTGTGCTGATGAGGATTAACTTGATTAGCCTTATTCAATTTGCATGTCTTGTTTTCATCAAAAATAACTGTCTATTAGAGAAGTTTGTTAAATAATTCCACATTTAATTTTGCAATCCTTTGTAGTCAACCATATTTGTGATTGTTTAGTTGTTCAGTCGTGTCCAACCTAATGGGCTGCAGCATGCCAAGCATATCTGTCGGCCGCTGCCCCTCTGCCCTTCTATCAAGCTTATGTTCATTGTTGACCTCATATATCCATCTCTGCCTCCCCCTTGTCAGTGTGCCTTCAGTTTTTCGCAGCATCAGAGTCTTAGTGTGCCTTCAGTTTTTCCCAGCATCAGAGTCTCCAGGGAATCCCGTCTTCTCATGATATGGCCAAAATATTGGAGCTTCACCCTCATGAAGAGCAAATACAGTGCTGTCATATGCATAGAGTTGTCTCTGTGGCTTTAAGGACATTTTGGATTGAAGCAAAATAAATTATTTTAATGATGATGATAAATATTAATGACTTAATCTTAATGACCATTAAAAAGGTGTCATCTATCAAAACTGTTTGGTTTCTTTTGAATTACACTTCAAGCCTATTTAATAAAAACCATGCGAACTACAATTCATAAATTGTCTATATTCAAGTATATAAAGATAAATCAACTTTGAGTTGTATCTCATAAAACATAGAATAAATAAACATGCTATTAACCTTCAAACTGTAGGGGTCCGCCAGACAGAACATGATTTAGGTTTCACAAACAACAGGCCCCACAGTCTGTTGAATATTAATTGACTCACTTATAGTGACACAGTGTGAAACCAAAATCTTGGCCTGTCTGGTGAGCTTTGAGAAAATGGTTTGGGACCACCACTACAGATAATGCAATACATCTATATACTATATGAAACACAGTTTTCCATCTATATTTGATTCTTTGATAAATAGATATTAGCTCTTTCGTACCTTTGCATTTCATGTATCAGACTTGTATAAACACCCGATTTTAATACATTCTACAATGAGCGATGTAAAGAGATTGGAGAAGAGTTTCTCCAATGAGCTGGAGCCAGACATCTTGGAGAGCAAAGTGAGATGGGCCCTAGGATGTCTTGCTGATAATAAGGCTACAGGAGGTGATGGAATCCCAATTAAACTATTCAAAATTCTTCAGGATGATGCTGTGAAAGTGTTACTTGTCTTATGCCAACACATTTGGAAAACTCAACAATGGCCAATAGACTAGAAAAGATCAGTCTACATCCCAATCCCCAAAAAAGGCAGAGGAGAATTAGTAGTGTATGAAAACATTTGTTTGCATGGAAATATCCCAAAATAAACATTATATAGCTTACCTTGAAGTTATTCCTATGTTTTTGGGCATTTGCATTTTATCATGTAAAACCTAAATTAGCATAATATTCAAATTCAGAATCAGAAAAATACATTGTATCATTCTTCACCTCAGAAGCATCTGGCATGTACTCAGTACAAGAACTGCAACAGTTACTTCGTGTGCCCTGTACCAGAAAGGTCAAAAAAATATACTGTATCTTGCTGTATTTCATGTGGGTACACTGCTGTACTTTCTGTGTGTACCCTGCTTATGTAAGCGTCCTGTGGGTGTGAACCGCTGGATTTGACTTTTGTGCAAATAACTTTGTAAGTAAACTTAACTTTTCTATATAACACACATTTTCATAAACTACTAATTCTCCTCTATGAGATGCATTCATAATCCACATTACTTACATATCCCTCCTACAAGCTCGACTCCACTAATATATGGACCGGGAACTACCAGATGTGCAAGCCAGGTTCCGCAGAAGAAGAGACAAGATACCAAATTGGGAATGTCTGCTGGATAATAGAGAAAGCAAGAGAGATCCAAAAAAACATTTACTTCTGCTTCATAGACTATTGTAAAGCCTTTGACTGTGTGGATGACAACAAAATGTGGCAAGTTCTTAAAGAGATGAGAGTACCAGATAATTTCATCCTCCTCGTAAAGAATCTTTATGTGAACCAAGAAGCCATGATCAGAAGCGAATGTGAGACAACAGAATGGTTCAAGATCAGAAAAGGAGTTCAAAAGGATTGTATATTGTCACCTTATTTATTCAACTTATAAGCAGAGTACATCATGTGTAAGGCTGGACTGGTTGAATCCAAAGCTGGATTCAATATTGCTGGAAAAAATATCAACAACCTCAGATACGTTGATGATACTACCTAGATGGCTGAAAGTGAGGAGGAACTATTGATGAAGATAAAAGAAGAGAGTGTAAAAGTTGGCCTAATACTCAGTGTTAATAAGAAGATCATGGCAAACAGCAATCTCACTTCCTGGCAAATAGACAGGGAAGAAGTGGAGGCTGTGACAGAATTTATTTTCTTGGGATCCAAGATCTATGCAGATGGTGACTGTAGTCATGAAATTAAAATACTTTTGCTTCTGGGGAGGAAAGCTAATGCAAGCTTGGACAAGTTAGTAAAGATATTAAACTATCAACAAAGGTCTGCATAGTTCAAACTATGGTATTCCCAGTGAAACATACAGATGTGAGAGCTGGACCATAAAGAAGTCTGAGCGCCGTAGAATTGACTTATTTGAATTGTGGTGTTGAAGAAGACTGCTTAGAGTCCCTTAGACTGCAAGAAGATCCAATAATTCAGTACTTCAGGAAATCAGACAACAGAGGTAGAGATGGATAGATGAAGTCACTGAAGCAATGAACATGAACTTGATGGAGCTCAGAGGGGCAGTGAGTGAGAGATGTACCTGGCGTGCTGCAGTCCATAGAGTCACGGAGAGTCGAACGTGACTGAATGACTAAACAACAACACATTTTAATATAAACCAGTTAGGATTAATTGCCAAAATTATTTAAGACAGAGCAACCATAATTTGTTAAGACAAGTCCAACATTTAAACAATACTGTGAGCCTAAAGAGTTAAATAATACAACTTAAATTAATAGATTTTAGACAAGCAGATACCTAAACAATATAATGGTAAAACCTGTGATATGTTAAAAAAAATGTTTTAGCCATATCTATTATTTCCATAATCAGCGTCCAAGGTAACAATTTAAGCAACTGTACAATTATAAATCCCATTCTGGTTAGCTACCTTGTCATGGTGAAGGGCTTGTGTACTTCAATGAAGCTGTGAGCCATACCATCTACAGTCACCCAAGATGGGCAGGTCATAGCAGAGAAGTCAAACAAATTGCAGTCCACTTATGAAGGTACTAACAATCCACTCCAGTATCTTTGCTAAGATAACTTCATGGGCAAGCACAACCAGAGTCATAATAATGATGTGGCACTGGAAGATGAGGCCCTCAGGTCAGAAGGTGCCTACCATATTACTGAGGAGGAGCAAATGGCAAGGACAAGTAGCTTCACATCTAATTAAGTGGTTTGGCTAAGTCAAGAGAAAGGAAAGTCCACTGTTGCAAAGAACAATTCAGAATAGAAACCTGGAATGTTAGAACTATGAACCAAGGCAAACTGGATGTGGTCAAACATGAGTTAAAAAGGTTAAATATCAATATCCTGGGAATTAGTGAACTCAAATGGACTGAAATGAGATATTTCACATCAGACAACCACCAGATTTTCTACTGTTGTCAAGGATCCCACAGAAGAAATGGAGTAGACCTCATAGTTAATAGCCAAAGCAGTGCTCGGTTACACCCCAATAAATGATAGAATTATTCCAATTAAAATTCATGGCAAGTCATTTAACATCACAGTGATCCAAGTCTATGCTCCAACCATGAATGCGGAAAAGGCTGATGTTGTCTAGTACTATGAGGATATGCAACACGTCATAGATAAAACACCAAGAAACAATGTTACTCCCATCATGGGAGATTGGAATGCTAAAGTATGGAACAAAAACACACGTGGAATAACTGTCAAGGTTTGCGTTAAAGTACAAATGAAGCAGGTCAGAGATTAGTAGAATGCTGTTGCCCTCTAACATGGACATCACCAGATGGACAATATAGAAATAAAATTCACTATATACTTTGTAGTCAAAGATGGAGGAGCTCTATACAGTCAGGAAAAACAAGACCTGAAGCTGATTGCGACTCAGACCATGAGCTTCTTATTGTAAAGTTCAGAATTATACTGAAGAAAAGAAGGAGAATCATCAGACGAAGCAGATACAAAATAAACAATACCCCCTGTGAATATGCAGTTGGGGTAAAGAAGAGATTTAAGGAACTGGACATGTAAGATAGAATAACTAAAGAACTTTGGATCGAAGTTTACATTATTCAGGAAATAGCAACAAAGATTATGCTCAAAAGAGAGAACACTCAGAAGGCAAACTTGCTATCTGATGAGCCTTTGATAGTAGCCCAGAAAAGAAGAAAAGCGAAAAGTAGTGGAGATTAATATTTGATCAATTGAATGCAGAATTCCAGAGGATAGCAAGAAGAGTCATTTGATAGTGAGTGATATAAAGAGATAGAAAAAGATAAAAGAATGGGAAAGTCAAAAGATCTCTACAAGAAAATTAGGTATCTTAAATGAACCTTTCATGCCAAAGTGGGTGTGTCACGATCTGCTACTTCAATTGGACTTGGTAAGAACCTGATTCAAACCTATCCAGCAGAATTATGCGGTCCTTTTACACCTCTGATAGCAGAAGGTAGACCAAACACAAGTACCACACCCAGGAGTTTGCTTCAACAGACCCTAAGAATTAAGATTAATGCACAGAATGACACTTACATCTTGTTTATGTAAGTCCAGACACAACTCCCATACCTTTATTAATTGTCACATTTTATACAATTTTCAGGCATACAGGCTGGCCAATCACAGTAAGCCCGATCCTTAGGTACATAGAAGAGGGACCAATTAACAATAGGCTGCCCCCCTGCTTACTGAGAAACCCTGTACATCTGATGAGCTCAGGCCTTTAAACTTATCTTGGTGATTATATTAACTATAACCATTTGCTGTAAACACTGAGACTATCAGTTTCATTTGCCCAAGACCCCCTGTGTTTGTTTATTTAGGTGCAGCTGCACGAGTCATCGCCAGATAACCACACTGTAACATAATCAAAATACATACAATGTATATGTAATTTTAACCATAAGTGTTATAAAAATGGTTAATTAATTAATTACAATATTATTATTCATAATGATATTAATTATGATTATAATAATTATCCTGATCTCATTCTATGAGATTCTTGCCTTCCACGGATAACAGATATATATATATATATATATATATATATATATATATATATATATATATATATATATATATATATAAGAGGCGTTACAGATTAATGGTTACAACATGTGCATTTATTAGAATACAATAATTAATACAAATACATTAATAATACATGATAATACTATGGAAACAACATCTCTTAACTTCTAAAGTTACCAATTATGTCCATGTGTGTGTATGATAGTATGATACTTTACCAGGCCTTCACAGTGTAGATAGAGAGGAAGAGCTCAAGAGAGCTGAAGAGTGCAAGAGAGAGAGAAACAACCTGGTATGCTCCTCATATTCCTGTATTTGAATCCCACCCCCATACTCATGTCCTTTACTTCTTACTGGTCAGTTAGGTCACATGTCCTTCACAAAGTCCCCTCACTGGTCAGCTCTCCACACAAAGGATTCCTTCAGCCACATGGAAAAGTGGAGAAATCCAGTTCTCAAAGTTACACACACCCATGCGTTCAAGAATACCATATATGGTCTTCTGTTAATTCTCTGGATTAAACTGTGCTACTGAAATCCATCTCCATCATGTGGGCATTCAGCAAATTCATCCACTATTCAGAGCACTGTAATCTCCAAATGAGTGAGAAAAAGAACAAATATAGATAGCCTTTCAGCTTTATATTAAAGCTGGTAATTATTCCCTACTTCTGATGCTAGGTGTGTTTTACAATAAGTAATACAAAAATACATAACTATAACAATAAACAGGATAACTTCTTGCCGGGCCTGGCCCAGGCCATATCGTAAAACAGTCCAGTCAGGCCCTGGGCATGACAAGGTGTAATAAAAAACAAAAATGGCAGGGACCTAACAGAAGCAGATTAGATAAACAAGAGGTGGATGGAATACATTGAAGCTCTGTACAGTAGTGATGTCCTCAATAATTTGTCCAAAGAGCTAGAGCCAGACATATTGGAGAGTGAAGTGAGATGGGCCCTAGGATGTCTTGCTGATAACAAGGCTTCAGGATTTGATAGAATCCCAGCTGAATTATTCAAAATCATGATGCTGTAACAATATTGATTGCCTTATGACAACAAATTTGGAAAACTCAACAGTGGCCAATAGACTGGAAAAGGTCAGTCTACATCCCAATCTAAAAAAAGGCAGTGCTAAAGAGTGCTCTAATTATCAAACAATTGCATTAATTTCACATGCAAGCAAAGTAATGTTTGAGATCCTACAAGTTCAGCTCCAACAATATATGGACCAGGAACTACCAGAGAAAGAGGCACAAGAGATCAACATGCCAATGTCAGATGAATAATAGAGAAAGCAAAAGAGTTCCAGAAAAAATAATTTACTTCTGCTTCATAGACTATTCTAAAGCCTTTGACTGTGTGGGTCACAACAAAATGTGGCAAGTTCTTAAAGAGGTCGGAGTACCAGATCATCTCACCTGCCTCCTGAGGAATTTGTATGTAGACCTAGAAGCCACAGTCAGAACCGAACAGGGGACAACAGAATGGTTCAAGATCGGGACAAAAGTGTTACAAAATTGTATATTGTCACCTTATTTATTCAATTTATATGCAGAGTACGTCATGCGTAAGGTTGGGCTGGATGAATCCAAAGCCCAAATCAATATTGCTGGAAGAAATATCAACAACCTCAGATACACGCATGATATTACTCTGATGGCTGCAAGGGAGGAGGAACTAAAGGACCTATGGATGAGGGTGAAAGAAGGGAGTGCAAAGGTTGTCCTGCTGCTCAATGTTTAAAAAAACACAAAGATCATGACAAACATTTCAGTTCCTGGCAAATAGTTGGGAGAGAAGTGGAGGCAGTGACAGATTTTATTTTCCTGTGATACAAGTTTGCTTCTATGGAGGAAAGATATGGCAAGCTTGTTAAAAGTTAAGATATTACATTCTCATCAAAGGTTTACATAGTAAAAAGTATGGTATTCCCAGTAGTAACATATGGATGAGAGAGCTGGACCATAAAAACGGTAGAGCTCTGAGTAATTGGTGCCTTTAAATTGTGGTGTTGGAGAAAATTACTTAAATAAATCCGTATTACATGAAATCAAGACAAACTGTTCACTGGAAGGTATGATCATAAGGCTGAAGATGAAATATTTTGGCCATATCATGAGATGATAGGATTTTCTTGAGAATACTCTGATGCTAGGAAAGATTTAATGCACTCAGGGAGAGGCAATGACAGAAATGGATAGATGAGATTATTGAGACAATGAACATGAGCTTGATGGAGCTCAGGGGGGGGGGGGGGGGGGGGCAGTGGCTAACAGATGTGTCTGGCATGCTATGGTCCATAAGGGACTGAACCACTAAGCAACAACACAGTTATAAATGCATGATGTGACATCAAAGGGATTTTAACGTGATGGCAGCAGTACTATCATGTTTGATGTAATTTTTCATGTGATATCATGCGTGATGTCATCGGTTGTGTCATTATTTGTATCATAAGTGAGATCACGAATGTTATCACCTAATGGTCAGCCCAAGGGGTATAAGGTAATTTACACACATTGAAATATATTGCATTATGTGCCAGTGTAGGTATTGTGTATAATGTTCTGATATTATTTATATACTAGCGACTTGCGCGTCAAAAATGACGGGGCAATAAAAAAAAGTGTTGAAATGCTGTTTGTCACACAATGTGAGTGTACTATGTGCCTCAACTATATAGACCCCTATAACACACTAATGAATGCATGTAATAACACTATGAGTGCCATGAGGGCCATCCAGGACCCTCAAGACCCAAAGTGTAAGCACTACACCATTTTAACCCGGTCTCTTATGGGGGTCTGTACAGACCCTCATAAACCTTTATTTAACCCCATTAGTCCCATAAGAGTATTTAAAGACCCTCATGGGACAGTTAGAAGCCTAACATTACCCCATAAGTGTTCTCCAGGGTTCTCTCATGACACTAAGTATAAACACTACACTGCACTATAGCCCCCCAATAAACCATAAAGTGTAAACTAACCCCCCTTTACACTAACCTATTATCACCTAAACTACCTACCTACACTACCTACCTACCCCCTAATAACCCCCCACGACTCTAATTACATAAAATAAAAAAACTAAATTCATCAAAAATAAAAAATCTACATTACATAAAATAAAAAACCTAATTAATTCCCAAGTTTATAAAGACATTTTTGCAGGAGAACTTAAGAACTTAAAAATAAAAATAAAAAAAATCACAAAAATAATAATAATCTACATTACAAAAAAGAAAAAAACCTAAGCCACAAAAATAAAAAAAGGAACATTACTGAAAAGAAAAAAATACATTACAACCCCAGCCCCCCCCCCCCCCCACTACAGAAAAAAAAATTACACACCAGAAAAGCAAATACATAGAATACAAACAATCCAATACAAATAAAATTCAATACAATACCCCCCTATCTAACATACAATCAATACTATATATCTAAAATACATCCCCCAATCTATCTAATATACAATACATTATATCTATCTAAAATAAATCCCACAATCCATCTAATATACAATACATCCTATCTATCTAAAATACATACCCCTAACATACATACCATACTATATAATATACAATACATCTGATCTATCTAAAATACATACCCCTAACATACATACAATACTATATAATATACAATACATCCTATCAATCTAAAATACATATCCCTAACATACATACAATACTATATAATATACAATACATCCTATCTATCTAAAATACATACACCTAACATACATGCAATACTATATAATATACAATACATCCTATCTATCTAAAATACATCCCACAATCTAATATACAATCACATATATAGTTGTGAGCATGCGAGCTGTTGCTAACGCTTGCGGGCTTCCGCAGTGAGCCTGCGGCCCTCGCAAAGCGAGGGCCACAGTTGCTGGCAAGCGGCGCCGAATGCGCTCCTTGCCAGCAATTGCGGACCTCGCAAAGAAATACTACACACGTTGCGACCAATTACGACCTCGCATACATAAAAAGCTTACCTACAGGAAGAGGGGGCATCCAGGACCTCAAAAACTGAAGTTACACCCCAATTTAACTCAAAATAAAAGAGTTTAGACACTGAAAAATTCTCTAAGCGAGAGAAAAAATGGCCGACAAAAAAAACGACAACGAGGCTACATCGGTCTAAAGATGCAAAACACCACCAAACACCTACGGAATTACCGAAAAAGACATACGAGATTAAAAAAGAAAGACGCAACACGCGCGACCCCAAACACATTAGAAACACAATAAATACACACAACAAACATATAAAAGGCTTACCCACAGCAAGGTGGTGCACCCAGGACCTCTGCAAGTAAAGTTACACCTCGATTTAAGTACAAATTTCAGAGTTTAAACACCCGAAAATCACCTAAGCGAGAGAAAAAATGGCAGCCGAACAAAACGAAAACGAGGCTACAAGACTCTAAACACGCAAAACACCACCATAAACACACGAAACACCACCAAACAACTACGGATATTCTGAAAAAGTCAGACAACATTTAAAACAAAGGACGCTAAATCAGCCACAGCCGCATACCACACATTAGCCACTATTTTAGAACAATAACTTATACAATGCGGAAGTACACAGCTACGCTAACTGTTTTGTCTCGCGCGCGCACACTATTACACTACACACATTCATCACGCTTACACAGCAGCTCCACACCACTAATGCTGCAGCAACATCAAAACAGACTGCCAGCTCTTCAACAGAATGCTTCCTGCCTATATTACTTCAAAATAGGTAAAGTATATTACTTTATTATTCTATTAGTTATTTTATTATTATACACCAGACAGCATTAGCTCACTTACGATTTGATTTCCGTCATTTTTTGACGGGCAATTCACTAGTACAATATAATATACAATACATCCTATCTATATAAAATACATCTCCCAATCTAATATACAATAAATCCTAACTATCTAAAATGCATCCCCCAATCTAACATACAATACTATATAATATACAATACATCCTATCTATCTAAAATACATCCCCCAATCAAATATACAATAAATCTTAACTATCTAAAATATATCCCCCTATCTAACATACAATAAATGCTATCTCTACAGTTGCAAGCAAAAGTATGTGAACCCTTTGGAATGATATGGATTTCTGCACAAATTGGTCATAAAATGTGATCTGATCTTCATCTAAGTCACAACAATAGTCAATCACACTCTGCTTAAACTAATAACACACAAATAATTAAATGTTACCATGTTGTTATTGAACACACCATGTAAACATTCACAGTGCAGGTGGAAAAAGTATGTGAACCCCTAGACTAATGACATCTCCAAAAGCTAATTGGAGTGAGGTGTCAGCCAACTGGAGTCCAATCAATGAGATGAGATTGGAGATGTTGGTTACAGCTGCCCTGTCCTATAAAAAACACACACCAGTTCTGGGTTTGCTTTTCACAAGAAGCATTGCCTTATGTAAATGATGCCTCACACAAAAGAGCTCTCAGATGACCTACAATTAAGAATTGTTGACTTGCATAAAGCTGGAAAGGGTTATAAAAGTATCTCCAAAAGCCTTGCTGTTCATTAGTCCACGGTAAGACAAATTGTCTATAAATGGAGAAAGTTCAGCACTGCTACTACTCTCCCTAGGAGTGGCCGTCCTGTAAAGATGACTACAAGAGCACAGCGCAGACTGCTCAATGAGGTGAAGAAGAATCCTAGAGTGTCAGCTAAAGACTTACAAACGTCTCTGGCATATGCTAACATCCCTGTTAGCCAATCTACGATATATAAAACACTAAACAAGAATGGATTTCATGGGAGGATACCACAGAGGAAGCCACTGCTATCCAAGCAAAACATTGCTGCACGTTTACAGTTTGCACAAGAGCACCTGGATGATCCACAGCAGTACTGGCAAAATGTTCTGTGGACAGATGAAACTAAAGTTGAGTTGTTTGGAAGAAACACACAACACTATGTGTGGAGAAAAAGAGGCACAGCACACCAACATCAAAACCTCATCCCAACTGTGAAGTACAATGGTGGGGGCATCATGGTTTGGGGCTGCTTTGCTGCGTCAGGGCCTAAACGGATTGCAATCATCGAAGGAAAAATTAATTCCCAAGTTTATAAAGACATTTTGCAGGAGAACTTAAGGCCATCTGTCCACCAGCTGAAGCTCAACAGTAGATGGGTGTTACAACAGGACAACGAACCAAAGCATAGAAGTAAATCAACAACAGAATGGGTTAAACAGAAGAAAATATGCCTTTTGAAGTGGCCCAGTCACAGTCCTGACCTCAACCCGATTGAGATGCTGTGGCATGACCTCAAGAAAGCGATTCACACCAGACATCCCAAGAATATTGCTGAACTGAAACAGTTCTGTAAAGAGGAATGGTCAAGAATTACTCCTGACCGTTGTGCACGTCTGATCTGCAACTACAGGAAACGTTTGGTTGAAGTTATTGCTGCCAAAGGAGGTTCAACCAGTTATTAAATCCAAGGGTTCACATACTTTTTCCACCTGCACTGTAAATGTTTACATGGTGTGTTCAATAACAACATGGTAACATTTAATTCTTTGTGTGTTATTAGTTTAAGCAGAGTGTGATTGACTATTGTTGTGACTTAGATGAAGATCAGATCACATTTTATGACCAATTTGTGCAGAAATCCATATCATTCCAAAGGGTTCACATACTTTTGCTTGCAACTGTATATACAAATCCTAATTCTAAGCTACAATAAAATAATTAAGACCACTTACCTTTGCAGATGTCCCTTCAGATCAGCCTCCTAGGAGGAAAAAAAATGAGTACAACACATTTACAGAAAATAAATAAACATTCTACACATTCTAAATATTCTACTCACCTTTCCAGCATGTCCCCGTCCTTTTTCTATTCTTCTTCTCTGGCGCAGGCCCTGTTAAAAAAAAAACATTACATTAGTACAACATACATAAACATAAAAACAAAGTAAAATAAACATAATATACATTGTACTTACCTCCACACGATGTCCCCGGCCTCCTCCTCTTCTGCCCCGTCCTCGAACAATCTGCGCACTAAAATAAAAAATAAATAAAAAATTAACGGAGCTCCGCACTTGGGGGTCTCCCCGGCGCTAATAAGCCTCCTACTGAGTTTTCCAGAAGAAAATTGGCTATGGAGGCTTCTGATTGGCTGAAAACGCTGTCTATCAAATTCAGCCATTCAGAAGACGCCAATGTGTGAGCCAATCAGAAAGGGATACACCCCAAAATCCGACTCTGATTGGATAATGCACCTGTCAATATTTATTTAAACCAATCAGAAGGCTTTATTGCCATCAGCCAATCACAATGAGATACACCCCCACGGGGTGATTGGTTGAAGACATCTGTGCCTTCTCTTTGGCTGTATTACTGATTGACATTGACAACAGCCAATCAGAAGGTGCAAATGCCTTCAGCCAATCACTACATGGGGGTGTATCCCATTGTGATTAGCTATTGTCACTGCAATCAATCAGAATGCGCAGATGCCTCCAGCCAAACACCCTGTGGGGGTGTATTCCATTGTGATTGGCTGAAGGCATCTGCACCTTGTGATTGGTTTAAATAAAGATTGACAGGTGCATTATCCAATCAGAGTGGGATTTTGGGGTTCTGATTAGCTCACACATTGGCACCTTATGATTGGCTGAATTTGATAGACAGCATTTACAACCAATCAGAAGGCGCCGGAAAAGGCTCTAGGAGGCTCATTAGCGTTGGGGAGGTCCGCGTGTGCGGATCTCCATTAGTTGTGTTTTTTACAGCGCGGTTTGAGGGCGAGGCAGAAGAGGACGAGGCCGGGGACATCGCAGGGAGGTAAGTACAATGTAGATTATGTTTATTTTATTTTCTTTTATGTTTATGTATTTATACATATGTAATGATTTTTTTTTTAACATGGGTCGTACCGGAGAAGAAGAAAAGAAGAAGGACGGGGACATGCTGGAAAGGTGAGTAGAATATTTCGAATATTTCGAATGTTTATTTATTTTCTGTAAATGTGTTGTACTCATTTTTTTTCCTAGGTTGCTGATCTGAAGGGACATCTGCAAAGGTAAGTGGTCTTAATTATTTTATTTTAGCTTAGAATTAGGGTTTTTTATATAGAGATAGCATTTATTGTATGTTAGATAGTTAGATGTATTTTAGATAGTTAGGATTTATTGTATATTATATAGTACTAGCGACTTGCCCCTCAAAAAATGACGGCAATAAGATTGTAAGGGCGGTAAATTTTGTTGGTGTTCCAAGATGCTTTGGCGCTCATTGCGAGCCTCGAGCTGAGCGCCTTTGGCGCACATTGCGGGGCTGTTGGTTGTTTGTGTGCTATGAGCATTGTTTTTTTTTGCTAATGCTAATAAAATAATTAATAAAATAATACATCAATATACTTTACCTATTTTGAAGTAATATATGCAGGAAACATTGTGCAGAAGAGCTGGCAATCTGTTTTGATGTTGCTGCAGCATACAATGTGTGTTTTGAGGGCTGTGGAGCTGCTGTGTAAGTGTCAGTAATGTGTGCAGTGAGCGAGCCAAATCTGTTAGGGTAGCTGTGTACTTCCGCATTGTGTAAGTTAGTGTTGGAAAATGGCGCCTAATGTGTGGTACGCGTCTATGGCTGATTTGGCTTGCTTGTTCTTGGATCGCGTCCGTCTTTTTGGGAAAATCCGTATGCGTTTGGTGGTGTTTTGCGTCTTTGGAGCCCTGTAGCCTCGTTTTCTTCAGCGGACATTTTTTCCTTTTCGCTTAGGGGATTTTCAGGTGTCTAAACTCTTCTATTTCAACTTAAATTGAGGTGTAACTTTGCTTTTCGAGGTCCTTGGTGCCCCCCCCTTGCTGTAGGTAAGCTTTTTATGTATTTGTTGTGTGTATTTATTGTGTTTTTAATGTTTTCATATGCACGGGTTTCGGGCGGTAAGGTCGTATTTTTGCAAGGTTGTAATGGTTTTTCCGGGTCTCGTATTTTTTTCTCGTAAGTGCGTAAATTTTGCGAGGTCCGCAGTTGCTGGCAAGGAGCGCCTTTGGTGCTCCTTGCCAGCAACTGAGGCCCTCGCTTTGCTTTGCGAGGGCCGCAGGCTCGCATGCGAGCCCGCAGCGTTAGCAACAACCCGCATGCTCACAACTATATATGTGTATATTAGATTGTGGGATGTATTTTAGATAGATAGGGTGTATTGTATATTAGATAGATTGGGTGATGTATTTTAGATAGTTAGTATTTATTGTATATTAGATTGTGGGATGTATTTTAGATAGATAGGATGTATTGTATATTATATAGTATTGTAGATTAGATTGGGGATGTATTTTAGATAGATAGTATTGATTGTATGTTAGATAGATAGGGGTATTGTATTTTATTTGTATTGTATTGTATTGTATGTATTCTATGTATTTCCTTTTCAGGTGTGTAATTTTTTTATTTTCTGTAATGTTCCTTTTTTTATTTTTTGTGACAGGTTTTTTTATTTTTTGTAATTTAGATTTTTTTTTTGTGATTTAGATTTTTTTTCCTGTAATTAGAGTGTTGGGGGGTTTATTAGGGGGTAGGTAGGTAGTGTAGGTAGGTAGTGTAGGTGTTAATAGGTTAGTGTAGAGGGGGGTTAGTTTAGATTTAATGTTTTATTGGGGGGTATAGTACAGTGTATTGTTTATACTAAGTTGCACTTATGTGGTTAATGTTGGGTTGTAACAGCCCCATAAGGGTCATAATATACCCTTATGGGACTGATGGGGTTAAATAGAGGCTTATGAGGGTCTGTATTGACCCCCATGAGTGACAGGATTATTTATTGGCTTATGGGGGTCTGTATTGACCCCCATGAGTGACAGGGTTAATTAAGTGCTTATGAGGGTCTGTATTGACCCCCATGAGTGACAGGGTTATTTACTGGCTTATGGGGGTCTGTATTGACCCCCATGAGTGACAGGGTTAATTATGGGTTTATGGGGGTCTGTATTGACCACCATGAGTGACCGGGTTAATTAAGTGCTTATGGGGTCTGTATTGATCCCCATGAGTGTCAGAGTTAATTATAGGTTTATGGAGGTCTGTATTGACCCTCATGAGTGATGGGGTTAATTAAGGGTTTATGGGGATCTGTATTGATCCTCATGAGTGACAGGGTTAATTAAGGGTTTATGGGGGTCTGTATTGACCCCCATGTGTGACAGAATTAATTAATGTGTTATGGAAATCTGTATTGACCCCCATGAGTGCAAGTGTTATTTATTGGCTTATGGGGGTCTGTATTGACCCCCATGAGTTACAGGGTTAATTATGAGTTTATTGTGGTCTCTATTGACCCCCATGAGTGACTGGGTTAATTAAGTTCTTATGGGGGTCTGTATTGACCCCCATGAGTGACAGGGTTAATTATAGGTTTATGGGGTCTGTATTGACCCCCATGAGTGACAGGGTTAATTATGAATTTATTGGGGTCTCTATTGACCCCCATGAGTGACAGGGTTAATTAAGTGCTTATGGATGTCTGTATTGACCCCCATGAGTGACAGAGTTAATTATATGTATTATGGGGGGTTGTATTGACCCCGCATGAGTGACAGGGTTAATTAGGGGTTTATGGGTGTCTGTATTGACCCCCATGAGTGAGGGGGTTAATTAAGTGCTTATGGGGGTCTGTATTGACCCCCATGAGTGACAGGGTTAATTAAGGGCTTATGGGGGTCTGTATTGACCCCTTTGAGTGACAGGGTCCATTAAGGGTTTATGGGGGTCTGTATTGACCCGCATGAGTGACAGGGTTTTTTAGGGGGAGATGGGCCTCTGTATAGTGCCCCATGCGTGATAGGGTTATTTTATTTATTATTATGGGTCCTTTAAGGACTTTTATGGTCCTTTAAGAACCCATAAGGCAGGAATTTTAAATTTTCATTGCAGCGGGGGTCCCCAGTTGCTTGCGATCGGGGACCCCCACTGCGAGGGTTAATGTGGGGTTATTGTGGGTTTCCAAGGTTATCTCAGGTCCCTTCAAGGGTTAATTAAGGGTTTATGGGGTTCTGGATTGACCCCCATGAGGGACAGGGTTATTTAGGGGTTGATGGGGCTCTGTATAGAGTGAGTGATAAGGTTAAAAAAAATATTACGGGTCCTTTAAGGACCTTTATAGTCCTTTAAGAACCCGTAAGGCGGGACAGTTCAATTTCGATTGGAGCGGGGGTTAATGTGGGGTTAATTGGGGACCCCCACTGTGAGGGTTAATGTGTGGTTAATGCAGGTTTCCGAGCTTATCTCGGTTCCCTTTTTGGCTAAGTTGTACGTGGCTGGGCGGTCCGGTGTCGTGGAGCCTCGTTTTCATTTTTTTCGACTGACATTTTTTTCCTCGCTTAGACGTTTTTTGAGTGCCGAAATGGTGGAATTTGTGGTTTAATTAGAGTTTAACCCCACTTCCAGATGTCCTGCTGTCCTCCCATGCTGTGGGTTAGTGTTTTTTGTTTTAATTATTGGGTTTTTTTTTTGTGTATTTTTATTATTTTTGTGCTTGCGCGGTTCAGGGGGTTAGTGCTGTATTTTGCAAGACACAGAGGAGGGAGAGGAGGAGGGGAAGGAGAAGACTAAGTGCTGCGAGTTAATGGTTGTGTGGGGTGGTTTGGAGCACCGTAGGACTAAGTGCTGCGAGTTTAGAGGTGTGTGGGGTTGTGTTGTTTGCAACTCATGCACCTTAAAGCCTCCACCTTCCTCAAATGCGGACCCTCGCTTCGCGCGAGCTCGCAAAGCATGACAACGTTTCGTAGTTTGACATCTAGTATATGTTATAGATATATATATATTCAAATAGTTATGAAGAGTGCAGTAGCTGTGATTGTCCAGTAATCTAGTTGAATAATCAAAGTATTGCAGTATATGAACAAACATATTCATTTATTATGACAAGCTATCAAAAATCGACTTCTCTTTATCAAGTCTTTAGCAGGTCTGAGAGATGTGACAGAAAATGTTCATATATCTTTTCTGAGTTTAGGATGAGACACAGACAAGCACCATAAATAATGTCCTGTAAATATTTAGATCAGGTTCAGATAACAACATAGCAGAGCTATGTTCTAATGTGATTTTACCAATTGAATAGGGCTCTATATAAGCACATAGCATATTTTTTACAGAAGTTTTTAGTTACTGAACTTCTATCCAAAAGCAAGGTGTTCACTAACAAAAAACTTCTGTAAAAAAATATGCTCTGTGCTTATGTAAAGCCCTATTTAATTGGACAAATCACATTTGAATGAGGCCCTAAGGGTGGTAAATGTCACCACTGTTTGGGATAAGGACAACATTCTCGAAAGCTTGTCAAAATAAATGAATATGTTTCTCCAATAAAAAGGTATCACCATATAGTGCAATTAGATTATTCAACTATATTCGGCAATATAGGGTACATCAAATATATTTAATTTAATTTAATTCAGTTTAAAAATATCACCAAAGTAAAACTTTGCTGTATCTGAAGAAGTTATATGAGTTTTAATGCATTAGTACAGATCTTTTTATTGCAGTGATGTCCTGTGGTACAAAATTAATATAGACACAATATACTAATGGCAGAAATTAATTATGGAAAAAGGATAGTAAAAGCTATTGACTTGTGTGAGCCAGACTGAAATGTTGTACTTTATTATCCATGCAATGCTATATGGCGATAGTAGCCTAACATGAATGCATTATAATGCATGACTATATCAAATACACCCAAAGGAATAGCCTCAAACAACAAAATACATTTACATATTCATAAAGAAATACATGAAACATTAAGTGGTATGATATACATTTAATATAATTCAGTAATATATCTACAGTATACATTTTTATGTATATTTAGTTATAAGCTATTTTACAGAAACCGTAGTAATTTTGCAATGAGTAATTTCCGAATGTGCAATTATTTGGGACTAAAGTGCAATAGCTCCCTGAAGCATCATCACAATTTCTGCAGTGAGCATTTAATTGCAGCCAGACTTTGTAACCTTAATATGGCCTGTGTCCTTGCCATAACCCTAGGTCTGAACTCCACTCTTCTAACATATGGGAGAATTTTTCAGGATGATTGCTCCAATCTGATTTAGGGGAAGTTATGGATCCAGTCTTCTTATTACACTCAACAGCTGCTTTGCAAGGATTCCCATTAAAACCATTTTCTGCCTCCTCCAATTCCAGGTTGTTTGTCAAAGTAATTGTAAGTTATATCAACATGTGGAGGTGCCAGTGCTAGCCAAAAGAAGTTAATGGTTGGCAAAAGGAAGGCAGTATTATCCTATAAGAAACTTGAGTTTCCTTCTTCAAAACGCTTGAGCCCTCTCAACTCCTTTGTGAGTCAGAACTAGCTACTTCCGGAGTCCAGCCAGGCACAGGTGTCTGAGGGAATGAAGTGAAGATGAAGAGATCACTATGTATGAAACTGCATTGAAAATATAAAAAACAACAACTCTGGTTTAGGCAAACTGCATTCTAATTGGTGATTTGGGAACATTAAAACTTTTAGAACTGTATCATAGTTTGGTGTATTTCATTTTTGCACATAAAAATGTGCATTTTATTACTTTGCCAGAGCTAAGGAAATAACTAAGCTTCAAAGTAAATACTGCTCGCTATTTTTAAAGAGGTGGGATATGCAATTAAGCACACAATGAGATGATGATTTAAAAATGATGTCTTTATAAGTAAATAATTTTATTGGTGTTTTTGAGCCAATCCAGATATTGTGTCTTGAGAAAAGAAAGAGTACTACATATTTATTTTAGCATTATACAAATCTCAAAATATGTGAAATGTCTTGAATAAGGAATTCCAGAGCATTGTATTATTTATGTAGTGGAAAGTGTGTATAATATATTTAGGCTGGTAGGTTGAACCTTTTCTGACCCCTATATAGTCTAGCACCACTGAGAAATATTATGATGATGATAAAACCTCTTTAATACCAATTCCTATGTTTTCTAATTCCATTTTGGTATATTTTCTATAACTTTCCTTAGTAATAGGGAATTGGATCCTATTATTATTATCCTTTATTTATAAAGCGCCAAAATATTCTGTAATGCTAACTACAGCAGATACAGTGAATACATAAGACAATACACATGATAAAAGTTACAGAAGGTGAAGAGGGCTCTGTTTTCATAAGAGTATACAAACTAAATGGGATCTTCTATATGTTGGATTTTGTTAATTCATCTTGGCCATCGCCATTGTTGTTTTATAGAGCTCCACCTATCTGTCATGTTTCAACTTCCAAGACTACTTCCTGCTTGGAGGGCTGACAAACAAAGCTAATTGCTGGTGTTGTAAGTGCAAATAACAATAGACTGAGTGGCAATGAGGATATCTCAGCCTCCAATGTAAACATAGTTGAGAAATAGTATATGCAGATCGAGGAGACCAGATAAGGCAATAATAGCAACAGTTAGGAGAGCAACAATTGCATAAATAGGTCAAAAAAGTTTTTTTTATTTTTTTTATTTTACAGTACAACACTGATTTTTCGACATTGTCCATTCTGGCCCATTGCCGGATTATTAATTTTGCCAGACCAGCTGTGCTTTCTTTTTTTGTGTGAAGAATACCGCAGTTCTATGTATTTAAGCAAAGGAGTGATAATGCAGATAATTGAATAAACTCAATTATAAACTGTTCATTTGAACCAGTGCTTTTTGTCTGTAGAAAGCCTCATCTACTAAGAAAGCTGGCTTTTTTTTGAGAAAGCAATGAAACTAAACAACTGGCTCTGGTTATACCATGTCTTTAGTGAGATAGCAAATAGTCAAAATAGCAGATTTTCACAACATTTCTTGCTGTAGCTCTTCCCTTTTTTAAAGGTGAATGTGCTTAATTGCACCGGTTTCTTGATTTTAGTACTTTACAATAGATAGGTTTACAGAGTGTGTGTCAGGAAAAAAACACAGTACCTGTACTGACTACCATTAATTAGGTTGGAACCTTACAATAATCCAAAATCTAATCATCTCCCTCACCAGTTTGAGCAAAACATTTCAACTTCATCCTCTTCAGGAGGGTAGATATGCAGTTCTATGTACTCAACTTTAAAATAAAGCCACATCATTTTCATGGGTCACAGCCCTTTTAGACTGAGAGTAATCTCAAAAACTCAATGCCTCTATGATTCTGATATAAAAGTATCAAAAGTGTGTGTCTGATTACTTAGTTCACATATATGTAGTTACAATGACAGTTCCTGGGCCTATGCAAAATTATACACTTTAAAATAAATACTTAATGAATGAGACCAAGTACAGTACACAATATGTTGAGAGAAACAAATTTACTGACTGCAAAGGATCACTGCAGCTTTACAAAATGCAAACTCTCACATTCTGACTGCCCCACACCTCTCCTTGCTCTCACCTGGACCCTGCAATAAGGTATTATCACAGGACTTTATCAACAATCATCATCTTACCTCCTATGGATAATTAATATTATTCTAAATGTCTGTGTTATTATATCTGTATAGATAGTTTTATTTTCACACTATTTGTTTGCTATGCACACCATAGGCTTTCATTGCTCCTACAACCTCCGAGAACACATTGCCCCTCTCTCCTCCAACACTAATTCTTATGCCAATCTTCCACCAGCTTCTGCTTTCTCTTAATTTATAGACTCATTCAAATCATCAAAACCTGCTAATTATTCCTGCTTCCTAATAGTACACATTGTGTCACAATGTTTCCTCTCGCCTTCTTTTCTTCTGTCTCAATCTCAGATTAACCTCCCCATTTTCCCCACATCATGTACACAATGAAATAACCATTTCACCTTCTCTCATCTCCTCCCCTTTTCTTTGCTCCTATGAGCTCCTCTCCTCCTTCCAGTCACTATCCCCTCCATCTCCTACAGCTCACACACAAAAACACTTTTGTAAGACCCACTCCCACCTCCTATTCCTTTCACTCTTCTTTCTGCTGGCAGCTGGAGATTTATCTCCTAATCCAGGCCCCTCACTCATTTCCACCTGCTGTCAGCCACACACTGCCCCCAGGATTGCAAATACCAAAAACCCCTGCAACTTAAAAAAAAACTCCTGCCACAAACCATCTTCTCTGCCCATTTCCTGTGCCCTCTGGAATGCACAATCTATCTGCAATAAACTCACCTTCACCCATGACATATTCACTTCAAACTCCCTCAATCTACTGGCTCTTACATAAATCTGGCTCTCTCCTTCAGACACGGCCTCCCCTGCTGCACGCTCCCATGGTGGTTTTCACTTCAGTCATACACCTCGACCTGGGAACAGACATGGTGGTGGTGTTGGCATATTACTTTCTTATTGGTGCACATTTCACTCCATGCACCCTATTCCTTCCCTACAATTTACAGTTTTTGAAGTTCACACCATCCGCCTTTCCTCACGTACATGTTGCTGTGATTTATCGCCCTCCTGCACCAGCCTCTCAATTTCTTGATCACTTTGCCGCCTGGCTCCTTCACTTTCTCTCCTTCAACATTCCTTCACTCGTTCTTGGTGACTTTAACATTGCTATTGACACTCCCATCTCACCTACTGCTGCTAAACCACTTTCACTCACCTCTTCCCTGGGCCTCTGCACAATCTCTAAACTTGACATCTGCCCACTCCCTCTGTCTGACCACCACCTTCTATCCTGCAGCCTCACTACATCTTTCTCTCACTGCCCTTCTTCTACCCCGACCACCATTACCCACAGAAACCTTCAAACACTTGACCCACAACAACTTTCCACTGTGTTACAACTCCTCCTCAGTCCCCTCAGCCGATCTCACTTGTCCTGACACTGCCACTTCACAGTACAACATGACTCTTACTTCCACCCTTGACACTCTGGTCCCCATAACCGCACACAGACGCCATCTCTCTCATCCACAACCATGGCACACTACCCAAACACGATACATCCAGAGGTCCTCCCGTACTGCTGAATGACTATGGAGGAAATCTCGCACTCCAGCAGATTTCCTTCATTACAAGTGTATGTTGTGTGTATGCTCCTACTTCGCTGCCCTCAACCTTGCCAAACAGCACTATTTTACATCTTTAATATCTACACTGTCCTTTAACCCCAAACATTTGTTTTCTACATTTAACACTCTCCTCCGCCCCCCACCAGCACCTCCTGTCCCTTCCTGTCTCACAGCTGAAGACTTTGCCAGCCATTTTAAGCATAAAATTGAAAACATTCGTAATAAACTCTCCTCTCAACATGAATCACACACTCCTTCCTCTCAACTAACTGATTATACCCATCCTTTTCCCTTCCCTAATTCCACAGCCATTATGCACTGCTTTGACCCTGTAACAGAGGATGAAGTATCCAGCCTACTATCAACCTCTCTCCTTACTACCTGTCCTCTAGATCCTATTCCATCACAGCTAATCCATCCCCTCTCTACCACACTTATCCCAGCTCTCACACATCTCTTCAACCTTTCCCTAAACACTAGCACGTTTCCATCATCTCTCAAACATGCCATAATTACACCCATTTTTAAAAACCCTCATCTGAATCTGATTCTGCGTCTAGCTATCGCCCTATCTCTCTACTTCCACTGACTTGCAAACTGCTTAAGAGGCTCGTTTACAATCACATTACCTAATTTTTCTCCTCCAACTCCCTTCTTGACACCTTCCAATCCAGCTTCCGGCTGCAACACTCCACTGAGACAGCTCTCACAAAAGTTACAAATGACTTTCTCACTGCCAAGTCAAAGGGTCACTTTTCTATTCTGCTTCTCCTCGATCTCTCTGCTGCCTTTGATACAGTTGATCACCCTCTAGTTATCCAATTTCTCCACTCCATTGGAATCAGAGATCTCTACCTACAAGATCAAACATTTAGTGTCTCCTTCTCTGGCACCTCTTCTTCTCCTCACCCTTTGTCTGATGGCATGCCCCAAGGTTCAGTCCTAGACCCCCTCCTATTCTCCATCTATACATGCTCACTTGGCACCCTAATAAAATATTTTGGATTTCAGTATCATCTCTATGCAGATTACACTCAAATCTACCTCTCAGCACCTGATCTATTCCCCTCTCTTCTAGCACATGTTTTCAACTGCCTCTAAAGCATATCCTCCTGGGTGTCCACACACCATCTCAAACTCAACATGTCTAATACCAAACTCTTAATCTTCCCACCATCCACTACAGCGTCAATTCCTTGCATCTCTCTCACTGTCAACAATGCCATCATCACTCCCACCGCCCAAGCCCATTGTCTCGGGGTTCTACTGGACTCTCTTACCTCATATACAGTCACTAAAAAAATCTTATCTTTTCAATTTAATAAACATTTCCAAAATACGTCACTACCTTACACAAGACACAACTAAGATTCTAATACATTCCCTCATCATATCCCATCTTGACTACTGCAACTCACTTCTGGCTGGCCTACTGACTACCCATCTATCCTCCCTTCAATCCATAATGATGCCTCTGCTAGACTCATCTACCATACTAAACCCTCAGTGTCTGCAGCACCTCTCTCTCTCAGTCACTCCACTGGCTTCCCGTAACCTCCAGAATAACATTTTAAATCATGACCCCGACTTACAAAGCCCTTAACACACTGCACCCCCTTATATCTCTGCTCTCATCTCCAAATATTCCCCCACTCGCCCTCTTCGCTCTGCTAATGACCTTCTTCTTTCCTCCTCTCTCATCACCTCCTCTCACTTCCGGCTTCAGGACAATTCTCTGGAATTCCTTGCATCGCTCCACATGACTATCCTCCTGCCTCAAATCCTTTAAAACCTCACTAAAAACACACCTTCATAAAGAAGCATATCACCTTCCTTCCTAACATGCACATTGCATATTTCACCCTCCTGTACCACACCCAGAACCTTTAGATTGTAAGTCCGCAAGTTTTCAATCTTGCCATGTACTTTGGGGAAAGTAGTATGGACACCGGATTCTAAGCTCAAATACAGGGCCCTCCATCTTTTGTAATGTGTTAATATTGTTTTGCCTTGATCATAACTCATGTATAGCGCTACGGAATATGTTGGCGCGTTACAAATAAACAATAATAATAATAATAATAAAGTGACCAGTGATGCTTTATTGAATGAATAGGAGTAGAGTAAGTTTACTGAATGAATAAGAGTAGTACAACTTTCATTAATCAATAGGATCAGTGGAGCTTTACTAAACGTAAAGGACCAGTGGAGTATTACTGAATGTGAAGGACCAGTGGATCGTTACTGAATGTATTGAATAGGAGTAGTGGAGCTTTTAACCATCTCTGTTTTACTCTGATAGCTGCTTGTTTACTCTCTATAAAATAAATCCTTCTCTCTCTACCAACTTGCTGAGAAGCCCTTGTGATGAATTTGGATGTGACATTGAATAACACAGGCTTGTCAACAAGTTTTAGAGAGAGATTTTTTTATTTTGTAGAAAGTAAACATGCAACTATCAAAATAAAACAGAGATGGTGGAAAGATCCACTGCTCCCTTTCATCCATTAAAGCAGTTTTCCCCAACAACACAATTCAAAGGCATCAACTCTATTACGCTCAGCCTTCTTGGTCCAGCTCTCACATCCAAATGTTACTACTTACTACAACATAGTTCTAACTATGTGGGCCTCTGTTGAAAGTGTAATATCTTTACTTTTAACTAGCTTCTCCAAGCTTGCCATTGCTTTCCTCCCCAGAAACAAATATCTTCTAATTTCATAGCTACAGCCACCATCTGAAGAGATCATGGTGCCCAGAAAAATAAAATCTGTCACTGCCTCCACTTCTTCCCTATCTGTTTGCCAGGAACTGAGATTAATGTTTGCCATGATCTTCGTCTTTTTAACAGTGAGCAACAGGACAGCTTTTGCACTTTCTTCTTTCACCATCATTATTAGATCATTTAGTTCTTCCACACTTTTAGCCATCAGAGTTGTACCATCCACGTATCTGAGGTTGTTGATATGTCTTCCAGTAATATTGATTCCGACTTTGGATTCATCCAGCCCAGCTTTACGCATGATGTACTTTGTATATAGGTTGAATAAATAAGGTGACAATATACAACCTTGTTGCACACCTCTCCCAATATTGAACCATGCTGTTGTTCCATTTTCGGTTATGACCATGGCCTCTTGGTCCACATACAGATTTCTCAAAGGCTTTAGAATAGTCTGTAAAACAGAAGTACATGTTTTACTGGAGTTCTCTTGCTTTCTCTATTATCAAGCAGACATTGGCAATTTGACCTCTTGTGCCTCTTCCTCTGCGGAACCTGGCTTGCACATTTGGTAGTTCCTGGTCCATGTATTGTTGGAGCTGAGCTTGTAGGATCTTAAGCATTAACTTGCTGGCATGTGAAATGAGTCCAATTGTTTGACCTTTTGGCCTTTTTTTGGGATTAGGGTGTAGATTGACCTTTTGCAGTCTTTTGACCACTGTTGAGTTTTCCAAATTTGTTGGAATAAGGCAAGCAATACTTTCACAGCATCATCTTGTAGGATTTTGAATCGTTCAGCTGGAATTCCATCCACCCTTGCAGCCTTGTTCTCAGTAAAGCTCCCTCGGGCCCATCTCAATTGACTCTCCAAGATGTCTGGCTCCAGCTCATTGGACAAACTATTGAGGTAATCACTGATGTTAAGATCCTTACTGTATAGATCTTCAGTGTATTATTGCCACCTCTTCTTTATCTGATCTGCATCTGTTAAGTCCCTACTATTTTTGTCTTTTATCACACCCACCTTGACAAGAAAGGTTACTTTGAGATTCCCAATTTTCTTGAAGATATCTCTTGAGTTTCCCAGTTGAACAAATATTTTCCTATCTCCACTAATGTCTCTTTTCTTCTTTCCTAGGCTATTCTCCAAGGCTCAGCAGACAGCCAGTATGCCTTCTTATTTTTTTTGTTTTGCTTTGTGGATAATCTGTGTTGATGTTTCCTGAATAATGTTGAAAACTTTGGTTCAAAGTTCTTCAGGCATTCCATCTTCCATGTCTAGTTCCTTAAAATATATTCTTTACCTCCACTGCATATTCACAGGGGATATCATTTATTCTGTATCTGCTTGGTCTGATGGTTTTCTCTCTTTTCTTCAGTTAAATTTTCAGCTTTGCAATAAGAAGCTCATGATATGAGCCACAGTCAGCTCCAGGCTGTGTTTTTGCTATAGAGTTCCACCATCTTTGGCTACAAAGTATATAGTCTGATTTCCATGTGGTCCATCTGGTGATGTCCACATTTAGAGTCGTCTCTGATGCTGTTGGAAGAGGGTATTTGCTATGACCAGATATGTTGACAGATTCTACTAATCTCTGACCTGCTTCATTTTGTACTCCAAGACCAAATTTGCCAGTTATTTCAGGTATCTTTTTGGTTCCCTGCTTTAGCATTCAAATCTCCAATGATGAGAGTAACATCTTTTACAATACAGCCGGCGGCCAGTCAGCACTACATCCTTGGAAGAGGAGTTGATGTCCAGCAGGTATCCTTGAGCGCGGTGTGTGTGCTCCCCAGAGTTCCAGCCTCTTTAAACTCATCTCAGCTCAGAGGCGTGATGCTCCAACCTCCACTGGCTCCCAGCAGACCTGCCCTAATCCTGCTCAGCTTGCAAAAAAATTAAATGCAATAGAGTCGCGAGCCGAATCCGGTCCTTGAGTGCAGGGCCTGCTTTTAAGGAATTGGCACCACAGGGGAGCCCGGGGTAAGAACTTAACACAAACAAATTGCCCCCCCCCCCTGGTGCCATGGGGGCCCAAATTTCTTTTTGCACCAGATCCCTCTATTCACTAGTTCACTAGCTCCACCACTGAAAAGTATGTTAGATTTCAGTGTATCTTGTTTTGTCATAGACTACAGTATTGTGATATACTTCACAATCAGTTGCCTATTCATGCATTTCTATTTACTAAGCAAACAGCAAAAGATCACTTAAAGACAATGTAGCTGTAATGTTAGTTCAATTTGTACAGCTGTATTTTTGAAAAAATTTAGATAAATTTGTGCTAAAAACAGCGTACTGCTCACTGTGATGAATCACAGAAAGTTGTTGTTCAGTTTCCATGGTTCAACGTCAGTATTCTTTTCATTGACTGTGGTGTATGTACACAGGTAATCCACAGAGATGAATATATTTAAATTAATCAGGCTTTATTTGTGTCAGAATAAATTTACCTGTCCCCAAGAGTAAGGTCTGTACACTTTATTAGCAAACACTGCTGAATTATTGTGTATTCTGCTTAAAATGAAAAAAAAAAAGAAATAAAACAAAATATGTAAAAATGTCTTTTGTTGCATACATTTTATTATGCAGGGGAAAAATACTCAACAAGCCTTGTGTATGCAAGTAAAATAGGGCTTTTGTTTATCTTTTAAAATTCATATGAGCATTAGTCCTTCATTTTTGTAGATGCATGACTATGTGAATTATTTTTTAAATTATTTTATATTTCTCTAACAGCTAATGACAAGCAATATTTCTGAAAGCTGAACATATTGTACACTATTATATATTTAGCCCTCATTGTCTGTGATTTACTAGGGCCCAAACTCTAAAATTGGCATATGTTGTTTTGTAGCTTAAAATGACATAGCAAAGATCCCAGTTATTGTACAATTGAAAAGTATGCATACAAATTGATTTAATAGCAATTGGTTGTTATTAAAAACTGTGAGCTTGAAGGTTAAGTGTTTTAAGAATAAAGTGTATCTGTAACTTTATCTAGGACCATTAATGATCTCTCACAGTAGGGTGATAAAGACGAAAAATATGCTCAGCTGGTACAGGTTAGAATAAAGGTACAATTTTAACAAGTAAAAATCTGGACATGATTTAAGTCTCCTCCTGCTCATTCACCCCTTTTTCATATATTGGGCATATATTTTTAAAATGAATGAGAGTCTCCCAGACTTATTATTTCACAAAATCATATTGGCCAATTCATAATAAGGGGGCTTCTCTCAGCCACTAATGTAGTGGCATGGAGGGAATGTTTTAATTAAAAATAAATACATAAACATTAGACCTACATAGCCCACCCTAGACCCTACTGACCCAGAACATTAGAATGGAAAACAGCCCCAAGTCCATTGCCCTCATAATCTAAGACATACCTTCATCCTTTAGCCATAACTAGAGGAAGGATCCAGTTAGGTAAACCCCAAGCTTCCCAAAAAGTGGAAGTGAAAGATTATGGAGAAATCCCCCTTCCCCAAATACCTGACCTCCGAAATAAGGAATTCTAGCTTATTAGAAGGGGTTTGCAAATGTTGTCAATTGTCTATTAATTATGAAGAAAACTGTAAGCAAATAATTTGTAATTACTTTCCTTATCCCTGTTTCTACTTGCCTTTTTTCAACTTTCGAAAATGGACAATCCAAAAATGTAAAACTCTGCTGCACATTCTTTCCAAATTACTATTTTCCACAATGTAAGCTGTTTTCAACATGTCTACATCATCTCTTAATAGCTGAAAATAGAAGTCAATTACTTAACCACTAATTAGCACCTGAAAAACTAAACTTTGAAGACACCCGCCCCCATAGGTAGAACCTTCTGATATGAAGATGTGGGTACCAGGAGGAGATTTGTTTTTACATAGTAGACAAGACCATGATAAAGTTTAGGTTTCAATGGGACTCCAGTAGCTGAAGACATGTAGAGGAGTTGAGTTACTAAATAATATGTAAGGCGCTAGATTTCAAATGGCTGATTTTTAATGAAAAATAAACTTTGCGGCTGGTTAAAAGTTATTAATTCATGAAAGAAAATTTGGAATGTCAATGTCTCTTTAATATTCTCTGGATTTAATATGGATGATAAGGATATTGTGGAAGAAATCCTTTAAAAGCAAATGTGTATAATCTCATTGTGAGCCTCTCCCCCCTCTCCTTCCTTTCCCTCCCCTTTGTCTCTTCCTCCCCTTCATAATCCCGTGTCTTCCCCCTTCTCCCTCCCCTGTGTCTCATCCTCCCTTTGTGTCTTACCCCCCCTCCCTCCCGTGTCTATTCCCCTTCTCCTGTGTCTCTTCCCTCCTCCTCCCTCTCCTGTGACTCTTCCACCCCTCCTCCCTCCCATGCCTCTCTTCCCCCTCTCCCTTCCCTTGTGTCTCTTCCCCCCATCCTCTGTGTGTCTCTTCCCCCGCTCTCCCTTACCTGTGTGTCTCTCCCCCCTTCCCTGTCACTCCCCCTCTTCCTCCACTGTGTCTCTTTCTCCCATCTCCCCCCTGTTTCTCTTTCCCCCTCACCCTCCCCTGTGTCTATCTCCCTCTCCCTCCCCTGTGTGTCTCCCTCACCTGTGTCTCTTATCCCCTCTACTGTGTCTCTTCCCACTCCTCCCTCCCCTGTCTGTCTTTCCACTCCTCTTCATCCCTTGTGTCTCCTGCCCCACATCTCCCTCCCCTGTTTCTCTTCCCCATCTCCTTCCCCTGTGTCTTTTCCCCCCTCCCTCACCAGTGTGTCTCCCTCCCCTGTGTGTCTCCCTCCCCTGTGTCTCTCTCCCTCCCTTGTATCTATTCCCCCCTTTCCTGTGTCTCTTCCCCCTCCTCCCTCCCCTGTGTATCTCAACCCCTCCTCCCTTCCCTATCTCTCTTTCCACCCCGCTCCCTCCCATGTGTCTCTTCCCCCCATCCCTCCCCTTTGTCTCTTCCCCCTCCTCTGTGTCTCTCCCCCCCCTCTCTCAAAAGGTCTCTCCCCCTCCTGTATCTTTCCAGTCTCCCCCTCCTGTGTCTCTCCAGTCTCTCTCCCTCCTGTGTCTCTCCAGTCTCTCCCCCTCCTGTCCCTCCTGTGTCTCTCCAGTCTCTCCCCCACTCTCTCCCTCCCGTGTCCTCTCTAGTGTCTCCCCCCTCCTCTCCCTCCCGCTTCACTGTTCATTGCACCAGTGCAAGCTGGGGATGGCACATTCGGGGGTACTGGAGTCATGTGAGCCTACGGTGCTTATCGCGGGTGCCTGCAATGAGATTAATAGGTAGATAATGTAGTTAAAGGATCATTGGTATTGCCTAACAATAAGAAGCTTGATGTTTTAGTAAAGCATTAATTTTCAATAAAATTCAGCCATTTATGAAAACCATATTCAATATTCAACTTAATTTTAAACACCTCCTTCTAAACCTTCAGTTGAGCTGATTGGCTCCATCCCTGTGAGGTCATCAAGGGCTGGGAGCAATCCTGATTGGCAGAAGACTTGGGCCACCATTTAATTACAAGCCCATAATTACCTTCATACTGACCGTATGTCTGTGATTAGAAATGTGTTTAATACATTAATTTGACTCCAGCCTGTAATTACAGACTGACAGTCCCAGCACGCAAACCATGAACTTATACGTAGCATTTCAGGGCATGATGATGATAAATTAAGCCCCTAAGTTACAATTTAGATAGAGCCAATAGTAAATGGGACAGTCATCATGACTTCAGTAAAACATGGAGTTTACACTAGTCAACACATCAATTAGTGTTTAGAAGTCCGATCTGCAATTGGACTTGCAATCCAGAAATGTAGAAATCAATAAAAATCAATAAATCAACTGTTTTATTCCATGCAGGTTCCTGGGATCAATATAACATGGAAATTAAAAATTAAATAAATAATTTTTTATTGCAGATTTGCAAGCTTGAGACTGCTGTGCAGTTCATTCTAATGCATTTCATTGCTTTCCCAGTTTCCCATTAATAGCAGTAGTGTGTTTTTATTTGCTTTTGCAGTGTTACAAACAGGAGTTTAACCCACTTATGAGTCCTATCTAGTACTCGTATCATTTTTTGATACATTTGCCATTTATGCGTTTGATGGATTTTGAGTCTTTAGCACTGGTAACATTTATAGGCTTGAAATATCAAAGGAGGCGATAGGACGGAGTTAACGTTTTTGACAATCACAGTGCTTTTTAGCATGTAAATCGCAATTGGAATGTGAGTAGCAAAATGTAGCCAATTAAATATCAGAAACATTTACGGGCTCCATTACTGGCTGAGGTAATTGCAATTTGGACACTTTAATAGGGGCCTTTGTGTGGCACTGGGTTAAATTAGCAAGGGTGCAAGCTTGTGTCTGACCATGAAATATGTGTCTGACCATAAAAAATGAATAAAAAAAACTAATATTTCCATGAAGTAATTAGCCAGTATGGTAATTAAATTGTAAGCAGGAACCCTACAGCCCCATTAAATTCCCCCAACATGTAAAATCATAGCTCATAACAGAGCCTGCAAGACTTACGGCTAGTAAACTGGCCTCTTAAAGCTATGTGCAAACAATCTGTGGGTTACAGGTGGAAAAACCCTACGGGATGTCGAAATCTGAACTCCGTTGCTGCAAATTCTTTGATCAAGCCCGGAACTGTTACTATTGAAAAATGATATTAAATTAATATGAATCCCCAAAGACGCCCTTGCGTTCAAGCTCGTAACCCGCAAATGGAGGCAAAAATATTACAGCCTCCAAATAGGACCCCCAAAGGGTTTACAGACAAGTTCTCAACACTGTAAAAGACAATATAAGCACACCAGTGGACTTTAAAATATGGGGAAAGTATGGAAAAGCATTACAATTACTTGCACAACAATCCCCAAATAAAAAAGAGGTATTTAAAAAATATTTTATTTCATCATATGATGGAATGGTCATGCATATGCCAATATGAAAAGCCATGCTGCAACATGCATGAAGCAATTAAACACACACTACCTGATTAAATTGCAAATCAAAAACATGAAACTGATGCCATATTTACCCTTTCCCACTCACAGTGGCACTCATGTGGACCCTAAAATATAAATAGGACCCACAGAGGGTTCTTACAGAGATGTAAGAGTGCCCTACTAGTCCTTAAAAAGATAGTAAATCACTTTTAAACAATACAAAACCATGGACGTTCATCATATTGCCATGCTCAACATTCGCATTGCCACATTAGTGTCAAAATAAAACATGTGCCCCTCTCCTCAAGTGACATTCATCATATAAACATCATATACCAGTGGTTCACAAGCCTTTCCTCCAGACTCCCCAGTCTGGCCAGATAGAATTCTTAACCATGACAACCCTGGTGACCAAATCAGAGGCTCCTTATGAATAATAATTGCCTCACCTACTAAACAGAAAACCTGACCTGTCCAGCTAGCCCTGAGGATTAGCTTGTGAAACACTGCTATACACATTGCCAAAAAGAATTGATGCAGAATTTAAAGAGATAGCATACTTATGCAAAACCATGTACAACCATTGAACTATGGGAGATATCATCACTTAGCAAATACCGAGGCACAAAAGAGCAATGTAATATATCAATCCAAATGAAAATCACAGGTCAAGAAATACATGTGAACAGTAAAGGCCATGTTGAGGACTGCCTCTACAGTAAAACAAACATCAAAGCATTAACTATAGCAATGCAATCAGAGACATCCCGAATCAATAAATAATCTGATACCATTGCCAGTAACATCAATTGTTTATCCTGCAACAAACAGCGAGTGTGATCTATATATGGAGCAGAGCAATCATCAGCTGGAATGCCAGATAAGTCTCAGGTCCACAGGTGACCAATTCCAAACCTGAAATCTACCTGCCTATTAACAGGTGCTGTAATCAACAACCTATATAACCCCATCCCCAACAAGTCACAGGCACATCTGAAACAGCATGGATTCTCAACATGACGGAGAGATGCATGAGAATATGGATGCATGGTCACATCTGAGGTACTATTGTTTTCACAGCATGTGGCATGATGGAGATCCGGGTGCAAGGTGTGTGATTGAGGAGTGGATGAGGAGTGGCAGAGAGGAGTGTCTGGGAGTGAATGAGGGTGCAAGTGGTAATGTGATCCATACTGGGCCAGAACCAAGCCAGGCAAGTGAATTACCACAGGCCATGCAAAGTATCATGGTGGGGTATCAGGGAGGAGAGAGAGCTCTAGTAGCACAGGGACAGAGGGATGTAGGGGCACCTGCAGACAGGGAGGATTACATTGATGTGGGTGACCAGCTGTTGGGGGGGACACAACAAGAAATGGGTGCCCAGGAATTGCTGGCTCCGGCACACCAACAAGCACCGTGGGGTGAGCAGGTCCAGGAGCCTGTGAGGAGAGTTTCGGCACACAATTTATACAGGGAGAGACTCACATTAGAGGGGTTAACTGATGGGGAGGTGTATGAGCGTTTTAGGCTGACCCGTGCCAGTCTTCATGAGCCCCATGCGTTCCTGAGTGAGGACCTTGAGCCTGCGCATGAGTCAATAGAGCTATCCCAGGAATGACACGGCTGTTAGCCACAATACACCTCCTTGCCTCTGGTAGCTTCCAGAACACCCTGAGCATAGCCAGAGGAATGTCTCAGCCAAGGCTGTCCAATTGTTTGAGTAAATTCCTCCATGCTATTGTTCTGAAAGCTACCAGATACATTAGTTACCCTAACACTGGGGAAGGGATCTTGAAGCAGATTTTCACCAATTAGGAGGTGTCCCTAATGTGCTAGGTGCCATTGATTGCACACATGTCGTATTGATACCTCCTAGAGAGCAAGAAGCTCTGTTCAGAAATTGCAAACATTATCATTCTATCAATGTACATGTTGTTTCTGAGGCAAACTTGCACACACAAAATGTTTTTGTAGCCTTCCCTGGAAGTGCTCACAATGCCCATATCCTGCATCAGTCATCCACCTATGATTTGTTTAAATCCCAGCCAATTTCCATCCGCGTGTCTACTGGATGAGTACCCAGAAGTAATCACAGGCAACCATATCTTACTAACACTGGATACAATAACATATACAGTATATCATGTTTCCCTCTATTGCTCTGATGTTCAATGGGCATGAGGGATTAATACTACCTGTGTTGTAACATAATTGCTTGTTGCTGTACATAACTCTGTGTTAGCTTGCCCAAACAGTATGCAGTTCACAACAACATATACAAACATGAACAATAGATTAATAATTAGGTATACGTTGATATGCTTTGACAAACATCAAAACATCCTATTAATATCAACATCTACCATTTTGTTCAGGTGATGCAGGATATGGGTGTTTGCCATGGTTGCTGACCCCTGTGAGCAATCCACAGACCCAGGCAGAGGAGAGGTATAAAGCGGGTCATAAGAAATTCCTGGAATGTAATTGAGTGTACTCAAGATGCTCTTCAGATGCTTACATTCCTCTATTGGTGCACTACAATATAGCCCAGACAAGGTTTGTCGTATCATTGTTGCCTGCTGTTGTCTGCATAATATAGTAGTACAGGCCAACTGTCTGGGGGACATTGATGCAGCTCTGCTACATGGGAAGGAAGAGCCTTTACCTCCCCCTGTAGTGGATAATATTCAGGGGTCACAGCAACGTGCCTGCATCATTCGTGACTACTTCACATGTAAGTACAAACCCAATAATAAATAACTATAATGTAGCTTGATTAGGGGAGTAGGGGATTCTATATCCCACAATGTCAATGCATATATGCCCCACTTTTGTATACGAAAGTTCACATTGTCTGATAATGAAAATCCACATCCAATAGGGATCAATACAATTCATATCAATCTGGAAATAAGAACATACCTGCAGATATGTAACGAGAATATATGTACTGCATGAGATCAAAACATGTGATCAATAATAACAGTTTAACTCAATGTTGAAATCAAAATCCAATAATCACATCATATTGCCCTTACAGAACTGCTGCCATGTGTAAACTCATCGTTCAACAACATGGACAAAGAAAAACAACCTGTACAGCAACAGGACAACTGCTACATCAATGTAGCCCTACCTTCAGTTCCAAGAACATACGTAATGTGTAAGCGGTCCAAATGGATATAGATCCACAGCGCACGTGCCCTGGTGGAACAAATAACCTTGTGGATGATATTGAGACCACGTCCAAGGTAAAACAGCACATGTAGCTCTCCAATGATGCATTAATGTATAATAGGTGTGATATTCCTACATCATTAGTAATTAAAAATATCCTTCCTCATCAACTGCCAGATGACTAGCTTGTTAGAACATATATGAATCAAGGTCAAAAAAGGGAGTTCCCATATGGGACCTGTCCCCTAGTTCCCCTAAAAAATGTATATTCTATGTCCAAAAAAGGACCAAAAAATCATAAATCAAATTACTGGGATGGGGGAAAATACTATGGTCATGTATTATCTATATTAATATTAAAGAGAAAAGCACACAAAAAGAAACCAAGATACATTTGCAGGTCAATCTCAATATGTACTAGGTCATAATCAAGGGCTGCATAAATGCAGGTTAAGTTAACCACATTAACAGTTATGTTCCAAGCCTAGAATTACTCTTCCTCATATGTACAGGGTGGATCACATTAGCACTGAAGAGGAGATCTGGAAGGAAGTATGATGCAGCCTTCCAAGTAGAGAAGATAATAGCATGTCTAAAGCAATAGGTACATATAAATCTATGTAGAGTATGTGAGTATACACATTCTGTGGATATGCAAGGAACATCATGTTACATATGTCATATGACATATGCACTGTAGTCTGCAATTGAAGCTTTAGATATATTAGCTAATCAGTAGTAAGAATCACATATCTCACTGGATGCCAAAAATGAACAATTATGGCACATGAACATACATGATGCAATGTGACAATAGCATGGTCATGGAATGTCAGGATGGTCATCATCATGCATTGTTCTGACTGTGAGTAACATGACACATCTTTGCAGTCTGTACGAAACATACAAGGAACATGTTAACATGAACCTTACACATGCTATATGAGTGCCTACTTCATCACATACCAAGACCTGCTGATCATTTCAAATAGATGTTTTGACTGATATGTTCTAACATATTAATATTAAAGAGAAAAGCACACAAAAAGAAACCAAGGTACACATGCAGGTCAATTTGAATACATTCTAGGTCATAATCAAGGGCTGAAAACATCAATTGAAATAACACTTTATTATAAAATATATATATATATATATATATACACATATTAAAATCGGAAGTATTAAAACCTATATACAGTCCCCCTCCTAATGAATAACATGGAAAAATAGATGATCCTTAGAAAATTATGCTGAAATAGGGAAAAATAACCTATACTGTGTAGTGGAGTTTGGACTGGGACCCACTACTTGCCCGCTGACTAGTACAAAAGGTCCTAACTGCACTTATCTAAAAAGAGGTGATATTATGATCCAAGTGTAAACAGTCAGATACCTATCACGCAACTATCCCATATACTTCCCAATGATAGATATAACAGGTCATAAAAATTAAATACTACTAGGAAATTGCCCGTCAAAAATGACAGAAGTAAAATTGCAAGCATCTCCCCCGGTGTAGTTTATAGGGCTCGCGCTTGAGTGTTACTGTCTTGGGTTGTGTTAGTGGCTTTCGTTAATTGTTACTGCTTATGGCTATTTTTTACATCCTTCGGGCTAGTTTTACGTTAATCAGGCTAGTTATACGTCGATGGCCCTCGCTTATGTGGTTAAATCAGTGTTCACTGAGTATGTTGAGCATGTGTAATATGACAAGGCATGCTTCACTGTGAACACAATCTTTTAGCAAAGAGTACTATCCACATGAAATAGTTGTGCCATCACATCTCACTGGTATACGGATGGTTCCAAGGCCAGACAGATTACACTGATAACATTACCCCTAAACACATACACATTGATCCTGATGTCAAACAAAGGGAATTAGCCATTTTGTTTGTGGATGACATGAAATATGTTAATTTGCTTTCATAATGTTAACTGGATGAAATGCCACAAAAACGCATGTATAACCACTGGTTTGGATTAGCAGATCCTAATGGCACTGTGCAACTCTACAGCCGGGACACTATTCATTGTAATTGAAACTCACACCAGTCATGTTCATTGGTGAAGATATATGTAGTCATATATTGCATTTCATAGTCATCTGCAGTGGTGAATGGCACTTATCCAAATGCCTGTTTGTAACTCGGTTGAGTGTTTACTTATTGATGTTATTGTACTGCTCGAAGATGAAGAACATGCCTTCATGGTCGTGAAATTTGGCTATTAACACTTACAGAGACAAGAACAGGATATCAATCATAACAATATTCTGATTAACTACAGCACCTCATCTCAAGGTCAATCCACATTGAACATCAGTTGTTGAAATGTTAAACATAACCAGACATTGACACACTCTGTAGCCAGCCAATAGTATGTCAACATCTATACCAATCAGTATTCAATGAGGAGTGATCAAGAGGAGGTCTTTGTGGATGGTCCTAAGACCTCCTCTCATGCAGCACTGGGCCCCCACCTTCCATGCCCGTGCCCCGTCTCACTCTTCCACGTCTTGGTGGTGTAGAAAGGTGAGGTGCCACTACGTTGGGTGGCTGGGGATCAGGTTGGTGAGGTCTGAGATGAGGAGGCCGCCGTCTCGGATTGCAGTTGTGCAACTGAAAGCTGGAGAGGTACGAGCTGGCTAATTGGAGGAGTTGCTGTCTGTCCCAAATTGCACGTTCCACATATCTCTCCATCCTTCAGTTGTGCCTCCTCACCACTAAATGTAGCGATCTGGTGCTTGCCAGGAGGGTGTGTGTGAGCCAACACTGCCTTCTGAGCCACCAGAGTCTCTCAGTCTGTTTTTATTCTTACATGTCATGTCCTCCCTGGTGAAACAGGCCATGATTTCCCTCAGTCAGGGGTGGTGGTGTTGACGACATTGGGGCTGATGGTGATGGCATTGGTGCCGGAAATGATGGCATTGGGGCAGGAGGTTATGGCATTGGGGCCGGAGGTGTTGGCAGCAGGGCCAGAGTTGACGGCAGCAGGGCCAGAGGTGACGGCATGAGTGCCCAAGGTGATGGCTTGAGTTCCCGTGGTGATGGCAGCAGGGCCTGAGGTGTTGACAGGAGTACCTGAGGTGTCGTCAGGAGGGCCTGAGGTGTCAGCAGGAGGGTTGGGGTGTTGGACCATGTTTGGGGAGCCCATTGTGTGGTAGGCAATTTTGGGGGAGCCCATTGTGTTGGAGGCCATGTTGGGGGACTCCATTGTGTGGAAGTGGTTGTGACCTGCCAAGGCTACAATGTTGTTGTAGCAGCAGGTGGCAGCTGTGATGATGGCTGGTGGAAGGTGCTGGAACAGCTGTGCATGGTTGGATGATGCTGTTGAGGGCTCAGGCAGTGATTCCCACTCCCAATATGACGGTGATTGTGAATGGCCAGCTTGTGTGGATGGTCCTGGGCCCTCTGGAGTGTCCTGGACTTCTTCGTCAACCACTCGCACCTCCAGTGGAGCCTCCACCTGTTCGTCTGTGGCCGGCCTTGTCCTCCTTGGTACTGAAATGTGGTTCCCCGCTTTCTATTGGCTGTGAGGCCTGCGTCCCACTCCGTGATTACCGGTTTGGATAGTAACAGCCGAACCCGGCTCGGCCAGCCCCTTAACCGATTGTGTGAGCGATAATGGTTTACGTGCTTGTATCTACGTCCCATAGGTCGCGGCATGGTTGAATGTAATAGCTCTGTAATGTGGCAGAATTTCAAGCCTGCAGGCTTTGTAGGTGTGCCGTTGCAGAAATGGCCTTGGAATTTAATGGGGCAGCTAGTTATACCAATTTAAATAAACAGCAGTGGAACACAAATTTGTTCTAAGGAATTGCAAAAAAAATTATAAATTTACTGCATTGTGTGCCTGTCCCATTTTCATTATATCTAATATTTGGGTTATGCACCTAATGAGTCATTTTAACAAATTCAGCAGGAATGAGAACAACCTCACACAATTGTACACATATCCTACAATGCTTGTTCTCTGTGGTTAGTGAAGCTTTCAGTTGTTATGTACATCACCACATTAAATTGAGCCTAGCTACTGTACTACTATTCTTAAAGGGACACAGCAAAGGTTCCAAATATGATGTAATTTGAAACTATGGGTGATAACCTCATCAATTGAATGTAAATAAAAATAGCATTTTCTTACAGTAAACCTAAAAGAGGTTTGTCATCTTTACCTATCAATCAGTCTTTCCATTTCACCAATCTAGTATGTGCTGTCATCTATTTTTGCATGGAGAGCTGAAGTATCTGAGCATGTGTACCACAGGGATTAATTAGACTAATTACTCCACATTTTGAGCCTCAAATTTGTACCTTTAATGTAATTCCAAGGCCTCTTATTGCTTGACAGATTAGCAAAGCCAATTATTACCATTTTGAATATGCATAGATAGGTGCAATGTTACAATACCCGCAATTGAGTTTTGCTTTAGTATCCAGTGTTATCTCCCAATGACAAAGAAAGAGAACCTCACACATAATGGTCTCACAAGTTGAAAGTAAATTAAAGAGGAACAGTTGACGATGTATTTGAATTAGATTAAATACTAGGAAGGATAGGTAAGTGTTCTGACCTTTGAAAAAAAAAGAATATGGAATGGGATGTAGACACTTTCATTATGCTGAACCCAGTGCTGGGACAAAAACCTTAGACCTTTACCAATTTAGTTTCATACAATGGAAGTACTTCAGACAATGCTTTTTGAATTCATATATATTAATACCTGTATTTATAATTTCTAGCATGTGTTTTTTCACAGTGATCTTAAATTCAAGCTACTATTCACTACAATTCTGTAGTTATATGACTACATAAAAGATAGTCTAGAGTACTTGTAATCATACAAATGAAAATATTAGCATGTACAAACATTTTCTACATTAAAAAAAAAAGATTCCTTTTGTATATAATTAAACGGACACTGAAATCTTGTTGTTTTTTTTTTTTGCTGCATCTGTAAGAGTGTATTTGATAAAGTACAACTGTGTGTTTTCTTTTTCAATTGATATTATTGATATTCTCAAAGCAGAAAATAAACATTCAATGGTTTAACAACTCTAGGGGATTGTCCCTGTCAGCCAATGAGCAGTAATATAGGTGTATGAGTTATACTTGTCTGTCAATTAATTATACAGGCATATGTATGCTCTGTGCACTTCCTATTAGTTTCCCTGAAAACACGTTGTATTTAATATGTTTTCATTCAAAACACAACTTTGATAATGTTGAAAGCATGCTCTTTTAAATGCATGAAAAAAATAATTGTGTTCCATGTCCCTCTACCTAATATAGTAGTCATAATTGCCTTATATGATATTGCAATTTACTTCTATACTCAAGCAAATATATCATATTTTAATCGGTCGCTTTAAAAATAGTAATAGATAAGGACATTTATGTTCAGACAGGTGGTACTGTCATTGTTTTACAACAAAAAGACTGTTTGTGGATTGCTGCAATTGTGTGATATCACAAATGGTTGAAAGATATTGGTGAAGGACATATAGAAACATTTGTAATCTTACAGAAGAAAGTGTTAACATTCACGGAAAGTTAGTATTATGACATCATTCCAATGAACAAATTGCCAGACATAGTAATTTATTACATTTTTTTTTCAACTTCCAACTATAAATAATATTTTTGTCATCTCACTATGCAGTTTAAATACTTCTGTGTTTTTTTAACAGTGGAAGTTAATAATAAATATCATCTTTGTTTTCTAATTTTACTGAGTTGATTTGAATGCTTTTGACAGCTCCAATCTAATATCACCATTCAAGCTGACAAGCATGACATGCAACTCTGCATACAAGCTCTCAATTATACATAATCCAATGTTTTCTCGGGTTTTAATTGAATCACTAGTCTCAAACTTGTTATTTTTAATTTACAACATTTGATTTCTGACACTGGTCCCTCTATAATATCAATTATGCAAGCTAGCGGCTTTAGTCATGTAGGTGATTAAAACAAAACTAATTAGGCATGATTAAAAATAAAATAAAACAGAGAACTTCTGAACATGCACATGTTATCACATAAAGCAGAATTCACCATACTACAAATGCTTATTTTTCTTTTTCTCTTCCAAGAGCGTGCTTTCATTTTTCTTGTATTTGATTGATTTTGACAGAAATGAGAGCAAATGTAGAACTGATTTTTTTTCTTTCTGCATATTTTCAGAAATTGCATTACATGACCCTGTTGATGTGAAATTCTCCCACAGCTCATTGAGTGTAATTTTGTTAAGTGGGTAGGAAACTGAATATAAAGAAAACTGACTCTAATCCAAAATTTTCCTTGGCAGCCGAGCTCACTGAGGCTGTGCCTTTACTGGTGAGGTGCAATTTATTGCCTTACCTATTTAATTCCTCTGCCATCGCTTCAATATTAGTGCTTAAGACAGGAAAATGGGAACAGTGCTTCCATTTGGGAAGAAATAAACTATGACTATAATAAATTCAGTATGGTATTTCAGAGGTAGATTGGTCTGCAATTAGTAGATGCAACTTAAATACAGGTGTTCCAGAGATTTGCTGTGGGAGAGATGGAAAACAGAGCTTTGCAACATAAAGTATATAACCAAAGGCATATCCAGTAAACAAGCTGAAAGAGGACATAGGGCCATATTCGAGGCCCGTAAGTGCCTCTAACCCGTAATTTTGGCTGCACATGTTTTTTTTCTCTAAATGTCTAGATGTATTCTATTGACTCAAGCCTGCAACTTAAGTCTTTCAGCCACCACAAATAAACCATGGCTTTTTAAGTAGGATTTCAGGGGGCGTGATCATATGATCTGGCAATATTTAAGCCAGCCCGTAATTTACTTCTTAAATGAGACAGTCATCATGATGTCAGTAAAACATGTAAGTTAGATGTAACCTGCAATTGGAGGCTATGAATTAACGAGAGCCAATAAGTAATATTTGTTGATGGGGTTCGCAATTAAGCTCTCTATAAAATGCATTAGAGCATCTGTTCAGACCATTTTTCATGATATGTATTTACCCATTGATTCTCAGGATGGATATTAGTCAGGAATAACAGTTAAAATTAAAAAAAATTTAATAGCATTTTTGTAGGTTTGAGACTGTTCTGCAATTAATTCTAAAGTCTTTCCATGCTTTCTTCATGCTTTTAAAGTACAATCGTGTGTGTTTAATTACTGCTGCAGTTATTCGAACTGGCGTTAAAACCATTTGCGAGTCCTATTTAGCAATATTTTTGTCAGACACTACATAATTTCTCTACTTGCGGGTCAGACGTAATTTGCGAGCTAGAGGTAAATTACAGAATATGTTCAAGCTGTGCAAAAATGAGTGGAGATGTAATCCCTAAGTTGTGTCTTTGGTTGGCCCCTAGTGATTGGGAGGCAACTCATAACCAGAATTCGAGTAGCTAATAGAATGTGTAGCAATATTCAGAGCGACTTTAAGTGTGTGTAAAATTATGATTTGGGCAATAGAATAGGGCCCATCATTTTTAGCCAAAATAGATCAGATAATTTAGTGTGTTACATTGATTTCCCCATATCACACACACTGATAAATTATGATGTATGTATAGCAGTGTTTCTCAACAGCTGGTGCTAGAACCAGTGTCTGTTTCTGAAACTGTATCTGTTGGTCCCCAGGAACAAAATGTCATGAGGAGAACACTTTAAATGTACCACTACCAGTGGTCACATACATTACAGATTAGTGTGTCCTCGGGTAATATGTACTCTATTCAAGTCAGTGCAAACTTAGATAAAATGTAGTGTGTTACATGTAGTATTACCCTGTCAAACATATTCTGAACCTCAGAAGTGTTCTCCATGAGCATTGAATGGTAACCAAATGGTTCCAAGACCAAAAAGGCCACTAGTGTAAAGTAGTGTACTGCATTTTTTTTCTCTTAGCAGAATGATATTCCTCTAACTCACTGTCAAAATTAGTTCTTGTACATATTTTCTGAGGAGGATTACTTTCAAATCACCACTAAAAATAAAAGATGTTATTCCTCATTTTCATCAAATTTTCTTTTTATAATATAAACATTTTAAATAACTTGTTCCTGTACAACTGTCAGGAAAGAGAGTGGGACTTTATTTGTAATTACAATAAAAATGAATATAGCAAAGATCCAGATCTTTGTCTTAATATTAAAGGGACACTAAAGTCACCATATGTAGTTTGGAAAATAATGCAGACAATTTGATTATATGTTTTAAATTGATCAATAATTGACTTATATATTGCAATTTCTATATATGCAGAAACTGCATAAATAAGAAGGTTCAGGCTGGTACAGTCAACCTACCTATATTCTAGCATTTTTTATTTCTGTACTTATTGCCTATCATACATGTATTGCAGAGGGTAAAAATATGTATTTTTAGAACTGTAGATTATAAATTCTATAATTTCTTCACTTTTTCATTTGATAAATTAATATTTTTCTTAGTTTAAGTAATTATTTTAGAAGCTTTACAACAAAACAGAAGTCATGTACACAGTTTTTTTTGGGGGGAGGGGAGGATTTAAGAGTGATAATGCATTGCAGGCTCATTTGCATGTCCCTACCCAATTTCCCAGAGTGCAGTGCAATAACTGTATTTCTTGGAATTTTGAGCAGGAAACCTTTTAACTGATTTTCAGTCATTTAAATTAGAACACAAACATACTATTTATTTACATTGTATATATATATATATATATATATATATATATATATATATATATATATAGGTATACCCTGCTTAAAGCTACCCCGTTTAGAGCTGATTGGCTATATAGCTGTCTTTCCTGCCAGACCCCTTTTAATGCTAAACACCACTATATTGCTGTTTTTTTGCCTGCCCCTTTTAACGCTCTGCTATAATGCACTTTTTGCTTTTAACGCTCTAATTCGCTATGACACTGTTTTTTTTCTCCAAAGAAAACAGAATCCAGGATGACCCAGAAGCTTCAACATCAAAAATTTCAAGTTTATATTTCTGCTAATGTTCGGTTTGTTTTGGTGTTGTGTTTGCTGTTTGTTTAAAGTTCATATAAAACCAAAATAGTTTAAATTTCAAATGAAATTGTGTTTTTTTTCATGGAGTTCCCCAATCCCTATCTTCCCCATCTTAAAACCGCCCCTTTTAGAGCTGTTTCAGTTAACCCTCCTATTGCTTGGAACCTATCTACAGCATTAAATGAGGTATAGCTGTATATATATATATATATATATATATATATATATATATATATATATATATATATATAAATTAAATGATTGCTTTAGTAAACTACCCCCCACAAAATCTAATACACAAGCTAGGAGCCAGCCGCACTGTAATGAGAGACAGTAACTTTGAAACATCTGTGACTTTGCTTAAAGACGTATAATACAGCAGGCATATGCCTAAGAGGAGTCATGTTTGAAATGGTGTTGAATTAAAGAGCTACAGGCTGTTCTCTCCTATCTATCTGGATTGGGCAAAGTTCTTTATGAAGCCTCAGGCTTTGTCACGCATGGTTACCACACAGGTACTGACTTTGCACAAAAATAAGAGTGTCCAATATAGGGCACCATATCAGAAGTGGGTTACTGTGGCAACCGCATAGATGCAATGGTAAGCCAGTGATATCAGGATGTTATTTGCAATGGTCGATGATTTTATTTACATTCACAAGTTATAGGTGGTGATGTTTGACATGTAAGATATATCTAAATGTAATGATTTAATTGATACATATATTACCATTAGGGCGTGTCTATATGAAGTCACTTCCTATTTCTAAGATTTGAATGTGTATATTGCGGCATCTTAATTCACTAGCTCTTATCTTTACAAAGATAAAAAGATTGCGGTTGAAATGTTGATCAATAAGCCCTATCCTATTGCCCAATTGGTAAATTTATACATATCGTATATACTCGAGTATAAGCCGACCCGAGTATAAGCCGAGGCACCTATTTTACCACAAAATACTGGGTAAAACGAGTGACTCGAGTATAAGCCGATGGTGGGAAATGTGCTGCCCCCTGTGTCCCTCTTGTGCCCTCTGTGTCCCCCGCTTGTGTCCCCCTCTCTCTCCCGTGTCTCTTCTCCCCTCCCCCTTTCCTGTGTCTCTTCCCCTCTCCCTTCCCTGTGTCTCTTCCAACCTCTCCCTTCCCTGTGTCTCTTCCAACCTCTCCCTTCCCTGTGTCTCTTCCCCCTCCCTTATCAACCTCCTCAACCCCACTCCTCAACCTCCCTCTTCAACCTCCCTCCTCATCCTCAACCTCCCTCCTCAACCTCCCTCCTCATCCTCAACCCCCTCCTCATCCTCAACTCCCTCCTCATCCTCAACCTCCCTCCTCATCCTCAACCTCCCTCCTCATCCTCAACCTCCCTCCTCATCCTCAACCTCCATCCTCATCCTGAACCCCCTCCTCATCCTCACTAATTTATAAAAGTAAATTTTCTTAGTGTCATTATTAAATACTAATATATTTTTACCCATTATCTAGGTTAGTGTTTTCTTTATTGTTTCCCTCGTGTTAATATTAAAAAAAGTGAAAATATATATTCACATCTAAAAAATTACCCAACAACTAGTGAGTTTATATTTTACTCTTTAAATTTCCCGTAGTAAAACAGTAATTCAAAAACTATTAATCAAAACATGGTGTATTTTCCCCATTATCTAAATTCATTAAAGTGTACCATCTATATGTTACTTCTAAATTAGCAGCAAAAAAATACCATTCAATTTTTTTTTCCCTTTTTTTCCCCCCTTTTTTCTATCAAAATAATACATATAAACTACTCTTTACAAAAATTTTTTGATTGAAGACAATCTAATATTTATATTCCAATACATATTTAAATAACCGCTGTGAACAAACATATATTTACTGACTTTTATTTAGTTTTGTCAGGAAATTCTCCCCTTCCAAAGTGTCATTAATAATGTATCTGTGATTCTCATACCAAAAAATCAATTTTGGGGGATTTCCCCATCTATAGGAAATCTGTTTGTCTCTCAAAACTTTAGTCACAAATTGCAGTTTCTTACGTTGAAATAAAATTTCTCCTGTCAGATCTGGGAATATTTTAAGATTTTCATATGGACTCTCAAAACATTTTTTATTAAATGAAGCTTTTAGTATTGCTTCTCTATAGGACATATGATGCAGTTTTACAATTACATCCCTAGCAATTTCTTTGCCCATGTTAGGTGGAGGAGGAATTCGGTATAATCTCTCTATAGGCTTCTCGCTCTGGTGCTCCACTAAGCTTAACAGAAAGGATTCCACAAATTGATGGAGGTCTTTAAAGGTAACAGACTCTAATATACCACGGATTCTAATATTATATCGTTTTTCAGCTTCCGCTAATCTGAGATTTTGGCTCTTTAGCGTCTGGATCTCCTCTTTAAGTCCCATTATCTCTCTCTTAAATTCATCATTATTCTTCAAAATAACCTCTTGAGTCTGTTCTACAATTTCTGTTCTATCTGTTAATGTTTTTATATTCTTAGCATTATTTTTAATTTCGCCTATCAGTTCTTCCCTGATGGATGTCTGAAACTCCACTAGGAGAGCTGTCATAGTTTTCTTTAACGCTGAAGCTGTTAGAGGTTCTTCAGGAGTGGTCTCTCTCACAGATTCATCTTGATAGGATCAGATTAGTGAGTAATCATGTATTCTGATGTGTGTATATTATTATATCTGAGTACCAAGATATAATGAGAGAAAATAATGCACAGAAGTCAGAGTGTCATCAGAATAATCTCTGAGTTTATTTTTGGACAGGCAGCCCATTATATAGCATAAAACACGTCATAGCTAATAACATAGTTTGAAAATAGTGTTAAATACAAAAGTGTCAGCAAAACGATCCTTATCTATTTCCAGCTTCCTATAGATATTTGTGCTCCGTAGACCCAGAGACAAAGGGAGGAAACAGGATACAGATGTTTTAAAGAACATTAACGTAAACATTCTACAGATGACACACTTAAACATTCTAGTGAGATAGAGCTGATATACTTTTTATAATCATGATATTCTTACCTAATTATTTCATAATGAGGAAATTAAAATATGTAACAGTCCCTCCTCTTATAAATGTATTAAACAAAGGTCTTAAAGCAAGGTTCAGTTTAAATGGTAACATTGCCATTGACGGTCTGGCAGTGGAACAGGTACCAAATAGATGATCTGTGAGGGCACAGTCGTATTCACAGGGCTCACCTTGGTGAGATCAATAGTCTCTCTGGGCTCCTCTTTTTGCAGTACCTGAATATGCAAATATTCCATGTTGTTACCTCTGCCTGAGGTGTAGATTGCAAAAGTATGTCTCCCTTCATCACACTTTTGTATAGCTGATTTTGGCTGCAGGAGGATGGCTCCACACCCCGTGTCAGCTTTAAGCGTCTCTTTGTACTTTTGCACTTCATGTGATTAGGTGGGGAGTAACCCCTGTCAGCTCCTGGATTCCATAAGGCCAGTTTCCAGCTACGACATCTCTCATTTCCATACGGAGAGGCTATACACAAGTATACTGGCGCTTTTCTCACCCCTCCACTACGTCTTCCTCCAGAAAGTCCACATCTTAGTACTTGACATAGGTCTATTTGGTTGGTTCCTATCTGCTCTTCCTTGAACACTAGGGTCACTTGGACAGTTAAATTGACTTCCATCATGTCTCTTTTCATTCTGTGCATCCACATCTCTCCAATAGATTGCGTCTGGTTGCCTCTGGGTCTTGTTACTTCTTCCCATATGATTATGGGTGCTACTATGCAAAGAGTTATCAAGATGAGGCATGTCAGTGAGATTCTTAGGCCACACCAGTTAGGTCTTTTGAACAGGTGCCAGGACATTTTCTTGGGCCAGTTGAGAACCCCAAAAACCCGCACCATTCGGTTCTTCACTGGGTTTGAGACGAGTTTCCCCCCCTTTGTAGCCCAGCCTGACTCGCAATGAGTCAGCTAGCAGGTTTTAGGAATCAACTGGCCCAAGCTCTGGCACTTTTACTCTCTTGCAGTGAGTCAGGTGTATCCAGGTGGCTCGTTCGGCAACTTTCAAGGCAGTGGGTGTTGACAGCAGAACTTGGTACGGTCCTTCCCACCTGGCCGATGCCCAATTTTTATGCTTGATTACTTTAATTAGGACCCACTGGCCTGGTTGTACCAAGCAGGGTCCCTGCTGTTGCTGTGGATGAGAGAGAGAGATGGAGGTAATATCTTTCTTACTTAACATTTTTCTTATATAGTCTGCTAAGTTTTCACTCATGTTCTCATCTTCTGAGATAAATGGTCTAAATTCTGGTAGTAGGAATGGTCTCCCATACAATATTTCAAACAGGGTTAACTTCTTCCTGCCTGGAAGCATGTGCATGTTTAGCATGACTAATGGTAAACAGTAAAGCCAATTTTTCCCTGTTGCTGCCATCGTTTTCCTCAATTTATTTTTAATGGTACCATTAGTTCTCTCCACTAATCCAGCTGACTGTGGGTGGTACGCACAGTGGTTTTCCAACTCTATGTGTAATGCTTTACTCAAGTGGTTGATAATTCTGTTCACAAAATGTGTGCCGTTATCGCTATATATTTTCTCTGGTATACCAAACCTAGGAATTATTTGTGTCACTAAGGTTTTAGCCACTGTGATTGCGTCAGGGTGTGCACATGGTTTCGTTTCCACCCACCTAGAGTATACATCAATTATCACTAGGCAATATTTCTTCCCTTCTCACTTTGTTAGTTCAATGAAATCCATACATATTGTCTGGAAGGGGTATGTTGGTTCTGGGAATGTGCCTCTTATGGGGTGATAGTTACCCTGAGGGTTGTGTTGTGCACAAACAAGGCACCCTGCACAAAAATTTTTAAAATAGGTGTTTAATCCATAGGCTGAAAATATTCTGCTGACCATGTCTACCATACTCCCTTTTGAGACATGACTAATGCCATGGCTCAACATAGCTGCATATCTGAATAGTGTTTTGGTAAAATTGGTTTCCCTTCTATACTCTCATAAATATTATCAGCATTCAGTTTACTCCCTTTCTTCAACCAGTATGTTTTTTCCTGTGAGGGTGCATTTGCCTGTAGTTGCTGTAGAATACTCTTGTCAATGTGGTTTACGAAATACACAGATGTGTAGCTGTGTAAGAGAAAAATGTGTATTTTTCCCGTTTGAGCCGCTTGCTTTGCAGCTGTATCTGCCCTGCCATTTCCTATTGAAATTGCGTCTTTGGTCGTGGTATGAGCCACACATTTACATACCGCAATCTTCAAGGGCAGTTGAATGGCTTCAAGTAACTGCAAAAGGAGTTGTTTATGAGTGACTTGCCTGCCAGTAGATGTGACCATGCCTCTATTTTTCCACAATTGTGCAAATATGTGTACAGTTGAGAATGCATATTTGCTGTCGGTGTATATATTTACTATTTGTCCCTGTCCTATTTTACAGGCTTCAGTAAGGGCCACGATCTCAGCTGCCTGTGCTGAAAAATGTGATGGAAGTTTTTCTGCTCTTATAGTTTCTTCTTGTATTACTACTGCATATCCAGTTGCATTTGTACCATCTTTGTTTCTACTTGATGACCCATCTACAAACAGAGTTAGTGTAGCCTCGGTGTATGCAACATCTCTAAGGCCGTCTCTTGGTGAGACTTCTTTTTCTATGATTTCAGTACATGCAAGTGGTGTGCCATCTTCCTGGATGGGAACTAACGTTGATGGGTTCAGTGTTGTGCACCTTTCTATGTGCAAGTGTGGTTGTGACAGAAGTATAGTCATGCATGATAAGTGTCTTGAAGGGGAAAGGGATGAAACCTTATTTTGCAGTAGAATGACAGATACAGCATGTGGTACTCTTAGAGTCAAAGGGTGGAACAGGACTAAGGCTTCTGACACCAGAACTGCCATGGAAGCCGCCACTGCAGCCTGTACACAAACCGGAAGTCCCCTGGCTACAGGGTCCAACCTGGTTGAGTAAAAAGCCAAGGGTCGGTCTCGCAGGCCATGTTTCTGAGTCACAACGGAAGTCATATAGCCTCCACTTGAGTCAACAGTTTGTACAAATGGCTTGCTGTAATCTGGCAATCCCAATACAGATGTTCCCACTACTGTGTTCTTAAGCTGAATGAATGCTGCTTCAGCTTCATGTGTCCACGCTACCTTTTCATTAGCTGACATTGATTGTGCATAAATAAGGTGTTGTATGGGCCCTGTAAGTTCTGCATAGTTGGGAATCCAACTCCTGCAGAAATTTACCATCCCTAAGAAAGACATAACTTGTCTCTTTGTGACCGGCTTAGGGGCTTCTAGTATGGCCCTTTTCCTAACTGGGTCTAGTGATCGTCCCTTTCTGCTCACTAGGTATCCCAGGTACTTCACTTCTGCTTTCCAGAGCTGTAATTTATCCCGACTAACCTTATGTCCCTCTTCTGCCAGGAATGTGTGTTATCTGGCTGCATGTCATTTAGGAGTGTATGTGGATCTGGCACCGTGGGTACTCGGGGGAATTACAGCTTTATTTACTGCTTTTAAATCCTGCACTAATCTCCAAGCTCCGGTTGTCTTCCTGACTGGGTAAAGTGGGGTGTTACATGGGGATCCTGGGCATTCTATTATAATCCCTTTCTCAATCAAAACTTTTATAATAGGTTCTATGCCCTTCTCTGCTTCAGGTTTTAGAGGATACTGTCTCTGATGTGGCTGAAAAGTACTTTTTGGGGTGATTTTTACTGGCTCTACCCCCTTTATAAGGCCTACATCAGCGGGCCCTGTGGACCATAAGGTGTCCGGAAAGCTCTCTAATGCTGCCTCCTGTTCCTGAGTGAACAGTATCTGTGTGTTGTGTCATGGTTCCTCTAACAGAAGAACTTTCTCCCACCTGGATGACTGTAAGTGTATTCCTTTCTTTGTCTCAGTTACCCAGTTCAGGCTTTTCCGATATATTTTCGTGCTCGGTGAGTACTGCACTCTGAGGTCATAGGGCAAGTACTACCATGGTGTTTTATCTGTCTGAGCCTCTTCTACCATCCCTCCTACCTGTACCCACCTTCCACCAGCCGGCATAGCCAGTGATATGTGTGGCACTGTGTGTCCTGCATAGAGTAACTGGTCTTGATCATTCAATTTTACTCCCACCCCTGTATACCCATTTTCTGTGCAGTATATGTAATCCAAGGTTATTCTGGTATTGGTGTGTTTGAAAAATGTTTTTCATAGTCCACATCCCTCCCCGGTGTACTTTCAAATTTCATAGTGCAGTGTGATGACCCTGTGCTTTGTTTTATACTGGAAGATGGAGCTAGGTCATTAGCCATGGCTACCAAAGTGCTGGATACTTGTCCTGACCCTTTCAACACCATGTCTAATGTGTAGAAGTAATGTGGTTCACCCATCCCCTGCACTACATTTACATCGACAGGTATGTCCCCCATGTATGCATTCATGCCTTTCTCTGTGGGAACCACTCTAATGTTGCATTTCAGCATCAGATCTCTACCCAAGAGATTTATCGGGCATCTAGGGGAGAGTATAAAAGGATGCTCAAATGTTTGGCCGTTGAACAATCTCCCTGTGAGTGGGCATGATATAGGTTCGCTATTTGTCTGTCCTGCTGCTGACCTAACCAGTATGTTTTGTGACGACGTGTAACTAGTCCATGTGCCATCATCGCTCAATACTGACCTACATGCTCCTGTATCGCATAAAAATGTTATCATTACCCCCTCTACATCTATTTTAATGACTGGTTGTTCTGCTAGAGCTATTAAGTCTATCCATGATTCTAAATTCAACACATCATTTATTTCTGGCAAATTTGCATCATTATTACCATACTCATACAATTCAGATTCAAGCAATTCTTGTTCAGCAAATATTTGTAAAGGAAGGGTACAACCTGGTTCTGGTCATTTGTCGGTCTGGTCATCGTCATCCGCTCCCTCTTCCTCCTGGTACTTTCCGTTTCTGCAGGAACGTGCTAAGTGGCCGGCCTTGCCACATACGTAACAATTTCCATAAAATTTTTCCTCTGCTTCCACCTCGACCTCGTCCACCTCCTCTCTCTCCACGTTTTTGGTTATTTCCACCATCACCAGAAAAGAAAGCAAAAGTTATAGGTTGCGCTTTCCCATCAACAGAAGTCATCAAATACACCTCCTTTGGTTTACTATCTTGCTTTATCTGTTTCTTTTCATTTGCTCTCTTACACTGCTCTTCTGCATGTCTAGCATATTCTATGGTTTCCCTAAGGGGACATGTTTTGTAAGTAATTTGGTGCTGTATCACAAAGTCATTTATTTTTTTAGCTGCTGAGCATATGGTCCAGCATCATCATATGGGTTAGGTCTGGCTACCCCGCTATGGCTGTCAAATACTACCCGCAACCTCCCCATATATTGTTCCACACTTTCATCATCTTTCTGTACACACTCATTTATCTTAGTCCAGTCTGCGTCTGCCAGCTATTCTGCCTATTAGAGTGTCTACTCGTTGGGTCAGTTCTTGTGATCCATATTGCAATGGCTCCCCCCTTTGGGTCCAGTGGATTCCAGTCACCTTCACTAAGGATTTAATCGGACCCTAATATCTGCCTCAGACACCGTACAACCTCAACACCATTTTATTTAAAACTTTGCTGCAATCGCTGGAACTTAAGTCTGAAAATTCCCATATTGTCATTTGGGTGGGGGACTCCTTCTACAGCTCTCCTCACATCTGCATCTGTCCATGCTCGGTATACTAGCATTGTGGGTGGCAACACATTTCCCCCCTCTAGGATTGGGAACCTCAATTAAGGGATAAAATGGCACAGATGTTATTCCCTTACCTCCGTATTGACGATCTGGTGCCCGCCTGGTGCTGGCGGGCCGTCCTTCATAAGGTGGTGGTGTTGGAGGAGGTGGATTTGGAGCGGTGGCGGCAAGCAGATATTTGCGGGCATCATCAAATTTGTTCTCTACATCATCACTATAAGTGACCATATTCCCAGGAGTTGGAGGGGCGGTCAGTAGTGGAAGTCTTTTCTGTGTACACATAAACATATCCTCTTCCGAAGGAGAGAGGTGGTTAACATTACATGTCCCTCCCCCCGTAGGCTCCGTCATTGTGATACACATTTGCCTTTTTGTTTTCATCTTCAACAATTTTTTATTTTTAGTATAGAAAATGTATTTACTTTTTTTTATTTTTATTTTTATTTCCTTAATTAAGTAACGTTGCGTTTACTTTTCCTTTCTTATACTTCTTTGTATATAGTAAAGCTCAATAAAGTTTGAACGTCTCCTATTCCTTCCTTGTAATAAGGATTAATATTGCCAAGAAGTAGTGGATACAGGGCACTGATTCCAGCAGAGATAGTATAGTAGATGCTGTGTATCCAGTGGGTGCGGTGAGCATTGTCATCACTTAAAAGGGGTTATAATAACATGCCTTTGTCTCTCTTTACAGCAACCACACTTCCTCCCTTCTGCTATGTTCCCTTAAGGTTACAGACAGACATATTTTACATAAAAAAACTAACACACACACACAGAGAAAATTGGAGTAGAAAGGGGAGTGGTCTGCTATGCTGACTGTGGGGGGTTGGCCAGACCCTGCACATCTTCACATAATACAGATCAGTCACCTCCCTGCCCAAAGGTAAAGCATTGAGTAAAGTTACAAAGACACAGAAACTTTATATATATACACAAATACACATAAGAAAACAAGTCTAGAATACAGTGTGCACAATTCCCACACATAAGTGTGTTTTTACCAGACATAAGTTACAGATGCACACCAGAAACCCTTTGCATATTAAACATGTCGTTAGAGATAACCTTGAAAACTGCAGGGTCTAGAAACCACACTCCTGGCAGTGCGATTTATGCCCTTGAGAGCCTATCCACCTATACATATACATATATATACACATATACATATATATATATATACATATATATATACCCACATATATACATATCTTGAACTCCTATAGTATCAATTAAAGTTAATAGATATTCACAAAAAATAATATCACAGGTACCTGGAAATATACATAGCATTACATATACATACAACAACCAACAGACCTTTTATACATTTTCCAGAAATAATATGTATATCTCCCACACCTTGGACCATCCGCCTTCTCCACACCTGAGTGTGGAAACCTGGTTCACATAGAGAGAGAGTCGTTCACGCTACCTCTCGCACGCCACACCTCAAATACCACCACATATACTCGGCACATCAAGGACCCATAAAGCCCGTAGCTTCTGATGGGAAGTCTTGTTGTGCAGTTCCCTTTAGTGTAAACCTTGCCACCCAACCTTCAGGGCCGACAGGTAGACCACTCAAAGTCCAACCTCACCATATACCGGGTGGTGCCTTTGTGGACGTATCCCTTACAAGTATAGCTCCCACCCAGGGCTTCATACACACAATCTTACAGAGTATTTTAGTAAGAAGTTATGAATACACAGAAACTGCAGACAAAATATTTCAACATTGTATAACCAAGTAAAGAATGAGAAATTCAAGCAGTTATAGATGCCTGTCGTGCTCAACTGCCACAAATTTTGGTTTGTGCGTCTTCCATAAACACAGGCAAGTCACAGGATTAGCCCTTCGGAGACTAGGTGGGTAATGTGTGACCACTCACTACCAAAAGTGGATAGTTTCAGGTAAGAATTTTGAGAACAACACAAAAGAATACATGTATAGATACATACACTCACAAGTACACAGAAATATACAGAATGTTGACAGGTATATATAATAACCAAGAAACTGTTATCCGTGTTACACCCCTCACAAACATACATACACCCGGTACCGGTATTTAAATCATACAAAATGGTAACATGCACACACATACATATTTTCTTGCAAGAGCTCATGTGAAAGTCAGACTCATTTACCCCTTTTTCATGGTAAGCATTCTCAATATTGTTATGTACGGAGAACTTATTTTATAGTCTTTTCCTCAGGATAATGACTCTTTTACCTCCCTATGGGTAAGTTTCAACCCTTCTACCTATTACTTGGCTAGAAACCTAGTTGTACAACTCTTTTACCTAATATCACTGTTAGGCAAGGACCTGGGACATACACACATATGCAAAATGCAGCAGAAATTCATATACTCACTGTCAGTTCGTTGTAAGCTGTGCCTTGTCATCCCTCGGAAAAACACCTTGCCTCTGTGGTCCAACTGATCGTATATATCAGGCCTGAGGTCTTTCTCAAGGTAAGGGAGTCCTCAGTGACTTACCCCCCCGTGCACGGTAAAAGGAGTTTTGCTTCGTCCGAGCAATGATAAGGGAAACAACCACCGCTCGAAGGACCAAAATGATAGGATCAGATTAGTGAGTAATCATGTATTCTGATGTGTGTATATTATTATATCTGAGTACCAAGATATAATGAGAGAAAATAATGCACAGAAGTCAGAGTGTCATCAGAATAATCTCTGAGTTTATTTTTGGACAGGCAGCCCATTATATAGCATAAAACACGTCATAGCTAATAACATAGTTTGAAAATAGTGTTAAATACAAAAGTGTCAGCAAAACGATCCTTATCTATTTCCGGCTTCCTATAGATATTTGTGCTCCGTAGACCCAGAGACAAAGGGAGGAAACAGGATACAGATGTTTTAAAGAACATTAACGTAAACATTCTACAGATGACACACTTAAACATTCTAGTGAGATAGAGCTGATATACTTTTTATAATCATGATATTCTTACCTAATTATTTCATAATGAGGAAATTAAAATATGTAACACATCTCCTATAATAACCTCAGCTTCTATAGGAGTTTCAGAAAAGTCTAACGTGGACTGAGAGAGTGAATATGATTCTCTCTTGTCCTGTCTATTCTCTTTATCTACAGGAGAGAGAAAATTAGCTATAGATTTTGAGCTATTGTTTTGTAATGTTTTTTTAGAGCCTTTACCCCTAGGGGCTTGTTGTTCTTTAGACCTATGCATAGATACCACAGGGCTATCTCAAAAACCAAAGGAAAAAAAGAAGAGAAATGGGAGAATAGGAGTGTATAAAAAATTGTATACAGATAGTCCACTTTGTAACTTGCTCTTCTTTGCTGAACAGTTTTATATACCAAAAGGCATATATAATATATCTTGCTTGCAGAGTCGCTTTTCTCCCATCAAGTTCCCCCCAGCCTCATGAGACCGATAGGAAATGTCACAATAGGTGTAAATTGGACAATGTTGGTTAATAAGACCCAATGGGCCTATTTATATGGGCTAAGAAATTCCCATCTTATTCTTCAAAACCCATCATATGGGGGACACTTCACAGCAGCTTTCTTATTTTCCTCCACTTCTATCATTCAAATTGGCCCTCACATGCAGGTGTTATATTCTGGGAGTAATTGCAGCAGAAGCAATACAAACATGCACTCACCCCCTGCAACATCAGACTTTCATAGCAACAGGGCGTTGGCAGCGTTACCTGCTGCGGGATAGATTAACCTGAAGCCAGTCCCCACAATGGTAATAAAGGAGTAGACCCCCTCTCAGCGGCAAATGCTCACCAGCCCCGGGTGCCCAGTAGAATAAATCAGTACGGCACACCGGCTACCCTCATCTGGGGCATAACACAAGCTCCAGTTCACCTTATGGTTTGAGGTCTCCTTTAACTGGCTCCTCTCACGAACCACCCCGGATATTCTCCTCACAGGCTCAGTCAGTTTCCACCAGCACTTTAGGCCGCTATGCCCCAGTAGTGTGGTTCAGATATCCATCAACTTTGTTTTGGACCCGGCCTCAGGCGGTCAGCCTCAAAGAGTTGTTGCATCGGGGTTCAGGCCTATTAGGCCATTGTATAGCATGTTTGAGATACCCAGCTTGGACAGCCTTAACGACACTCTAGCAGAGCTTCGGCGATGTTTGCCCGGCTAGTCCCACATACAGACTAACCCCTTCCTGGGCGTGGCCCCGCAATGCCGCATTTCCACCAGTAGGGGGCGGAACCCCCCTCCTCATCCTCAACCTCCCTCCTCATCATCAACCCCCTCCTCAACCTCCCTCCTCCTTCCTCAACCCCCCATGCTCAACCCCCCTCCTCAACCCCCCATCCTCATCCTCTCTCCTCAATCCCCCATCCTCAACCCCCTCCTCAATCCCCCATCCTCAACCCCCCTCCTCAACCTCAACCCCCCTCCTCAACCCCTCCTCCTCATCCTCAACCTCCCTCCTCATCCTCCCTCCTTAGCCAACCCCAGTCACTATGTGCCACCCGAAACATTTTGTCTTATAACTTTCTTGGTTTTAGCACAGCTGGAATATTACGAGCGCTAAATAATTAAAGTTACAAAAAAAACGATATTCTATTAGACCCGTAGCACTAGCTTGCAAACTAAAAAAATAGTATCAAGTTCTGTTAAATATATTACGAATACTAAATAGGGCTGGGAAGGGCTTTTTTCAAACACTTTTTATAGCTGTAGCAGCAATTAAACACACAATACTGTATTTTAAAAGCATAAGAAGACATGGAAACACATTAAAGGTAATTGCAAAATAGTCTCAATCGCACAAATATGCAATAAAAAATATTTTTTAATAATATTTCTGAGTAATATTGATCTTGAGACTCAAGGGCTTAATACATATCATAAAACCTACATGGACTAGACCAGATGATCTAATGCATTTTATAGATTGTTAAATTGCTTGAATTAATTCTTAGCCTCCGATTGCAGATTACGTTTACTTCCATGTTTTACTGACTTCATGATGACAGTGTCATTTACTATTGGCTGTGTCTAAGAAGTAAGTTACGTGCTTGCTTAAATATTATCACATCATATGATCAATCTTCTTGAAATCCTACTTAAAAAGGCTGAGTTTATGTGTTTAGGCTTAAGGAGGTAAATAATGGCTTGAGTAAATTGAATACATCTAGACATTTTGAGCTAAAAACACCCACAGCCAAAATTATGGGTTAGAGTCATTTGCAAGTTTCTAACAGAATAAGGCTCAGTGCAAAGGGCCTCCACCTCAAAATCTGCACCAATCTAAAACAAAAATAATCTAACGGAACTCCTCCTCTGAGGAGCTCCTCCATGAACTAATAGCTTTCCGACATTAGCTAACATTCCGTTCTATTTCTGTCTATTTCTATAGCCACTTTAGCAGGCAGTCTACCTGAACTTATTTACTTTTAGCGTGCAGTCTACCTGAACTACACTAGCAATTATAGCCCTAACCCTGGGCTGATTTGTTTGACTTTAGCAACTATAGCACTAACATAGAGCTGAACTTTGGGTTGAACTTTTCTACTTTATCATAAAAAACGAACAATGGTGCTTTGTATTTCATTTTATGACATGACATACAATATACAAATGTAATCTTTGTAACCCATCAATAGAAAATTATGTAATTATTTAATTGGTGCTTTATATTTCATTTTATGACATAAACATACATATGCAATCTTACTAATACATCAATAGTAAATTAGTTAATTATTTTTTATTTTTTTTAAAATCATTTTATTGGTGCTTTATATTTTATTTTATGTCAAATTACATACTCATCTAATCTTTTTAACACAGCAATAGTAAATTATTTAATTATTTAGAAATGATTTAATCATTTAGCGATATAAACGCCATTCCCACAGAATGCCTGGTATAAGAGTGTTTCTGTCACGCTGTTACACATAAAAATATTTTCAGACAGAACCTTGCTTCACACCAAAAACCCAAGGCCCATCAATTCTACGTCCATGTTTCTTGTTGTTTTGTAAATCTGCATTGCTATCTTCAGAAAGAGGTTTCCATGATAAGTTCTAAGATTTTGCACAAACCCAAGTTGCAGTGAAATTTACTTTTCAGAAAGAATGTGAATTTTCTTTTTGGTACTTGTGCGAGACAGAATGCTACTGGAGTTTGCATGAACCTTTCTGGCTCCGGACAAAACGTCCAATATGCTGTGCATTCTGGAACCAGTAGACTGTAGGTAACCTGTATGTTATAGTGTAAGAGTAGACCGCAGATAGACCAGAACCAGTAGACTGCAGGTAGATTGTAGTTAATGGGTAGCACCTGCAAATTTTATCTAGCATATCATCACACAAACATAAAAAAAAATATGCTAAGAACAGTAAATGGAGGATTTATAAGACAAAAATATGTTAAAAGTTCCCTTGATGCAAAGATGGCTACCTGCTCCCCTTCCCTCACCTCCCTGGGTAGGTGATTCAGATGACAAGTTGAGCGACCATGTTTCATCAGTGGAAAAGGAATTATGCTTGCAGAAATGTTCAATGCCAGCAGTAGGGTTTGGACTAGTGGATCCTATTATATTGTCAGTCAGCTGCTTCTATTGATCTTAAATAGATAATGGTTTAATAATGTACATACATAAACACTGATATGGAATGAGGTGTTATCTATACTTCAACATTAGGGTTTGACTCAATGTAGTTTTCATAGATCTGAAAATACATGTTTTCTAAATGATCTGCTATACTTTGTGATTAACTTCAGGGAGCAGCACCAAAGCACCACAAATATTCGCTCTTGCCCTTTAACAGAGCTACACATTCTGTATTTACAAGCCTATGGATAAAACTGTTGTAATGACATTATTAAAGAAAAAGTGGAAAATTTGTTTGATTTAATGTAACTTTCTTGTATTCTGCAAATTGCATATTTTACTTCACACATAATTCTAAAAATTAATATGACTACATTTCTTATCTTTACTTATTTTAGTAATTTACTTAAAGGACCACTCTAGTTTGAGAAAAAACAGTGAACTATACAACAAACTAACAACTTTAGAAGTTATGTAAGCAACAATAAGTATAAAGGCATTTTTAGAAATGTTTTTATTAAATGCGACTTATACCCAAGGGCTTCCATTTTTATTTTCAACAATTTCTGTTTACTTAAAGGACCACTAAAGTCACCTATATGTGCTCTACATCATTAGATATAGGGTAAAAAATCATAGTGAAAAAGTGTTTAATTTTGAAAATTGATGAAGAATTGGTGGAGTTATGGTCAGTTGAAATCTGCCTGTTTCAATGAGCTAAGTGTGTCTGAATTAGTAATGAGCTCTGTACTGCGTGGAACAATGATTATTTAATTAGATTCAGGTGCAAAAGCTTTCACTAAGTTAATCAGGCTTTGACAGACTCTTTGTAACTGCATGGATATGTTCTAGCAATACAAGTTATAGCTGGAGTAATAGCTCAATCAGTAGAGCAACTGCCTCTGTACCCAAAGGTTGGGATTTTGATTTTACCTAAAGGCTAATTTTTTTTTTACTGTTTTAAAAATCATAAAATATATTTAGGTTATAAAATAAAAAATGTCTGCATGTAGTTTATGTGAATAATAATTATGTGAAAATTTCTGTACACATACATATATATATAAAAAACAGTAGAAGACAGGGGATTCGAACCCATGACATGTCAATTAAAACAAAAAATGTAAACAATTTTTTTAGCACTGTGCCACCATACATTGCTGATAAAAGTGGTATAAATCCCTAATACAATGTGTTGTAGTTACAGAGTTCAGCCTCATCATTTATGCAGGCTCTTGTGGGACGGCTTCAAAGGCTAATCTAAAATGACAATATCTAAGTCAATTCTTGATCAATTTTAACACTGATAACAAATTCTCCACATGGTTTTACACCCTCTAACTGATGGTACAGAGCACACATGGTGACTTGTGTGGTCCCTTAAATAACATTACATGTTTGTGAAGGCATGAGCATAAAAGTATTTCTAAAGAAAATCTATTTTTTAACAGACTCTACTTTTCACTAGTTTCTTCTTTTTCCCAGCATTACCAATGAACATATATTTAATGACTGAACGTTCTATGCTTACTACTTTGGATACTTGCTGATTCAGTATTGGCTGTCTATCATTTCTAGTGTGGGGCATTGTCATCTGCTGTTAAATTGGTAGATGTTGTCTGGACCCATTGCACTACTTATATGATTAAATTATCAAATAGTGCTCAATCAGCTGAGTTTAATATACTGAATTAATCTTACAGTGATTAACATTTTCTTAATATTGGTTACTTTTTATGGTGACAGACGAAATCCAGTTGTGAATTTGTTTTATTATATTCACTCCTTTACACTTTAATAATGTTTTCTTTATCCCTTTCTTTATAAAATATTCTAAAAATAAAGTCAGTCACATGTTTTGGTTTTGTAGCCACTGTGATACATGATTTCAGTATGGCCCATACATGTTCGATTAGATTCTGTTGCGTTGACCTAGGAAACCACTAAAAAAGATAATCATTATTGTATATTTGTCTTATTCAATTGAATTCACAAACTTATGAGATAAAATAATACACTTTAGTTTAGTAATACTATTAGAAAGTGTAAATAATTTGTAGCATTACGTTGTAAAGCCTTTCCTACGAATTATTCATGACAAATTGAGAACATTCTTGTTAATACATTTCATATTATACATATTGTACATTGTGATTACTATACATGTGACAAAAATAATATTTGCTCTATTAAGATTTTTATAAAAGAAGTGCATGGTGCTGTACTTAAAGAAAATGATAGAAGGCAGAATTAATTTTCTAAATATATTAACCGAAACTTGTAACTTAAATGCTTTTTTGAAATGGTATTAAATCAATTATTATTATTAATAATAATTATTATATATTATATTCCGTAGCGCTATACAGGGGTTAAGTACATGGCAAAAACAAAATTAACACCACACTTTGGACTCAGTTATTGTATAGTATGGTTTATGGTTGTTTAATATGTTATGTTATGCTATGCTATGTGATGTTATGTTGATTACTGTATGTTTAATTGTGTCCACTCGATAAGGAGTTACCGGGCAGTTAGAATGTTATGAGGTAGCCAGTAAATGACAGTTGAGAGAGTTAAGTAATGTGTGTTTCTGAGGTAACTGTCATATTTGAGAAGCAGTCAAGTCAGTTTTGAATGCAGTCTGTGATTCTCCTCAATAAAGGGAGGTAAATGAGAAGAGAATGGCTGCCCGGGTCCTGTACAAGTAATGAAGTGTTTGTATGCTCCTAAATAAAGGGAGGTAACTGAGATAACTGAGATATACGTTTGTGTCCGCATTCCTACAGAAGATACTGCTGGGTTGGATGTTAAGATATTATGATGCCCTGCAATACAAAATCCAGAAGACTCACAGACTGTTACAGAATGTTATCAGTTCAGGTTTAAATATTAACCCATTGAACCTGTTATGAAGTTTCCACAGCAATAAAAGCAGTTCCTGAGTTTTATAATGCTGAGCCTGCATTCATATTTTTAAATGCTGCATCTGATTAAGGGCATTTTGGAGACATCAGCTGTCTTGGTGAAGGGAACTACAAGAACCTGAAACATCTGCTGGGTAGGTTTGGCCATAACAGCCTTATCAAGCCCGACAAGACAAAAGCAAATTGCAATACATAGTGCTTTTTTCCAAAGCACAGACACAAGATTGAAAACTCACAAACTTACAATCTAAAAGATAAAAATAATTTATGAATATTATTATTCCTCAATTTTTTTCGACTTTTATTTCTTCAAAAGTTTTCTTTGCATTCAGTTTGCGAAAGAGACATATACAACAAAGTTGCACATAACCTTTTTTATTGTGTAACATTTTACAGTAGTGTGTTAAACGCATACATTACAATGCCAGAGCTCACATTTGTTGTGAAAAGAGATTATGCATGTATAAACTAGTAAGTAAAAAAATAGCTCCTCTTCCCTGCAAGGAGCATGCTCAGTCATTTATTCTGCAGCTGACTTGCATTGAAGGAATCTTTGTTTATGGGTGAACATTTAAAACCCTTAGAAATTGATATAATATTTAAGAATTAAACCATGTTCTACAAGATGATATAAATAACTAGGAATTAGCCTGTCAAAAATGACGGGATTAAAATTGTATGGCTGGCAATGCTGTTTGCCACACAATGTGAGGCTTTTGGTCCTCTGAGCACCTTCGGAACTCATTGTGAGCCTCTCCCCCTGTGTACTTCAAGTTTCCTGCTTTGCAATGATCACCTTCGAAGCTCATTGCGAGCCCCACGCTGAGCATGCAATTAATTGCACAACAGTCTCAAGCTTGCAAATCTGCAATATTTTTTTTTTTTTTTACGTTTAATTTCCGTGTTATATCAATCTCGGGAATCAAGGAGTTAATACATATCAGGCCACCCAAATGGACTATAAGAGTTTGGCCAGTCATTTTTATTGACTTTTACATTGCAGGATTGCGATCCCGATCACATATCGGACGTCTAAACGCTAATTGACATTTAAAACACATGTTTTACTGATGTCATGATGACGGTCTCATTTACTATTGGCTCTTTCTAAATTGTAACTTACGGGCTTGCTTAATTGATCATGATCATGCCTTGAAATGCTACGTATGGGTTCATGGTTTAAGGATCTGATATTCGGACATGTAATTGAGGGCTTGTTCAATTAAATCACTCTGTAACTGTTGCAAATTTCTAACCAGCAGACTTACGGGCCTGTATGAAGGCAACTGTGGCTAGGAATTAAATGAGGCCCTTTATGTACCACTGTTACACATTAAATGGAAAATGTAGACTAAAAATGACTTGATTATAAATGGTTTAAAAAGTCACAATTTTTCCTTCAAAAATATTTTTTTCATGTCTCACTCATACAAATACCTGATATTATAAATAAAATAGCTATTATTTATGAGCAGGGAATTCAAAACCTTGAACTACAGTATGCATTATATGGCAAGGCAATGAAAATCCAATCATCTACAGAACTTCACACATACATCTCTAGGGGCATTGTTATAGCCTTATAAAAAGTCAAACTGCTAAAAGATAATTTATACCTATAATTTATATTGTTCTAATATATGACTGCTTTGCTGACAACCTAGGTTCATATGTAGAAACTAATCTGCTAACATAGGGCCCTATTCTATTGCTCAATTTGTAAAATTATACACACTTAAAACCACTCTGGAAATTGGCACAGATTCTATTTGCTACTCACATTCAGATTACAATTTTTTTATCTTTTTTTTTCATCATTCAGACGTTTCTGACTCTCCATTACCTCATGGACCATAACATCTTCATGTCCATTCTCATCCACTTGGTATGCATGGCAGAAATACCGGAGTTGGTTGCCAGTTCCTTCTCCAGTGGGCCACAGCATACAGCTCCTGGTATTCCTAGGTGGTTTCCAATCCCAGTATTGACTATGCACATCCATGCTCGGCTTCAGGGCAGTGTGATCTCTTGCTTCCCTGACTTGGAATCAAACCGAGGTCGACAGCAGGGGAAGCACAAGATATAGTTGTTCAGGTAGATGAGCTCAATCTCTTCTGACTATTTTGCTTTGCTGCAAATTTGAATACTAGTGATAATGAACAAATTATTAGGAATCACAAAGAACCTCTGTTTTTTTTGTTTTGTTTTTTTTGCAACAGGTGTCTGTGGGTAATTACAGTGTCTTGAATAAGTATTCAGTCCCTTGGATGTTTCCACCTCCACCTGGCTACAACCAGGAATTACAATGTATTACATTGGGTTTTTTAAAATTTGATTTGAGCACTCACTTTGAACACTTTGTGACATAATATTTGTGTCGATCAGTGACATAAAATTCCAAATTAAAGCATTTACTAGTTGTAGCACTTCAAAATTTTCAAAACTCCAAGGAGATGAATACTTGTGCAACATTCTGCAACTTTTTTTTCTATGTTCAGTGCCTTCGCTGGTTCATTTGCCACTTCCTTTCTTTGCACTCTGTTCTGGACTCATGTTTATCAGTATTTGTCTTCTGGCTTTTCTCTAACACTAATTTTCGGCGGCCTAGTTTCCATGTATATCAATGGTGAATTCAACAGCAGGCCTTGAATTCTGATTTTACCCCACTTCATGAATAATTACAGTAGTAGCATGTGTCACATAATGTACATTGTATTATATAAACCGCATTGGAGGAAATGAATGTATACGATCCTTTGATGTTATAGTATGTCTATGTCATCATTACAAATGTGTTGACATAGCTAACAGGCACTTTTGTTACAAGGTTTAGTTCCATTTTTTATATTCAGTTGTTCATTGGCCATTTTTCTGCTGACAAGTTTTTGTTTCAGATTTGATGGTTGTTTAAGTTCAAGTATGGGAGGTTTGGGGACTATATCTTCAGTTAGTAATGGTAAATCTTTGCAAATCTTTGATTTTTTTCCGTATTTCCTCTAAAATTGGATGGTATGTGGTCACTAGAGTTATATGTGAAATAGTTTATTTTGTTTTGTATTTTAACAAGTGTTCACAGGGTATTTTGGTGGCAGTGGATATTTGCTGTGTAATAAAACAGGGTTTGTAACCCTTTTGTCTGAAAGATTCAGATGGTATCTAATAGCTTCACTATGGCTGATGGCTTGTTTGGTGTGGGAGGGGGGGGGGTGGAAACTGGAGCTGTGTAGATAGCTGCATCTGTCTCTGGGTTTCCTTTAAAAACAGATGAGTGGAGCCGTTGGTGTATACATTACAAACTTCAATTTCAGTTATTAATAGGTCTGTATTTTTATTTGCAAAAGTATAGAAATAGTGTTTTAATCTGCTTGTATATTTTTCAGGGTTACTCCACAAAATGTAAATGTTCCATTTCATCATTCCAAATGCAGATATGATTTAGAGACCACTGAAGATTAATTATAGAGTATGCCATTTTAAAGAACTTGACTGGATAATGGGCAAAACATTTTTAAAAGAAAAAAATAACTATGAATTTATTAACTTAGAGCTTGATTTACAGTGCCTTGCAAAAGTATTCACCCCCTTGATTTTTTACCTATTTTGTTACATTACAGCCTTAAGTTCAATGTTTTGTTAATCTGAATTTTATGTGATGGATCAGAACACAATAGTCTAAGATGGTGAAGTGAAATGAGAAAAATATATACATAAAACTATTTTTTAGAAATAGAAAACAGAAAATTGTCATGTGCGTATGTATTCACCCCGTTTGTTATGAAGTAAGGGGCAATGTTGTTGAGAAGTACAAGTTAGGGTTAGGTTATAAAAAAATATCCAAATCTTTGATGATCACCAGGAGCACCATCAAATCTATCATAACCAAATGGAAAGAACATGGTAAAACAGCAAACCTGCCAAGAGACGGCCGCCCACCAAAACTCACGGACCAAGCAAGGAGGGCATTAATCAGAGAGGCAGCACAGAGACCTAAGGTAACCCTGGTGGAGCTGTAGAGTTCCACAGCAGAGACTGGAGTATCTGTACATAGGACGACAATAAGCCGTATGCTCCATAGAGTAGGGCTTTATGGCAGAGTGGCCAGAAGAAAGCCATTACTTTCAGCAAAAAACAAAATGGCACGCTTTGATTTAGCAAAAAGGCATGTGGGAGACTCCCAAAATGTATGGAGGAAGGTGCTCTGGTCTGATGAGACAAAAATTTTACTTTTGGCCATCAAAGAAAACGCTATGTATGGCGCAAACCCAACACATCACATCACCAAAAGAACACCGTCCCCACAGTGAAACATGGTGGTGGCAGCATCTTGGTGTGGGGATGTTTTTCAGCAGCCGGGACTGGGAAACTTGTCAGAGTTGAGGGAAAGATGGATGGGGCTAAATACAGGGATATTCTTGAGCAAAACCTGTACCACGCTGTGCGTAATTTGAGGCTAGGACAGAGGTTCACCTTCCAGGAGGACAATGACCCCAAACACACTGCTAAAGCAACACTTGAGTGGTTTAAGGGGAAACATGTAAATGTGTTGGAATGGCCTAGTCAAAGCCCAGACCTCAATCCAATAGAAAATCTGTGGTCACACTTAAAGATTGCTGTTCACAAGCGCAAACCATCCAACTTGAAGGAGCTGGAGCAGTTTTGCAAGGAGAAATGGGCACACATCCCAGTGGAAAGATGTGGCAAGCTCATAGAGACTTATCCAAAACCATTTGGAGCTGTGATTGCCACAAAAGGTGGCTCTACAGTATTGACTTTAGGGGGGGTGAATATTTATGCAAATTGACTTTTTCGGTTATTTTGTCCTATTTCTTGTTTGTAATATATACAAAGTGGGAAAAAATACAACTAAAGTCTTTATTAATAAGGGGTAACAACGGCGATATCTTTAAAAACAATGGCCCTCATTCAATTGCGATTTGGCCAATTGAATAGGGCTCTAAATAAGCACATAACATATTTTTTTAAATAAGTTTTTAGTTAGTGAAAACCTTGTTTTTGGATAGATGTTTACTAACTAAAAACTTCTTTACAAAATCATGTTATGTGCTTATTTAGATCCCTATTCAATTGGCCAAATTGCAATAGAATGAGGGCCCATGTGTTTAAAAAATCCCGGATTGAAAAAAGGGAGATAAAAATAGGCTAGTGGATGTGTGGACAAATAACCACTAAATGTTAAATAGACTCTTAATAGAGGGGTTCATAAGTCCACACCTAACAGTACTGCAGAGGAAAAATGGATTGCTAGTCCAATTTAAGTAATCCTGTCTTTGTGATTAATCATAGATCTATAATACACATTTGCCAGTGTAGAGATACTGGATATCAGTGACTCTGATCCTATAGGATTCCCCCAAATAAATTGCTGGGAATAATCTGGCCTTTATATATAAATATATATTTTTGATGGTATATCAGGATATGATGGTGCCATATTATCCTGCTTTTAAGTCAGGGCAGAAGTTTTGAAAGTAACAATAAAGTTCTAGGAGTTACTTAGTCTATTATCTTAATGGGACTATTATATGCATGTAATGATCACCCAAGACTACTCCTCTTGGAAAAATTTAACTTCTATCTTGCCCATACTCCATTACAAAGATTAGCATAATATAGAAAAGACCAGTGGATGAAAAGTACAAGGGAGCCAACAGGCTAGCTGTTACTTAAAGCACCATTAATTGTGTGCTTGATCTAACTAATATCCAGACAACAGCATTCACTCATATGGAAACGGACAGGTAGGGTAAGCATGCAAACCTCTAAAATATTATTTGCAAATACAATACTGTTAGTTGGGAAGACGCCGGCGTGCCCTTAACTACCAGGCATGCCACGTCATCAAAGGCCTTTACAATAATAAAATTAAAAACATCTTCAAAGTTGTGGGCATGTTCTGTATAACAAATGATGCAAATCCTCAAACAATCCATGTTAATTCCAGGTTGTGAGGCAAACAAAACACGAAAAATGCCAAGTGGGGTGAATACTTTTGCAAGGCACTGTACATGGTTCCTATAGGATCTCACGTAAGGCTAACTCTTAGCTACGGGAGTTCTTACAAGAATTTAAGTAGTGATTACATGACTCCTGCAGGTTATTTCATGCAAGACCTTATGGATATGTAGCTAGGAGTTTTTCACAAAAGGAAAATTAGCTTATGAGACTTGCAAGGTCCATATGAGTACACTTAACCATATGTGAATATGCAGTTGCAAGACAGAGACCAGAATCATAGTATTTCCCACAGCAACTCCAGTAAAAGTATGCAACATTGTGTCTGTTTCTCACTCAAACATTGACACATTGATGTGGTTTATTTATTTTCAGATGCCACAACATTTCCTGAAACATCAGATTATATGTTAATGTTTAATTTATTGCATGGTGTTTAATGGCAGGGTATACAAAAGTGGGTGGGTGGCAGCTGGGTAGGCATTAACAGCCTTATTAAATTGTGATTTGGCCAATTCATTAGGGCTCTATATAAGCACAGAGCATATTTTTTGACAGAAGTTTTTATTAGTGAACTTCTATTCAAAAGCAAGGTCTTTACTAACTAAAAACTTCTGTAAAAAAATATGCTCTGTGCTTATATAGAGCCCTTTGCCATTGGCCGAATCACAATTTAATAAGGCTGTATGCTCCTTAATCAGGTGTGACTTAGCATTAGTTGACTGTGTAATTGGCAATTATGTGTAATTAATTGTGTTAGCAAATATTTGTAATGGGAATTGTGATTAGTTGATTATTCTTTAGCATTGTTGTATAGGGCTAGGTTAACCATTGGAAAGGTTTATTTTGTGCTTTCGAATGTGTAGGCTTCAGTTTTTATATTTTGTTGTGTTTTATGCGTCCTTATTTTTTTCTCCATAAGTGTCTCATAAGTGTTTTAAGGGTTTTATCTGCTCTTGTTAGAGTATGAGTTTACATGTAAGGATCTGCCTCACTGTGAGCACTAACAGAGCCTAACAAGAAAACGTAGGATGTTCAGTAACTCCTAAAATCACCCCTAGCAGGGAACAGTTTATTTGTGTTTAATCATAAGGGTTGGCTGCGAGATGAATGTAATAGGTACATATCGCATGTAACTTAGCCCATGTAATTTAGCCATATTTATTCAAGTTTCTTTAATCTGGACTTCACTCTTTTTTCACTTGATTTGGCACCTGGGTGTGGATAGTACATTTAAACAAGATTTTTATTCAGGTCAATTAAAATTACTTTCTCTTTTAGTGCAAGCTTTTATAGATTTTACAATTGAAATGTTATCTGATCTGTGCTCTATGTCCCTTCCCTCTGCCAAGCTAATAATTGGACACTGCAATGCAAACTTGCTGTTCAATCTAACTGCATATAATAGTTAATACATTACAATTGTACTCATTGTTTTTTAAATAGTATAATTACCATTACAAAGACTGGCTATTCAAAAAGTCATATTGTAAACATGGAACTTCATTGTATCTTTAATTTTATTATTTATTTATTTTAAATATAAGAGAATACAAATACATTACAACACACAAGCTCTAATTGATAATATATATATAATCAAGGGTAAGCAGCACCATCTCTTGGATCATTTCCAAAGTGGATGGAGCCAAGTGGGAACATCAAGTTTAACAAAAGCTATAGCATAATCTTTTTATTTCTATTATTTTAATATATGTTAGAACATACTAATAGTATTCCCTTTCAGAGAAGACATTTAAGATCCAATTAACTGATTAATTCAAATGTAGAACTGGCAGATAATCAATGTAGTTCAAACTAATGGTAACATAAATATGATTGATGTGACAATTTAATTATCAATTAGTTTATTATAAATTGTATATTTACAGAAATAAATATAGTTTAACTAAGAAATGCATTTGATAGCATCAATGCACTAAGATCCCTTTGTCCTTCAGACCAAGAAGATAAAACTGAAATGGCATCATATATGCAGAGTATAGGACACAAGTTCCATAGAAAAATATGATAGGATTTTTGTGAGATTAAAACACTACTAATACTGTACTAATAACATCCCCACTTGTTACAAAATGCAAACCTTTTGTTGAATCTATTTGATTCTTTGCAGGTGTCTTGCCTTATTAAGAATGTCTTTTAAAAATTTAAAATGTATATTTACTTAGACTTTGCAAGAGTTGAGAATCACAGCTTTCAACAAAACACATTGTAGCCCCTGCAATTTTATAAATATAGGAATAGGTCTTAAAAAAGTATTTTTGTAATGCATCAGAATTTGTTGTCAGGTTTAAGTCCAAGACATAACTTTCTTTCATTGTTCTGAATTTTCTTTTCATGTAATTGTTGCAGAAGCGGGGACTTTACTGGTTTGTCAATATTCACGTAGCAGTAAAGGTACATTTTTTTCTGCATGTGTGTCCTGTTTCCCAGTGTACTTGTTTATGGAATGATGAGTATTTAATATTGTGTGCTGTGAGAAGAGATCATATCTTTATTACTAAAGAGGCATGTACCAGTTTTTTGTGAATTGTGCAGCCATTTTTTTCAGATTTGTGGCTGTCTTTATGAGTTTGTTGCAAATATATGTTGTATTTCTTGGCAACTGTAGTCAAGAACAAGTGGTACCTATTGTATATTACATAATTATCTTTTAAGTTAATGCTTTTTGTGAAAACAATAGCAAAGTTTATAACTTCATGGATGAATGCAACGTCATGTTCATGAGAATGAACTTGATCATATTTAAGTCAAGAATTTCTGATTGGTGCTCCTTACATGATGCAAAATATATTTCTCATTCTACTCATTCTGATTGTTTTCTTGTTCTCTAGGGAATTTATTCACAATCCTGTAATGGACCACTTAGAAGTTGACCAGAGACATGGTAGACCATCTGTATACAGCTGAGGGTATTTGCAGACCATGTAGTGATTTAATGTGTGCTTCTTAACAATTACTACGTGCTGCTATATATTGAGATATAACCTGTGCATTTAAAAATCATAAAGTCTAGAACTTCAATGACCTCATCTATGCATCTATGCCTCTGCCATCCCCTTCTTCTTGTGCCTTCAATCTTTCCCAGCATCTACTGCTAATTTGCTTCACTAATTAAATGTAACTAAATATAAAGCTTATAGTTATTTGCGTACACAATACATAAACTCGGTTTCATTTATTAACATGCTTTTCTTTTTCTGTGCAAATAATGTTTAAGCTTCAAGTACACATTTTTTATGAAAATATTTCTCTAATATTTCTCTAACATCATATGACTTTATTGAAATCAATGAAGATAAATACATCACATGTAATAATAACAACTTCCATATTCATAACAGAGCAATCATCCCAAAAATAAGCTCCATAACTTAACAGCAAGGTGTTGTGTTGGTAAGATTCATGTGTTATAATTCAATATACAGTTCTCTTTATAACTCTCCACTTCTGCTTCAGGCAGTGGCAATCTTTGTTTTCAAATTATTATGTACAGTAAATGGATGTTGCTTTATTATAATAGCTATTCACCCTGTGATTGGTCTTCTAATAGAAACCAAATATATTTACCTCACAAATAAGGCAAATGTAAAATATGATAAGGAAACATGGATTTAATTTGTATTAAAATACAATGAAAATATAATGTTCTCCTGTTATCAGTTAGTACTTTATATGCAGCAGCTCCATCAACCATGAAACACCTAAAGATATTAGTGAGGAAGACGGTGGGAACGTTTCTCAACATCTGATGTAATTTAGTGGGAACAGAGCATATAGACTGCTGAGAAGATCATAATGGCTGAATGTAGCCTCCTCTTATTTTTCTAAGATGAGAAAAAAAAGAATGTTTGCTGAAGGCCCCCAATAGGTATTCTGGATTTAAAGAGGGTGATTTTTGAAGGCCTCTTAGTTATTGAAAACATTATCTTCTGATGTGCAGTCAGATATCAATGTCTTCATTACAAATGAATAGCTATTTTGTCCGCTGAATACATTTCTGTAATATATTATCCATCTTGTTATTGGTTGTTAATATAAAGATTTGACAGCAACTGTGCCAACAAACCAAAGGAGAGGCAGAAAAATGGAGATACGTTGATAGGATAAGGTCACATAAAATAGCATTGCACATAACAACTTCAGTGGAATTGTAATGTAAAAATGCATTTAGTGCATACAGTAGCATTTTATTTTATACTATTACTATTTCATAAGCATGTTGGCATTTCCACTTCTTTTAAAAAAAATAATTATAATTTATCTTCCATATAAATTCATCCGTGTCCTTTCATTTTGTAAAAAGCATAGCATAGAAATAAAATCTGGTTAAAATAAAAATACATTTATTGCAATACAAAATATATATACCAACTCCTTTTACCTTGTACAGTTGCCAGTATAAGATTATCACCCAAGCTCCTAGATGGTAACAGTAACATTAGCTAAGTTATTCTTCCAGACCTTTAACAGCAATTTCTAAATATTGTAGCGTGATATTTCCTAATACTTTGCATTTGATAGAAAACACAGACTTTACCGGTGGACTCCTAATCTGAGACACAGCCTATAAATCCTAGAGAAAAAAACATGTTAGTAAAATATGATTGGTCCCAGATCTCATATTCAGCATAGTTCATATGATGTGCTTTTATGACTTTCAATCATCTATGGTTTTTTAGTCCTCAGTTTTATAATATATCACTTCATAATGACGGCCTCTGTGGTGAAGTTTGATTGGTTGTAAATGTAAAGGAGAAGCTTGGCTGTACAATCAAAGAGATAAAAAAAGATGATACATTATTAAGTCCCTGCTTTCATTTAATTTAAGCTGTTAATTTCAGATTCTTCATATTCTCATAAAATTGTTCTACTGGAGAATACACATTTTGACATTTATGATAAAATGCGTGTATCTTACTTATATATATAGAAACATGGTTTTAAGCAATTTATATATTATTTCCATGACCTGCATGGGTACATCAAAACATTTTAACACCCCAATGTTTATCCTGTTAAAGGGTTGGTCCAGCAAAGGATTTGGGGTATTTTCCAATGTTTTAAGATGCAAATTCCAGCTTACAAGACATGGTTAACAAAACATGTGAAATTACTTTCTTCCAGAAAAAATGCTATATTTTACATCTCATAAATTCTGATGACAGGTTATACCACTTAAAAAAACCTCAATGTGTGGTCCCTTATATAAGTACAAACATAGTTATGTGTGGAATTGAATTACTGGACATGAATAAAACCAAGTGTTCCACTGAGACTGGTTAGAAATGTAATATCAATATAAATCTCTACAATTTGTTATTAAATGAGTTGGTGGTCTTAACTAGCCTGTAGTGACATCACAGGTTGGCCATACAATTAAACAATTGTTGTAAATTGTTTCCTCGTTACTCAATTGGGAAGCTATTTATGTTGATACTTATAGTAGCCATTCACTGAGCCTTCCCATGCCTCTACACAATGACTTTTTACATAATTTATTTAAACAATGTAATATATAAATGTCATTTGAGCACTATAACAGCATTTAGCTATTACATCATGGACGGTCATGGACTGCATTTAAGACAAAATTAATAAAATAAATAAAAGTCATGTGCTGCATGTGCGTCAGGTATTTTCCTGAATAAATTGTATAGTTCATATAAACATTTTATCTTGTCCAGGCTATGTATACTATGTATAGATATAGCCCTACATGTGCAATATCTCAATTTGAAGAGCAGATGCAACTGAATTGCAGTGGATTTCTATAATGGGTAGGGTTCAATTTATAGATTAGAAGTTTACTTAAAGGATCAGTTAATTCAGCACAATTTGGAACACAGTAAAGATCTCCTAAAAGCATGATGAAATGCTTTTTGAATTTTTAAAATATGTGCTTTTTTACTGAGATAACCCCATATTTTAATTTTAGTGGATTTATTTGTTGACATTTGTTCTGCCTGCCTACTGTCTGATTCAGAGTTCAGAGGAGAGTGGTGTACCTCTTCCTAAATTACTTAATCAGATTGCAGGGGTGTTTACTGCATGCATGTCTATGCGAATTCTCACACTGAGAGCTGTTCAATGAATAAAGCTCTTTATTTTTTTATTAGCTTGTGATTTATACGTTTTTTTTCAAAACATAGCAGTAATTTGCAGATACTTATACACAGAGACCCCTCTATCCAGACCATGCACAAAGCTATACAAGTCACAAGCAGTAATACAGTATGCATATAATTATATACAGATACCCCTCTATCCAGAGCATGCACAAGGCTATATAAATCACAAGCAGCAATATGCAGATACTTATACACAGAGACCCCAGACAGCTATACAAGTCACACGGAGTAATATGCATATACGTATACACAGATACCCCTCTATCCAGAACATGCACACAGCTATACAAGTCACAAGCAATAATATGAAGATCCTTATACACAGAGACCCTTCTATCCAGACCATGCACACAGCTAGCTATATGTCACATGCTGTAATATGCAGATCCTTATACACAGATAGCCTTCTATCCAGACCAGTGCACAGCTATACAAGTCACAAGCAGTAAGATGCAGATCCTTATATACAGAGACCCTTCTAATCAGACAATGCACACAGCTATACAAGTCACAAGCAGTAATATGCATATACTTATACACAGACACCCCTCTATCCAGAACATGCACATAGCTATACAAGTCACAAGCAGTAATATGCATACAGTGCCTTGCAAAAGTATTCACCCCCTTGCCATTTTTTGTGTTTGGTTGCCTGACGACCTAAAATTAACATGGATTGTTTGAGGATTTGCATCATTTAATTTAAAGAACTTGCCCACAACTTTGAAGATGTTTGTTTTTTTGTTTTTGTTATTGTGAAGCAAACAACAAATAGGACAACATAACAGAAAAAGTCAATGTGCATAACTATTCACCCCCCTAAAGTCAATACTGGATTGAGGTCTGGGCTTTGACTAGGCCATTCCAATACATTTATATGTCTCCCCTTAAGCCACTCAAGTGTTGCTTTAGCAGTGTGTTTGTTGTCATTGTCATGTTGGAAGGTGAACCTCCGTCCTAGCCTCAAATCACGCACACAGTGATACAGGTTTTGCTCAAGAATATCCCTGTATTTAGCACCATCCATCTTTCCCTCAACTCTGACCATTTTCCCAGTCCCAGCTGCTCAAAAAAGATGATGTTCTTTGGGTGATGTGATGTGTTGGGTTTGCGCCAGACATAGCGCTTTCTTTTTTCTTTTCTTTTTTTTACAACAAACTTTCTCTTTACAATATATATATGCCATATATATCAGTATTTGCATACAATAAAAAGAAAAAACAGAACAGTAGAAGAAACAAGGAAGAGAGAAAAAAAATAAGTAAATAAATAAAAACAGTTACAGAAAAAAATAATAACACAGAAATAAAAAAATAATACAAAAAATAAATAAATAAATAATGCCGGATGGGGGGAGGGTGAGGGAGATGAATTTTAGAGGGTCTATACTATTATATGACATTGAACAGTCCAGGGCTTCTATTCAATATATGTTTGATACCAAATTTTCCATTTATATGCAGGAATTTGTGTTGTTCCAATTTCATCAAGTTCACTTTCTAATTGACGAGTTTTACTGATTTTAGTGCAAATTTCCAGCCAAGATGGCACTATTTTTTGTTTTCCATTTCGAGGCTATACTATTTTTGGCCATCATAAATATCTGAACGAAAAGGGCTTTATTCTCTATTAAGATGGAATCAGGGAAAATAGGAAAAAGAATAATCTCAGGAATTAGTGGTATAATTAAATTAAATATCAATGCTATCTGTGAGATACATTTTTCCCATAGTTCTTGTATTTTAGGACACTCCCACCATATATGTAGGTGGGTTCTTGTTGGTTCACAACCCCGCCAATAGAGTTTCACCTCTATCTGTTTATTAATTTGAAGGATTTTTATGGGCACAATATACTGTACCACCTATTTAGTATTATAATGTAGGTCTCTCTGTATGATGCATTTGTCAGAAATGTTTCAGTAGTAGAAAAAGCTGCATGCCCTATTTCCAACAACCAAGTCTTTTTTATTTAGATCTTTCTCCCAAAGTTTTAATTTTATATATTTAGTTGAAATGTGCTTATTGTTCAATATTTTATGACATTTAGCCATTAGATGTGATGTCATCCACCTGAATAAACGTTTCGCAGTCAGAGAGGTCTCTTTGTTCCATCAAGATAAAGCCGATGGACTTTAGACAGCTACACATCTTAATATACTCTGAAAGTACTGCTCTGAAATAAATCTCTTAAATGCATCAAATTGAGATAAAGAAGACAAAGGGGTCATTTATTAATGTGCTTTCTTCCTCTTTAACATTATTCATTAAGGCTTCAGATTTTGTCATATTAAGTTTATAATTAGATATTTTACTGAAATCAGCTATACAATCTTGAAGATTCTACAAATAATTGTCTGGGTCCTCTAAAGAGAGAACTGCGTCATCTGCAAATAATGTTAATTTGTGTTCTACTTCGCCTACCTTTATTCCATGGATATTATTGCACTTTCTAATTGATATCGCTAGGGGTTCCATTAGAAGCAAAACAATTAATGGTGACAAGGGACAACCTTGTCTAGTCCCGTTAGATATTTCGAAACCATTCGACTTAAATCCTAGGCCCACAACAGAGGCGGATGGGGCCACATATAGAGCTTTAATAGCCTTAGACCCGAAATCACCCAAACCAAATTTGGACAAGACCAGGTCCATGTAGCCCCATCCGACCCTGTTGAAAGCCTTCTCTGCATCCAGGGAAAGAAAAACAGATGGAATCCTATGAATCTTAGTATAGGCTATTAGGTTGACCAATCTTCTAACGTTATCTGTACCTTTTCTGCCTTCAATGAAAACATTTTGATCTTTATCTACCAGTGTGCTGATTATAGAACTCAGTCTATTTTCCAAGACCGTCACATATATTTTAACATCCGTATTAATGAGTGAAATTGGTTGATAGTCTTGACATTCCATACAACTTGTTTCTTTTTTGGAATGGTTGTAATATATGCTTCAAGCATCTCTATTGGGGCAACCCTTGAGTTTTTAATTTCATTAAATGCCCCAGTTAAATATTTTATGATTTCCTGTTGAAAATGTTTAAAGTACATGTTTATAAAGCTGTCCGGTCCAGGGACTGATGCTATCTTTCAACTTTGCTCAGTTGTTTTAATTTGCAATTGTATCTTTTTAATCTGTAATATCTTTAACTGGCAAGGGTTATTTTTATTTTCTCTATCAACTTTTATTAAATTAATATAGAGGAGGGACTACCATTAATTGTTTTATTCTGAGCTGGAATATTAATAAACACTCCATGTATGTATGCCTTATGGGCATTCTACAATGTTTTTTTAGATTGTACTGAATGTCTATTAATGTCAAAAAATTCCTTCCGATCTTTAAGTAGGGACTTTCTCAATTTCCATGAGGGGAAAACTTTCAATGTCATTGCTATTTTTAAGGTGATAGAAACTAATTCATGATCAGATCTTATGATTGGGTCAATTTATAAAGGTTCACTACTTCCTTTTTGTGCTGTTGTTCAAATGTGTGTTTATATAATGAAAATTACATACTAAGTAAAATACTGTGTCATAGCTATCTATTGCACTTTTTAAAAAAAACATCTTGCTTCTGATCTCTTAATTAAAAAAAATAATTTAAACAAAAAAAGCAAAAAAAGAAAACAACCGAAAGGTATTTAAGGTGTAAAAATACTCATTTCCAAAAAGTAAAAATAAAAAATAAAAAAGTGAGGCTTTGAAATATTAACATCAAATAGGATGCTTAGCAGTTTATGTGCAAATTGTTCTTAAAGTATATTGTGAAAAAGTAAAATATAATCTAGAGTCATTTCTATTACCAATATAGTGATTGTTTTTAGGCTTTTCAATAAAAACATTGCAAAACATTTCTCAAAGATTTAAGATATCCATCTCTCCAGATAGTTTAGCCTAACTTTAGAGGACAACTTAAAATTCCTATTGCAGCATACCGTTATTGAAATCTTTTTAAGACCTTTTAGTATAATGACAGAAAGATGGGTATCTTCTTTTCCCCTGAGATTTAAAAAAGGTTTAAGTTTTAAAGCAGTGTGCCCTCTTTTAATCAACTTACTAATTTCCACTCTTCTATAAGTTTTCTCCCTTATAGAGGGTAGTTAGCAGTTATTCTCCTAGTTTCATAAGATATAATTAGTTTAGACTGGAAACCCCATTTGTATCTTAAGTTGTTATGTCTTAGTATCCTCGTGATTTCCACATATACTCTCTTTTTACTCAATGTTTCTCCTGAAATATCAGTGAAAATCATTAGATTCTCATATGGAGAATCAAATTTATTAACTTTGTATGCTCTTCTGATAATAGTTTATTTATGTATTGAGGAGTGTAATTTGACAATCACATCTCTTGGCATGTCTCTGTCTAGTCTTTTGGAAAGTGGAATACGATGAAATCTATCCACTAGATGTTCCAGCGGGCACTCAAATTTTAACATCGTGGAGAGAAAAGTCAGGATATATTGATTTAACTCTGACTGAGAATTCTTTTCAGGGATACCTCTTATACGGATATTATTCCGTCGAGAATAATCTTCCAGTTTATTAATCTTTACTTTTAACTCAGAAACTTCCTTTTATTAATTTTAGAGTTTCTGCACTAATTTTTTTTTGTTCATTACCAATAAAGTTGTATTTGGATTCTAATCCGTCTATTTTCACACCAAATTCTTTTATTGCATTTTAGTTTTTTGCTATTTCTGCCGTTAATTCTGTAAGGAAATCATTTTTAAATTCTGTTACAATTGATTTCAATGTTGTGTTGGTAAGTCATCTTCCTCCGATTTATTTGAAATATAATTTTCTTCCATTTCAGGAACTTCTTCTATACTAGATTGGTTAGCTGAAATATCTATTTTCTCTATTTCCTCTTCTGTTTGGTTTTAATCTAGTGTTTTATTTTTGTTCCCTGGTGAAAAGAATGTTCCTGGGGATTTAGCCATTAAGTTTTTTTTTTCTCTTGATTTGGATTTTGAGTTTTGAGTATCTCTTTTCATCTTGGAAAGCTATTACATTTTTGATCTACCTTGGAGTTTTGTTTCTTAATAACGTTAGATTAACTTATCTCCCTTTTCAACAATAAGCTAGGTTTCTTTCTTAAACCTCAGCTTGTCCAAGATTTATAAAACACACACTCTTTCTCAGTATTATCTTATTTAGATGTACTTTTACTATGACTGTGGTTTGCCCTTAAATATCTTTCTTGGTCAAAATTGACCTCCATCTAAAATTTTGAGGTTATTTTCGCACCTATAATTAGATACGTGTAAGATGGTGGAATTCTTAGAATACAATTGTGATAAGGTGTTGAGACCAACCACAACGGGTTCTTAATATAATGAAAAATTCTAGGTAAGTAGATAATCTCAGAGTTCTCCAAAATAATTCACATTGGACAAAACATCACCATAAGACTGATTCATAAACAATAACACTGGGGCAAGCCAACTCCAAGCAAGCTTGAGATAGATTCTGTTTTCTTGCAATAAGAAAAGTGTGCGTAGATAAATTTGGGCCAATTGGGCTCTATACAGATACTTAATGAATGGTACCATGTTTTTGCTCCTGTAGGCCAACACATAATCCCCAGGCAATCTATTGTCAGGTTATATATAACAGTGGTATTTCTATTTCATCCTCTATGATCACTCAAAATTTTCTATATCAATGATCTGATCTTAGCTAATACTTCAGGCACACTGTGAAAAACAGATAAGAATATCAAATACCATGTAAGTCTAAGACCCTTTGAGTAGCCTGGTAAAAGTTAAAATCCAGTTCAAACAACATTTAAACAGGCCACTCTGTGTTTGAGTTTTTAGTTTAGTTATCTGCAATCTCTCTTGAAATATCTGGGAGGGGTTTCTTTCCTACACGTGTAAGTCATCCCTCTGCTGTATCTTGGGGTTTTCCCAATACAAATTATCTGTGATGATCCCCAACCAGATTTCAACCATAGGTTATTGTCCCTCCAAAAATACAGAGGCTCACTGAGTCATAGCATGTGGGTATCTTCTTTGCTAAAGAACAGTTTCAACGCCCTTGGCTTCTGAAAGCACCTTTATAAAGTTCCGGCTCTTAGCCAGTAAGGCTGGATCAAACTGAAGCTAAATAGCTTGGACTAAACTCCACTTTCTAGATTAAGCCTAACCATCCACGACTCAACCTTTTAACTCGGATAATAAGTCCACAATATTATCACTGTCTCTCTTGTAGATTTTGTAAGCCCTTGGTTGTGCCTTTTGGGTGTATCAATTTTGTATCAGTAACTAGAGGAGTATAAACTAATGGCCTCTGACCAATAATGATTTCTACATATTGCTGCTCAATGAGTATCTCTATATTTCTACTCCTCTAGTCTGGCACACAGACTAAAGACACAGTTGTAAAAAAAGGTATCTGAAACAATTATGTTGTAAAATCTGTGCCCGGGCAAGTCGTGTACATTTACAGACCACTCTGTGTCAGGGTTTGCGGACAATAACGTTAAAGTGCCTCTCTAATGGATCTTTGGACACTTACAAAACAGGTAGCAATTAACTTCTCAAAATTCTTTATCTTATTGCCACACCTTAGATAGAAATATGTGCCTATTATTATCCATAGGGTTCGCCTGTTTTTATTGGAAGCATTGGCCCCACAGACTTTTGTTTAAATAAGTCCTCAGATCTTTCTCCCCCTAAGGCATAAGGGGTAAATATTTAGAGTCTCTGAAAGGGGACCACTCGTTTTACAAAATGTAGTGAACTGTCCCTTTCTAAATGTAATCTTCTGCTCTGGTTTGACTACCAGTCTCCAGGGCTTCTGTTTTGTAATAGCTATAAGATCCAGCAGTTTAAAAAGGGGACATAGCGATTTCTTTGCTGGACGAAAAGTTCAATTTTATTCTCATCAGACCAGAGCACCTTCCTCCATACTTTTTGGGATAGATTTGATGGTGCTCCTGGGGATCATCAAAGATTTGGATATTTTTTTTATAACCTAACCCTGACTTGTACTTCTCAACAACATTGTCCTTTACTTCATAACAAAAGGGGTGAATACATACGCACATGATAATCTTCTGTTTTCTATTTCTAAAAAAATGTTTTATGTATAAACTTTTCTCATTTCACTTCACCAACTTAGACTATTGTGTTCTGATACATCACATAAAATTCAGATGTATGAAATGTAAACTGCTCAGTAGTTTCCTAAGAGCAAAGTGCATGCAGGAAACATATTGCTCAAGGCAAGCTGTAGAACTGCCTGTTCCTGCTGGGATGCATCCACTTTCTCTCCCAGCCAATAAGTCAGATGAACAGCTTTCCCCCCATAGAACTAAAGCACACTGTGCAATGCGATGCAGTGATACCCTGCATCACACACACCTTTTTGCAAAGGAGTTGGTGGGAGCTGGGGGGAGGAATGAATTTGGTAAATAAACAAAAACATTGTAAACATTTTTTTCTATAATAAAAATAAAATTGAGAACAAAAATCAACATTTTAGTATTATAAATAAGTTGCTCTGCCAACTGCAGCAGAGCTGTATTAGCGAAGTAAGTGGCCCTTTAAGGATGGATAAAGTTTGTAGGAGTAAGCTCCTTACAGAGGCATTTATTTCAGACATTATTTTGTGACAGCAAATTACTTTATGCCAGGAACCTGGTACTTAAGTCGACAGGAAACAGAAGGCAAGTACCAGCACACATGTAGCTGTGATTGCTAGAAATGAGCACTAAAAGGTACAGTTTTGACCTGCCAAACAGGAATAGTAGTTACCAATCTCTTTTTTCATTGGCTCCATCTCAACCCGTAACTACGTGCTTGCTTAATTGTTTGTGTTCGAGCACTCAATTCCGATGGCCAAGAACTGGTTTACAAAATAGCGCCTCTCGCTCGTAGCTCACAGCCCTTTCTAATTTAATAGCAAAGTAAAACGGCCAAATTTGAAACACGCAGCCCTTACGTGCTACACGTTGGACTCACAAGGCTGGAATTTAATATGGCCCTATATTAGTGATATATATGTGTATATATAATTGAATATATATACATATTTATTATATGTATATATATATATATATATATTTATTTATTATATTTATATAAATTACATATATATATGTATATATATATATATATAATTTAATATATACATTAATTATATATATATATATATATATATATATATATATATATATATAGCACCGAAAGAGGGCCCGGGCAGATCAACAAAAACAATTTTTTACCCCATGGAGGGGGGGGGGTCTTTTTTTTTTTTTGCACCCGGGCACTCCATTCACTAGCTGCCCCTCTGGTGATGTCCGTCACAAACACATTTATAGCTTGCAATAGTATGCAATTAAGCAACTGCCTGACGGTCTGTAGTACAAGCCAACTTAAATTAGGTCTGAACAGATAAAATTTAAAGGTCAGAATGGAGATCACATTTCATAACTAGTAAAACTTCATAAAGTAAAATGTTAGATACAGTACAACAGCCTCTAAAGGCAATCAAGAATATTGACATGTAAAGATACATATATGAATATCTTACATAAGATTGCTAATTAATTTGATCTGAGCAGAAACTTAATACTATAAATATACACTGCCTCATATAAATAAAGGCAATGAAAACAAAGTTATGATAGACCTAAATGACACTGTAATCCCAAACTTTTCACTGTTCATTTAAAAGACTGTGTTTTATATATTATAATTTTATTACAGGGAAATAAAATTATATTGATAAAAAAATGTAGCAAACAACGAAGAAATAGAAAAAATGAATGTGTTTGATCTACCTTAGTCTTACCAGTGAATTTAAGAAACTTGAAGAGGAAGTGCAAACAAGTACTCTAGGCTGAATATGTGGATTTTTTTTCTCAAAAGATTTGATTTGTTAACATCGTTCATGTGAAGACAGTGCCATCTTGTTTTTTGATTGCCTAATAATCGGTCAATTGTATCAATTGTTTCAAATTCTAGTGTTCACTATGATGGGGTGGTTCCAGGAGTGAGTGTTAGTTAGTTGTTTTAAAGCATTTACACAGGATATATTTAAATTGTATTCTAACCTACTGGGCTAATAAGAGCTAGAGAGAGTACGTAGGCCTTAGTTAGTGGGAGGGAGCAGTTTCCTTACTAGCTCAAAGGGGCTAGGAGGAGATAGGTTGGGGTGCTTCGCTATTATTAATAATTTATAAATCACACTGACTATCAGCTATTTGTGCAAACCACTCTGTATCTATATTGACAAAAAGAAACACTCTGTAATGTACACTCTACAAAAACAACCAATATTTGAATAGAATATGTGAAGTGTGACCTCTAACAGTGACAACCCCAGTTGAAGTGGCATCATCGACTTTCCCCGCAGTATGATTTGCTAAGATTTTTGCCTGAACTTATTTTTCACTGTAATCTCCCAGTACAACCATGGCATTTGTCACACGATGCAAGCTCAGTGTGGCCATCTTTACCTGGTTGCCTGAACCTTTACATTGTTTCATCTTTGGAACTTTAGCCCTATGGATCTAACAAACAACATTCAGGTTTTTACGTAACTATGACACTAATACACTGGCTACCTACACAGTTGGCTCATTCCATCTTTAAACACTTCTTCTGGATTTGTGTGTATGTAGTCAGTTAATTTTAGGTAAAAACACAAAAGCACGGCACCAGAACCTTTCACCATGTTTCATCTGGGGCATCCAAGCGAGTTCAGGGATGGGCCAAACCCACACAGATAATTTTTTTGTGCAAAGTGCTACAGGTTAATGTGATTTTGCAATCAGGAAATAATCCCGGTACGTATACGGTAATAACCTTGTTTTCAAAGTAGCACTAGATGTTCCTCTTTATAGCACTTCTAAGAGTTGAGCTTCACTTTATTTAGTATTCATTTTTTTATCCACCTCATCACAACTCACCAGGGGATGGAGGGAAGTACACTGCAATTAATCTTAGCCAACCTACCCACAATTACTGCATGTAAACTGTTTATATTTATTAAGTGTTGTTTAAGTGTCCGTGCCCTGCTCCCCAGTGGTGAAGTCATGAAAAGGAGGTAGTGTAGGAAAAAAAAGTATTCCCCCTCCAACTTGCCACATAAGGCTGATACGACACGCTGCAGGATGGAATAGTTCTTTGCCTGCACTACAACTTTTCACCACTTCAACGCTGTGGCGCAGGGCATGGACACGCACACGCTACTATAACAGGATAGGTCCAGGATCTGTCCTGTTATGGTGTCGGGACAGGTCCGCTGCTGCAGTGCGGCATCCAAAGACTAGATGGCGCTGCCAATATTTTGCAGCGCTGCCGATATGTGATAGAAGTTCTAAGCTTATAATGTTAGCCTTGAACCAACCCTAACCCTCACCCCAACCCTCACCCTCACCCTAACCCTATCAGTTTACCTAAGCCTTGACTCTATAATATGGCACCGGAATATCAGCAGTGCCATCTAGCGGATGCTCACCGCCACTGCTGCTGCCTTGTGCTGCTCTACCATAAGAGGATAGGGCCCAAAATTGTTTTAATATGTAATCATTTTCATTTATAACTAATAATATTATTTTTATTGAAAGAAACTTTACAGCATCCATCTGCAAGTGTATAGTTTGTGACTGAACATGAGCAGTTGCTTAATGTGTCTATATTTATAATAAACAATAGCAATGTAAGAACAGACAAATTGCACATCCTCATCTCTTGAGTTACTCTAAACTCCAGGGGGATTCAGATCTACTTAAAATTCCACTAATTTCTGATTTGATTGGAAATGGTGAATCAATCAAATGTATTCATTGTTTCAGTCGAAATAACTGTCTGCATTAAAATGTGATCAGAGATAATCTAAAACCAGCCTCATCCATGAATATTGGAAGTAATCTTAATTATTTTAGCTGTGATACAGTACTTATATTAATAATGCTCTTATGTTAAAGAGATTTGTGTGACCTTTTATAGTGCACGAATCAATAAGAAGTAGATAAAGCCAAGTTCATTGCTGCCTAAAGTAAAGCAAGCTTGATTTGTTTACTTACCGAAGCCTTCATCTGTCAGGCCCATTCTGGGATGATTTATAGACCTCTACCCAATGAAATCATTTAAAGTAGATTAGATTCAGGGAACAATCACCTCTAATATGACAAGCTGATGGAGGCTGACAGGTAACCAAGTTGCTCTGGATGGCAAACAAGTTCCTGAAATTCTGATTAAATTAAAATATTAATGGTACCACTGGGAGAATGAGATTGAATCATGTTAAAAGAATTCAGTATTAGAACTAAAATGCAAATACACATTCAAGCTGGCCTGTTGAAGCACTGAACAATGCAACAGAGTAATGACCTAAAGCAAAGAACAAAAACGCAGATTCCAATAAAATGTGTTTCACCTGTAGCAGTGCTTCACTTTTCCACTTTATGCATTAAGCAATCATAATAGGCGCTTAAGGCTTCTCAACAAGATAATTATTTAAAAGTGTACCTTCAAGACAAATACAGCTATTTTCTCATTAAGGTGCTAGATTTCAATGAATGCAGAGATTCCTGCTATACTTCCTTTTTAAAAGCAGTTTCTTTATTTTGTTTTTGTCAATGACATTTATATCCTCTGTTGTTGAATTCTGAAATGCATTCTTCGTCCATGTGCATATATTTTAGCTAGATTGTAAGCTCATGAGAGCATGATTCTTACAACCTTCCTTATCAGTTGTCTGTAAGAAAATCTGTAACTACACAATAATGTGCATTTAAATTTTTGTTAAATAATTCAGTTATTTTAGTACTACTTAATGTTTATCCTCCATGCTATTCAAGCAAACATCATTTTGTTTTTCAATTTAATTGTATGTGAATATATGTTTTAAAATATTTTATTTGCTTCCTGTCAGTACTTACACTTTAGTTACAAATACAAATTACTGTTATTTTGTTAGATCTGATAGGCAGTAGCTTACATTCTTATGTGAACATTCTCTAGCTGACAGACAATACCAATGGAATAACATGTTCATAAATATTAATGTCTCAAATTGCTTTTAATAATTGAAATATATTGGAAATAGAGAAAATTATTTTATTTTGAGGCAGACATTCAGATTTATTTATTTGGAAAAGGGCTAGGTTCACTAAGAATAGATGTGAAGGGGTAAAATGTAGAATCTAGAGTACCTTTACAGTATTTACTGTTTTTTACAAGTTCCAGTGAATTCTTCACCTACTTTCTTTATACATTATACATTGGAAGTACTTCTAAATGAGCATGTAATAGAAGACATCATACTGAAGTGCATAAAGTTAACCATTTAGCCACGATTTGAAAAATTACATCTGTGCATGTTTTAAGTAATGCCCATATTACTTATTTGTAAGTTGACTGACTTATTTGTTTTGTTTATGCAAATTACCCTTAGGGTTTAGTCTCCCTAAGAGGGATAGGTGACTCCAGACATGGACCCCTGGCACACTGTGCCTTAGGGAATATAGCTGCACTTCTCTGAGGAGGCCCAAAGAAGGCTGAAAAGTACATGTGGGTTTGCTGTTTCTCCTGTGCACGGTAGAATTGCCTGGTATTTCGAAACTGGATCACTCTTTTGAGTGAGAACAGACTGACATAATTCAGGATATTTCTCCCTGTGAAGGGCACAAGTGAGCTAAAAGAGGTTGCTCTCAGAGTGGCTTATCATGTCCATAGAATTAACCTATTAAGGTTAGTTCATTCTCAGATGAGCGCCTCTGACTTATTTGTTTTGTTTACTCAAATTACCCTTAGGGTTTAGTCTCCCTAAGAGGTATAGGGGACTCCAGACGTGGACCCCTTGCTCACTGTGCCTTAGGGAGTACAGCTGCACCTCACTGACAAGGCCCAATGAAGGACAAAACACGTCTGTGGTTTACTGTTTCTCTTGTTCAGGGTAGAATTGCCTGGTATTTCGGGGCTGGATCACTCTTTTGAGTGAGAACAGACTGATATACTACAGGATATTTCTCCCTGTGAAGGGCACAAGTGAGCTAAAAGACGTTAGTTCGTTCTCTGATGAGCACCTCTGGTTTTGTCTATTTACAATATTGTTTCAAAGTAATTAGGACCTGTATGGGTCTGTTTTAAAAAGTATTTGCCTGTAATTATTTTTTCAATCATTTTGCCATTTTTTTTTTTCATTTTTATCCAGTCATAAGGTTTGAGTCTTGGTGGCTATTTTTTTTAATTAAGAAAGGCCATTTCTTCTCATACATTTTTATTTTTTTTCACGATTTTAAGTTTAAATTCACATTATCAGTCAGTTTTTTTATCTCTCTTCTTTCCACCATCACTTTATTAGTTGTAGGGTATTTTAGTAAGAATACGGGGCATCCTAGGCAAGAGCCTTCCATGTAGGAGGGCTCCTTTGAGGATTATTATATTATGGTTTAAATATATACATGTGTATATTTATTTATACAGAAGTATATGATTCCTTATTTTTCTTTTTTATACTTATTTACTTATTTTTCTTTTAGGTATGATAGGTATTATCTAACTATTAAGGGCAATGCCATATTTTTAAATGTTTCTGCGTTGAGGAATTAAATAGATATGTCCGAATAAGGACGCTATTCTATAGCCAAATTCGTAAATTTATACACACTTAAAATCACTCTTAATATTGCCACATATTCTATTAGCTACTCGCATTCCGATTACGAGTTACCCACCCACAATCACTACGGGCCAGCCAAAGATGCTAATTTGTCCGTAGAACCATTAGTTTTAGCACTTAAGGTGTTAATACATATTATGAAACCCACATGGACTAAAACAGATGATCTAATGCATTTTATAGATTACTAGTTTGCTTGATTGTGAGCCCGATCTGCAAATATTACTTATTGGCCCTAATTCATTTGTAGCCTCTGATTGCAGATTACATCTAACTTCTACCTTTTACTGACGTCATGATGACGGTCTCATTTACTTTTGGCTGTGGCTGTGTCTAAAGAGTAAATTATGGGCTTGCTTAAATATTGTCAGATCATATGATCACACCCCCTGAAATCCTACTTAAAAGGGCGTGGTGTACGTGTTTAGGCTTAAGGAGCTATATTGCGAGCTTGAGTCAATAGAATACATCTAAACATTTAGAGAAAAAAACACCCCAGCCAAAATATCCGGATAGAGGCATTTGCATGCTTATAATAGAAAAGGGCTCTAAGTTGGTTGTTGTTTTTTGATTAGAGATTGGAGTGTAAAGCACTTAAGGTTTTCTGCTCAAACAACTGTTTTGTTTACGTGCAGAAACGGCAACAAAGAGTAACCATAAATGAGTGTGATTGTCAAACGCAGTGAATGGTCATTGGAAGCGAGCAGCAGAAGTGAACTCAACTTTCCATGGTTTACAGCATACCATTCTGTTTGTCATCACATATATAGTTGTCAGCAATACGGGTTATTGCTAACGCTTGCGGGCTCGCAACTGAGGCCCTCGTGAATCAAAAGGCGCTCTTTGCACTGGTGGGGACGAGCACCATAGGCGCTCATCCCTACGACCCTGAACGACTTAGGCAGGGAGCGCCGAAGGCGCTTACTGTGCTGGAGGAGATGAGACGACCCGCGTAACTACACATTAACACAAAACTCAATTACACAATTCAAAATGCGAAACCCGTAGCAGTTTGAAAAAATTGCACTAAAATATGTAAAGCGAGATAAAAAAATACGACCCGCGGCACTTAGAAAAGACTTTTACACAAGACCGTATAAAATACACTATTAGCAAGGACAACCTCCTAACACAATCGCCGCCATTTAACAACACTAACTTGCAACTAATAACATTACCAATCCAAAATGCAGAATTACACACCTAAACAAACGCTTTGCACTCGCACACGCAGCCTACTTATTCTACACAGGCTATACAACCATTACACACGCAAAAAAACGCCAGACGCATAAGACTTTTACACAAGCCCGTACGAGGTATAAAATACACTATTAGGGAGGACGCAAAATGATCCACATGCGCGTAACACATACACAATCACCGCCATTTTACAGCACTAACTTGCAACTAATAACATTACCATTACAAAATGCAGACTTACACAGCTAAACAAACGGTTTAGCCTTGCGCACTCAGCCTATTTACACTCCATACTTCACACATTGCTGACACTTACACCTCAGCTCAGCAAGAGTGAAAATGTACATTGTATGCGGCAGGAACCTCAAAAAAGATTGTTAGCTCTTCAGGATATTGCTTGCTGCATATATTAATTACAAATAGGTCAAGTATATTAATTTATCATTGGATTAATTAATTCATTATCATTACAAAATACATATAGAGAAAAAAGTAAAGGACCAGACGTCAGGGTTGCAATAAACGCTGAAGGCGTTCAGCACGCGGCTCAAAATGAACGCCAAGGGTGCTCAGGGGACCAAAAGTACACCAGGGGAGAGGCTCGCAATGAGCGCCAAAAGCCGATCAGCGCGGACCTTGCAATGAGTGCCGAAGAGGGCTCTGATAACCAAAAATACACCAACCAAGAGGCTCGCGATGAGCGTCAAAGGCGCTCATTGCTAGCTACGCGATATGCGCCGAAGGCGCTCAGTGCAAGGCTCGCAATAAACACTGAAGGTACTCAGATGACCAAAACACCTACTTTGTGTGGCAAACAGCATTACCTGCCTTACAATTTTATTGCTGTAATTTTTTGGCGGGCAGTTCGCTAGTATAATATAATTCCAACGATATACAAATGCATATTATTTTACGATATTTGTCATTTGTTCTTTGGTTTTACATGAAGTCAAGAGGTATAAATGTTTTTACATCAAAAGTTCTATTATAATACAATTCATGGGGCAATAGTGAATGTAATTATACACCGTACATGTTCTGGTGATTTCTATTAAGGCACATAGCAAATTTAGAGGAATACAGTTTATGTATTTACTAGCGAATTGCCCGTCAAAAAATGACGGCAATAGAAAAGTAAGTCAAGGAATGGTGTTTGGCACAGACATTATTTTTTGTGGTGGTCTGAGATCTCGGCGCTCATTGCGAGCCTCTTGATTATTGTATTTTTTTTATCAGAGGAGCTTTTGCTGTCATTGTAAGGTCGGCGCTGATCTGCTTTTTGCGTCAACGTGGGAGCCTCCACCTCTGCAAATGCGGCCCCTCACTTTGCGAGGGTCCGCATTTGCGGTCCGAAAGTCGTAGGGGGTCGTAGGGATGAGCGCCTATGGCTCAGCAAGGGCCGCAGTTGCGACGGGCTCGCTACACGAGCTAACAAGCATTAGCAACTACCCGCATTGCTGACAACTATATGTGATTGAATAGCAGTTGTATAGACGTTTCTATTGAAAACCGCGAGGAAGAATGTAAGCTGGTGTTTCACATGCAAAATATCTCCAACACTCTGAATATGACCCTCATTCTGCTTGAAGTTTAGTGCATCTCGCTCATTGCTCTGTGTTTTTTTATCGGTTATTATAGTCTACAAACTAGGATTTTCAAGTGAGAGTCCTAGAATTACATGGAACGAGTCACAGGAAAAGAAGCAGTAGTAACAGCACATCAGTTGTCAATTTGACAATAAGATGCTTTTAACAGCTCTTGATGTCTGCACTTACTGAAAGAAATGAACAAAATGTACACATAAAATGTGAATCCACTATGTCAAAATTACTGGTCAGATTGTAAAGTTTTAAGAATATTTGAATCCTCATTACATGAGCCCTTTGGAACGACTTGATGACTCACTTGTGTGCTGCCAGTACAGATGGTTCTTATTACCTACACAATGTAGATTGATTTTTCCACTGTGATGGAATGAAGAGATGCAACATTTTCCTATATTATAGATTGCAGTGTAGCTGTTGCTTTTTATATGCTGAAACTCACTTTATTAAATGTAAAATTGCAGATTGAATTCTGTATTAAGATCGGTAATTCTTCCACATTTTAACAATGTTGTTGGAAATAAAACATGCACAAGTAGGTTAATGATGTTTGCAAAACCTCTCATCCTTCATTAGCACAAAACATAAGCATAATTTACATGGTTATGAAACTGTAGACGGCAAATAGAAATATACCCAGTGGGCCAAAACTGTCACATTGTTCACTACACATAAGCAAATATTGCTGCTGGTTAAGTAGATTATTGACATGACTAATGTAACCATGGCCCTGGTGGCTTAGCCAAAGAATTGTAATACAATTAGAAAGGCCTTTCTGTAAAAAAAAAAAAAAAAAGCGACAAACTAAATTTTCATCTTGCAGAAGAAGAACAATGTCTGAGCTTTTAAAGCAACAAGAGGAAAGCAAGTCATATTTACTAATTTATGTGGGATTGCCATCAAGCTCCATGAAGCTAATAAATAAAGCAAAAAGAACCTGAAATATAATGTTCAATGAATGTATAATTCGTAGTAAAATGTAATATAATAGCCTATGTTAGCACCTTTTCAGAAGACATCAGAATGTCTTAACATGTTCAGTGCCATTAAAAATGAGTGCATACGCACATAAATCAATTATGTATTCATGCACACTTAAGTTCTGAGTATGTGCCCTTTAATCTTAGCATGGGATCATAGCAGGAGAAAAGTAGGAGTAACTTGGTTATGGGAGGAGCACAGCTACTGGCTTATGGCAGCGGGAAATAAAGGAAGGAATGGCTAGTAAAATAATAAAAAAACATAGGCCCCTATTCAATTGCAAATTTGCAACAGTTACAGAGCGATTCAATTGATCAAGCCCGCAGCTACGTGGCCGAAAGCCTAAACCGTAAACCATGCACCCATAAGTAGCATTTCAGAGCATGATCATGATTAATTAAGCATGGCCGTAACTACCGATTTAGACATCCAATAGTAAATGAGCCAATAGTAAATGAGACCGTTATCATGACATCAGTAAAACATGGAGGTTAAACCACAATCAATTAGCGTTTAGAAGTCTGATATGCGATCAGACTCGCAATCTGGCAATGTACAAAATAATAAAAAGAATGAAGGAAATGTTATAGTCCATGTGAGTGGCCTGATATGTATTAAATCTTTGATTACCGAGATTGATATATCACAGAAATTAAACATAAAAAAATAAAATGTTATTGCAGATTTCAGAGGTTGAGACTGTTGTGCAATTAATTTTAATGTCTTTTATCACTTTCCACGTCTTTTGAAGTGCAGTATTGATTTTTTATTTGCATTTACAGTGCCACGAACAGGGGTTTAACCCCCTTGCGAGTCCTATCTGGTAGTCTTAGGATTTTCATCAACATTTACCATTTAGGGATGTGAAAACAAATGCGGGCTTGAGGAATTGTAGCAATTGAATAGCGATTTGCTATTGTAACATTTATGGGCTTGAAAGATCAAAGGCTTAGCTGGGTCAGAATTATGATTTTAACAACCACATGGGATTTTCAGCCTGTAACCCCCAAATCATTTGCGGGTAGCTAAAAGACTCCAATTCAATAGCAAATTAGTGTATGGGTTACCTTACGGGCTCCAGTAATTAACAATTGCTCAATTGAATAGGAGCCATAGTGTATACTTGCTACTAGTCCGTTGTACAAAGAAGACCATATATTGAATAGCATTAGAAGTAGTGTAAAGGTGCACTAGATAGGTCATGTCTGTATATAACTTGAAATTATATATTTCTCTTCTCTGTGGTTCTATTGAATTTCCAAAAGCCCCTGTTTGGCTCATTGTACACACTGGCAGATATTACTTAGTAATTGCTTAGTTCTAGCCTTGCATTCTCAAGCAGCTAATATCTGCACAGTGCATACTCTGGCAAAGATACTTTCCACTCTTTCCACTGATGAAAAATGATTTATACTCTGTTGGACCTTTTCACAGTAAGAAATATTTTACACAATTACATAGTTATGATTCCAATTTTAAAAATGAATGTCTCTTTATGACAAATGCCAGAATTGATCTTTTCAGTATGTTAACATGTAACTTTACTGCTACAAACACAGAAACTCTTCTGTTGTTTAACATTTGCAGTACTGTTTGTTCTTTCATATTTCTCCTCTTCAGTATAACTGAAAAAAAATGAACGTAATTCAGTTGGTCCCAAACAAAATTACCAAATTTTGTATTTTCCAAACTTTTTCATATGTTATTACTTCGAGTAAAGCTTGAACTTGTTAAGATAGCTCAATATTTCCATAATTGTAACGTAGACTATTTATACAAACTACGGTTTAAAATGTTGATTCTGTTTTGCAAGAAATATATTATAGCCTATGGCTGTGTAGATGGCTATGTAGATGGGGTAAGGGGGATAGTTTTTGACCAGGGAAGAGGGCGATCAGGAGTGAGCTGGAAGGTGGAAAGTTGTTGCAAAGGCATTTTTATGCCTTTGCGAGTGTTCTAGAGTACACACAATATTTTTTGAAAAAATCAATGATTTTAGGAGTTGAGGGGGCCAAGTAATTTTAAGTGATTTGGAATAGAATAGCTTTTTGGAGCTCAAGCAACTCGTAAAATTACTGATGTGGGAAAATCAATGGGAAAGTTGCTGTATTTTGCGTCTCTGGATTGCTGTCGGTCGTCATCTCGCGTAGCGCCCTACCAATGATGCTTACATGGGTGAACAGAATATCTAGGGATATTTACTTTGCTCTTTTTGATAGTCTAACTTTGTTATAATAGGGCCTAAAGGAAGCAAAGAAAATGGAGTGGCTTCGAGAAGACTATTAGAGATAAAGCAAGACAAAGAGCCATGGCCAGATTTACATTTTGGAGCCCTTAGGCTCTGAATGCCCAAAAGCTGCCCCCAGGACACCTGCAGATAACAATGCATATAAAGTGTGAATAACAAAATATAACTATTTTGTTCAAATGAGCCTCTGCCCTTTGTAAATCAATGTAATTGCATGGCAAACTAATGGCTGCAATTTGATTTGAAATCTTAATACTTCCAAAGTCGGAGCTTGAGCACAAAACAACATGTTCTGCCTCTGAGAGCAATGTCAGCTCTTGCTACAAAAAGAGCTAGCGTTAGATTCCTCCCCCATATGAAAACTGAAATATTACAGCAAGCAATAGAAGCACAGGAAACTATTTAAAATATATATATTCAAAGATGTTTTTCAATGTCAAGTTTCAAAATATTTTACACTGTTAATGACATTTAACTGAAAAAAAAAAAGAAACAACTTTTTTTTCTCAACTGAAAGGCCAGTGGCATTGCAATATATTTTTTTAAACTGTGCTCTGATCCATATCAAACCTCAGCGCAATCATATTACTCCTCACCGCAGAATATGCAGAAACACACAGTATAATAGTGTAAAATACACAATTAGATACAAACAACTTTCTTTTTTTTAAAACAGAAAATGTTTGTTCATTCACTGTACAATAAGTAGCTAAGAAATTGTAAAGGAAGGTTTCTGGAATTATTTAGCAGACCACTTACTAACTAGTACCTTACAACATACCGGCTGCAGCCTAACTCTATGATGATCAAATAAAAGACAAAATGTAAATACCGGTACTTAAAAGTTAACTAGGTCCCAACGAAAAAAGGTTGAATAGGTTGAATAAAAACTGCATTCCTATTAAATACAAAATACAGAAATGGCCATAATACAACTTTATTATAGTTATATAAGTGTATAAAATGTATTACTGTAATATAAAAGCTCTCCCTATATATGTGGTATACATTAGATGTTTATACATATTCACAAATTTAGAGACTGCTGTAATGAATGATGAAAAATTAGACTATCCTAGTCAGAATATACCTATTTGTGCAAGTCATAATTACAATTACCGTATTAGTCCGAATATAAGCCGCACCTTTTTTCCGATTTTTGAGCTTGCGAGTTACGGGTGCGGCTTATATTCGCGACTGGCAAAAAATCATTGCCGATTTGCGAACTATGCTTGTAAAGCGTGCGACTTCTATTCGCGAATGCAAAATTACTGCCGATTTGCGCGATTGCGAGTTAAGGTTGCAGATTTTCGTGCTTTAGACTGCGGTATTGAATAGCGATTTACGGTTTTAGTGATTCTAACATCCTGTAAAGCCTGTAACCTGCAAAAAAAGCTACAGTGCTAATTAGAAAGCCTATTTCTTGCAATGGCTGATCACTTTGAGAGTCTTTTTCTCTCCAATTTTACGGGTGCGGCTTATATTTGAGTACTATCTTTTTTCTATTTTTTCCCCTTGAACTTTACTAGTGCGGCTTATATGCGGGTGCTGCTTATATTTGGACCAATACAGTAGTTGAATACATGATGATCTTCTTGCATTAGGACTCAGTTAGTGAGACATGGAGCCTCCCCCAAGGAGCCCTGACTTGCTGTTGCAGATGACTGACAGCCTAAGACCATATAGTTACAACTTTCTCTGTAAACATTCTTCTTTATAACTTTGATCACAGGTGGTGAGTCAAAACATGCAAAGCAATTCAGAATCTCCTGAATCTCTTAAGAGTCTATTGAAACTGTGCAAGTTTCCGATTTGCTTCATATTAGTAAGTTGGGCAGCTAATTTCTAAGCAGCCATTAAGAATCTTCTCAAAATATGATTCATACCTGCTGTTTAAGGAAGGTATAAACATCTTTGCATCTGCTGTTAGTCTCTAGTAGTGTGGTAGGATAATAATAAGCAAATTATGCCTGCTGTCTTCAGCGCAGACTACCCCCATGAGCTCCCATCACGCCACTAGTAAAATTTGTGACTAATCCTCCCATGCAAATACCATAATGAAACCTCGGGAGGGACAGACAGTATATAGTGTAAAAAAGGATGAATAAAATAAACAACTTTCCTCACACTAATTATATTTTCATTAAAGCACACTTAGGCGGCTGTCTTGTGAGTAAAATGTGAAATCTGGCAATGCACAGAGCAATATGAACTAAATTTAGAAGTTCCTTACTAATGATGTGGACTTCTGAATTATAGTGAATTATTTGTTATTAGGTTTCACCTATGATATGTGTGATATTAGAAGTAGGGGTTCATTTAGATTAATATGAACCACTGTATAAATATACTAGTTAGTTCCAATTTTAACTTTGATTCCAGTTTGTAGACACATTCTTTGTGTTTCTTACGAAAAATTACAACTATTAAAAACCTAACAAAGCAAAATAACCAAAAAAATATTAAATCAAGGAAATACACAAGATTACGTTTCTGACGAATATAATTTTCTGAAGAATATCTTAACGGTTGTAAATGTAATTTCCACTCTTTCCATTTTTTTCCAAATTCTCAGAATAGTTCGGAAATACTTTATGTATCTATTTTAGGAACAATATACAATATCAGCCTTATTAAATTGCGATTCAGTAAATTTAAAAGGGCTCTATTTAAGCACACAGCATATTTTTTTTACAGAAGTTTTTACTTAGTGAACTTCTATCCAAAAAGCAAGGTCTTCCCTAACTAAAAACTTCTGTAAATAAAATATGCTATGTGCTTAAATAGAGCCCTTTTAAATTTACTGAATCACAATTTAATAAGGCTGTTAGTGTATTACTTTAAGATTAATCTCCAAAATGTAGTTTCTACAACTATGGTGAGAAACATTTAGGCTTCTAAACCTTTCCTTGTCAGTCCTTATACTCTTTTATAATCACTTTTGGCAACAATTTACAAAAGCTCTGACATTTTTGGGCATTCACTCTTACTTTGTTCAAGAATGCCAATATGGATTGATGCATAATACCCACCAATAATACAAAAATACATAGGGATGCAAGTCATGGCTCCCAGGGATGATGCAGTTAGGTACACAACTGACATGGCATTACACTGAAGACATTTTCTTAGTTTTTCTCAATGTATTGTTTGCATTTTAGGGATGTAGGGTAACCCAGACATAGTCATTTTTGGTCACTGTTTCTAGGGAGATCAGTTGCACCTCACTGAAGAAAGTCTGTTATGGCTGAAACATAGTGGATGTTGCTGGTTCTCTGCCCCTATAGGCACAACCCTATAAAACTATTAAATATTTCTTTAATAGAAACCTACACACATAAAAAATCCACACATGGATAAAAAATAAAAGAAACGCCACACGAAAAATTATTTTATCTAAGTCACAACTACAAACAAAGTTGCAAAAGTGAGTCGTATTAGCTTGACTGCTACTTAGTAGTACGTGTCACTTATAAAGTAGGTCTGACATTTAGCACTTTTCAAAGCAAAATGAGGAAACCAACAGAGTTTCAAAAGGACCAAATAGTCTTGTGCCTCAAATTACGGGTGCACTGGTTATATCCTTACAAAATTATTTAATGCGTCAAGGGGAACCATCTAAAAAATAATGACAGCATGGACAAACATGGATAAGCCATATTCAAAGATGAACAGTGGTCGCAAGTCAAACCTTACTGACTGGGATAGACATATCAGCACCTCTGTGATCTAGTCTCAGCAAAAACTATATGCTGTGAGCTTTGCAATACTGGAATTTGTGGCATAGTTGCCATTCGGAAACCACTGTCAAGGTACAAACACACATAACCTAGTGTAAGGAGCAAAATACCTTGACGCCACCTACACAGTGGATACAAATAATATCTTTCACATAATTTCCTGTATCCGGAAAGGTTTCCATTTAGAAAAAGGCAATGGTGTCTTCAACCAACAGTGTCTATTGTCAACTGTTAAGCATGGTGTTGGTTCCAGAATAGTATGGGCATAAATTTTAAGGGTGGTGTAATATCTCACTATAAAACAGATCAGGTCTTGCTTGACAGCATTCCAAGAAGGATTTAAGCTGTTCTGAAGACATAGGACCTTGATATTAATATATTATTAAATATTTCTATTATTTTGTGCATACACTGTACAAACATATAACATATTTGACTACTTATTATTACTAATATTATTGCTAATAATAATAATAATAATCATTTTAGGTTCATATATATATTATTTTTTAAGTTTTTGTAACCTCATTTAATGATTACATACTTTAAAGGGCCAGTTAATTCAGTACAACTTGGAGCACACCACTGTAAACTTCTCATAAAACCATGTTGAAATACTTTTTACATTTTTGAAATTCATTATTTTTTCACAGAGAAATTTTTAAATGAAATGTCTGTTAACATGAGACTCTGACCAGCCCCCAGACAAACCCACAAAAGCAGCTCTGTGCAGAGAGCATAAGCAGAAATTCATCTGTGCAGGGAAATAAATGCTGGAATCATCTAAAAATGACAATTGGGGGATAACATGTCCTACTACATTCCTGAAGTTGAGGGAGAAACTACAAATCTTTGTCTTCGAGGAGCATTCACTGATTGGTGTTGACAGATGTTGTTAATCATGGAACAGTGAGGAGTGTGTTTGTAAACAGACCTAAGACTGTAGATTTGTAGCTGTTAATGTAAAATGTAAATGGCATCGCTCAGCTGTGTCCAACTCTCTGTGACCTTATGGACAACACACCATGCTGATCCACTTGGTTTTCCTTTCAGAGATACTGGAGTGGGATGACAGTTCCTTCTCCAGTGGGCACAACTCCTAGTATTCCCAGGGGGTCTCCCATCCAATTCTGACCAGTGTGACCTCTTGGTCACCTTGCTGGATTCAAACCCAGGTGAAAGCACCTGCATCCTAACCACTGGGCCATAGGGTAATTAAAAAAAATAATAGGTAATTTTTACATACAATCTTTTACACCATGAAGAGCACTTATGATGAGGTAAATGGTCCAGCGCTCCAAAAAGTTGCACGCTCCTAAAAAGAAAGCTCTGATCTTCTACCAGTTTTCCCGAAAATTGGTATTCCGAAATAATATTGTGAAAATCTTCTTTTGCATCCAGATCTGTGCACAAAAGTGAAATTAATCAGTGATTTCTTAGGGGCATAAGCCGATTCAGGAATGAAATGTAAATGTGCTTTGGAATTTAAAACTCCATGCTTTAATACACAATCAGTCAGTTTGTTAAACAGCTTATGTAAAGGGACACCACAATATTATTCAGACATTTGAGAGGGGGAAAGTGCATATGGGCTTGTGACACTAATAACAAAGGAAAGGTAATGTCATTTATACAATTTAATTTAATTGTTTAAAACCTCAAATTTGATTCATATTGACCTATTTACCTTGTCGGTTATTAGATGAGGAAACCAAGAATTGGATCTCACTACATTAAAAAAAATCAACTGGAAATGCAAATCTTAGTAGTGAATTTACAGATAAACTTGCAAAATTAAAAATAAAATGTGTGTTAATATCAGTATTTCATTTTCTCAGTTTTTATTCTGACCTATTTTTCTAGTTTTCTCAAAGGTTATCAAGCCTTTATTTTTTAAACATTTTTATGTTTCATTTTATTTAAAATCCTGGGTAATATACATGTAGAAAGATGGGCACTTGTATAATTTGATGTACAAGCAAAGTGTTACCTTAGACTTAATATTTTCACTGCATTTTGCCTTGTAGGAACTATATTTTATGTTTTCAATCAACAACTTGTACAGGGTTGAGCCAAGGGCTTAATCACTTTTAATATAATAAAGCAGAGCTTCAAAATATTATTAACCTCATCTGTCTAGATTTGGAACTAATAGACCATTGTGTGTGCATTGTCTTTATCCCTGCCAGATATGTACATATTTATTAATCCACTCTTCAAGAGGAAACGTTTCTAAAGGAAAACCACCAGTAACCTTCAAGTGTGCGGGCACAGGTTAGTAGGGCACTAATTAAATGTCAGTCTTGACAGATTAAAATTATGAAATTTAAAATCACGGTGGAGCTCTTTGTCATTGTCAAATTAGGAGCCTGTGTGATGAGGAACAGGGGAATGAATGGTTTAATGGATTGAAAGGGAATGTAAGTTAGCAGCCGGCTTTTCTTGTATTCAGATCAGGCTCTGGTTCAGAATAAAAAAATGTAAGTTCAATTTCACATCTACAAACTGGTTTAGCTTTGCAGTGTATTGGTGGTCGTTTCATCAGGAATTCCAGAGTTTCTGTTCTAACCTTATTTTGTGCATTTAATATAAATTCCTATTTATTTTTATAGATTACAGATAAATATAAATACTAAAATATCTTGACAGGTATCCAGCTCTTGAGCTAGCTGGGAGGACTAGTAGGGAAAGGTTTAATTTTTGTTATCCTTTTTGAGAATGTATTGTTTGCATTTTAGGAAAGTATAAAGGTTAATGCATGCATGTTTTTCATCAATATAAATGTACATATGTACCTCACCAGTATTGTAAGCAAATATAATTGTATCCAAAGAAATATAAAAAAGCACTTAATACTAATGAAAAACTAAATAAAATATTTTTATTGTTTGTGAAGCACACTTTTACTTTATGCTGAATAATTATTAAAGAAATTGTATATTCTTTTTTTAGTTCATTCACCTGTAACTAGTAAAGTGTAAATTAGTTGAATCAATAAAATTAAACGCTAGTTAATAATATAATACTCATAGAATCTCTTAAACTTTTCTAGAGCTTCAGAGGCCCATCATGGCAATTTTCTTAGGCCATGGTTAGTTAAACAGCACAAAATGTATGTCATCAGAAAAGAAAAAAAAATGCATAAAAGCTGCAAGATTAAAAGACTGTGCTTAGTTGTTTTTTTTAACTCTAGTAACATTTTGCCTATGTTTAGTCAAACAAAAGTCCCTATAGAAAAAAATTGAAGATAGTGCTCCTTTAAAATGACCCAGCAAAGGTCCATGTTATTGCAAAAATGAAACATAAACATATAAATAAATGTATTTACCAGTGGTGGAGCTAGTGAAAGCAGTGCCCCTGTGCAAAAAATAATTTTACCCTCCTCCCCCCACCCCCAAGGAGGCAGGACAACATTTATTTGTTAGCGCCCCCCACCCGTCCCCTTTCCATGCTATATATGTATAAAGATTATATAAATTATATACATTTGCATATCCCTGTCCAGGTTCCCAGAGTGCAGTGCAATAACTGTAGTACTTGAAATTCTGAGCAGGAAATACGTTTTCTAACTTATTTTAGATTTTCAAATGTGAGCACAAATGTACTATTTATTATATATATATATATATATATATATATATATATATATATATATATATATATATAAAATAAATTCTGTTGATCCCCAACCCCACTCCTGTACTTGATATACATATATTAGGAAATTACCCGTCAAAAATGACGGGAATAAAATTGTTAGGCTGGCAATGCTGTTTGCCACACAATGTGAGGCTTTTAATCCTCTGAGCACCATTTGCGTGGCGGGTGCTGACTGCCGTTGGTTTTATTTTCAAAGTCCTGCATGCCTGGTGTTGTTCTTGTAAGTGTTATTGTCTCTGCCGTTGTGTATTTTCTAAGTCCTGCGTGCCTGGCGTTGTTCGTCTAAGTGTTACTGTCTTCGGCGTCGTTTATTTTCTAAGTTCTGCATGCCTGGCCTTGCTGAGCCTCGTTTTCATCCTCTATCAGAATTTTTACATTTTCTCAGCTGTAATTTCTTACCCGCTTCAACGATTTTTGATCTTTAAAAAAGCCAAAATATGTCTCAAATTAACTTGCAACTTCACTCACAGGCTCCCTGGCTCTCCCCCTGTGCTGTGTGTGTAAGTTAATTTCAAGCATATTTGTGTGTTTTTGCAGGCTTTTTCAGTTCTGTGGTTCGGCTGTTAAAGTCGTATTTTTGCGAGCCTCGCAGTCCATCGATGTGCTTTGAGTCCTAAGTCATACGGGCTGTAATTTTACATCCGTCGCAAAGTCCAGGGGCCTCACGTAGCTAAGTCCCGCGTGTCTCGGGAAGAGAGCCAGCTAAGTCCCGCGTGTCCACCCCTGCAATGAGTGCCTTACCCGCATGCTTCAACTGCGTTCTAAGCATTCCGGGGCAAAAAAGAGACAGGGAAGGGACAGAGGGGGCAAAGAGGGACTGGGGAGGGGGGCAAAGAGAGACTGAAGAGGGAGAGGGAGGGCAAAGTGACACTGGGGAGGGAGAGGGGGAGAAGGAGACACAGGGGAGGGAGAGGGGGAAAGGAGAGCGGGGAACAAGACACAGAGGAGGGAGAGGGGGGAAAGAGACACAGGGGAGAGAGAGGGGGAAAGGGTGAGGGGGAAAGGAAATGCAGGGGAGGGAGAGGGGGGAAAGGGAGAGTGGAAAAGGATGCACAGGAGAGGGAGAGGGGGAAAGGAGTCACAGGGGAGTGAGAGCAGGTAAGAGACAAAGGGGAGGGAGAAGAGACACTAGGGAGGGAGAAGGGGGGAAGAGGCACCGGGCATGAGAGAGGAGGGGAAGAGATGGGAGGGAGGGGGGAAGAGACACAGGGGAGGGAGAGGGGGAGAGAGACAAAGGGGAGGGAGAGGGGAAGAAGAGACACTGTGGAGGGAGAGGGGGGAAGAGACACAGGTGAGGGAGGGTGGGGAGAGACACAATTTATCAAACTATATCATGCTGTCATTTTTGATGTGCAAGTCGCTAGTATAGTCTGATATTGAAGGTCGTCTGTCCCATCTCGAAAATCGTCGTCCTTCATTTTGCGGGCATTAAGTCCACAGTATGTCAAGTTTGCCAGTCCCCCTTGCACACCACCAACTTTTGCCCAAACTCCATTGCCCAAGCCCGCACATCCACACCTAGCCTCACCAATTCTGTCACATCCCCATCAACCTCTGCATGCCCTAACAAAGACCACCTTGGCAAGCAAGTCCACTATCTTGGGGTGTCTCAGATTTGTAATAATTTCAATTAACGAGGGTTCAACTTTAGTGGGTGCCATCTCCTCCACGTTTGTGTCGTATGCCACAAGGCTCACACCAAGTCCACCTGCCCCACCGTAACCCACAACAAATTACAATCACCCCTTAACCTGCCAGGGCTGAGGAATTATCCCAGTCACCATCCAGACACATCCCTGGTCAGGTTTATTCTCACTGGAATAGCAAAAGGTTTCCACGCTGGGGTGGCAGCATTACCTCAGGTTTCCCTTGCTAGCATCAATTGACTCTTAGCTACGAAGGAATCTGAGGTGGTGCAAAGACTCCTAAGCCATGAAGTCAACAATCTCCCGTTCCCAGTATGGCGCATTAATCCTATCGGTGTGGCGACCAGACAATATTCTCTGAAGAAGAGCCTTATAATCCATTTGTCTGCCCCTTACAATTCTTCTATCCCAGCATAAATTCCCTAATTTCATCAGCAGATTACTCCCTCCAATATGCTAGGGTAGATGAAGCCATAGCCACTATCAGCAGCCTTGGCCCCGCTGCTGGTTGTCAAAATCGGACATTAAGAATGCATTCAATTTGCTACTGATTGCTCCGGAATTGGGGCACCTCCACGGGATCCAGTGGAACAAGCAATACCATTTTGCCACCAAACTCACCTTTGGGTCCAAGAGCAGCCCCAAGATCTTAAACCATTAAACGTAATACACTATCTCTACAATTTTCTTTTATAGCTTCATCTTGCTCCCCACCGACCAGTCTCATGGCAACTACTCAGCTCTTTGACGAACTCCAGATCCCCTACAACTTTGAAAGAATCGAAGGTCCATCATTTGTTCTGGAGTGTCTCCGGATTATATTAGATACCAACCTCATGGAAGCTCGCCTTCCAGCCAACAAGCTTGAATGTCTTCTCGAACTAATCCAAACAGCGTCAGCGTCTAAGCAAATCTCCATCGAGGATCTCCAAATCCTACTCGGGCATATAATTTATGACACGAAGATTCTGCCCCAAGGCAGACCATTTCTGAGTAACTTACTCAAGGATCTATGCGGGGCTTTAGGCCAATCGTCCTCCACTTACCTAAGGCGCGAATCTGTACTCGATTTATCGATGTGGTCTACATTCCTTCAATCGTGAAATGGCCAATCATTTTTCGTCTCTAAATTCATCTCTCGCTCCCCTGACCTGCATATTTCTCAAATCAGTCCTTCCTCTCGACCTGGCCCTCCCATCTAGAACCTAAGTCTGCACCAAGACTGGTGTACCCAGTACTCTCAGCCGCTGTCACCTGGGAGTCCGTGTGGGCTAGCCACCCCATTCGATTCATAACAAACAACAAAGCCACCTTTTATATGCTATCTCACTCCAGATCACCAGAACCTATCACCGTGTCCCTCCTCAGAAGGTTGGCTCTTCACTCCCTCATGTTCAACTATTGTTTATATCCTTGCCTCCAAAATGACGCTCACTATCCTTCACCATGTCCCTTCCAAGACTTGCTGAACCAACCACAAGGCTTTACCACTATATGCCCACCAGACCTGCAAACCAACCTTCCAGTTTAGAGCTTCTGTTTCACTAAGCTAGTTCCACCTTGATGGATGGTCTCGCCACCAACACCAAACTGGCATACCTTTGAGCTTGGAAGCTCTAACAAATCTATGTTTCCCACCACAAAATCCCTTTTCCCATTACTCTGCCCACCTTCATTGCCTTCGGTGCCCACTGCCACATTGGCCTTCATCTCTTGCCAAGCACCATCAAAACTTATCTCACTGGTGTCCAACTTCACCTTACTCAGGTCCAATTTCTCCACAAATCGTTCCTTTCCACGCCCCCCGTCAAACTGTTCCTCAAAGGTTTTTTCGATCTACCCCTCCTCCACTTCCCTCACGACTACCCATCACGAGCGAGATATTTCAGCAGATTATTTCACTCGTCTCTCAAGACCCATTTGGCCAATCCATTTCTCTAAAACCTACAACGGCCGTTTAAATAGCCTTCTTTGGGCTCTTTTGTCTGAGTGAGTTCACCCATTCCTCAACCCAAACTGGATATCTCACCAATCAAGATATCACCTTAACAGACGATTATCTTCCACTCACACTACCAAAACCAGCTGTTTTACGGTAACTATTCCCTTCTTCCCTATTCCCTTTTCCCCGACCCACGTCTTATGGTGCCCGGTGTCAACTATCATTCTACTTCTTAAAAATCTGCAGTCCGAAACTACCCAACACCCTCTTCTTTGCATTTCTAGTCAACCTCTGTCTACCACATCCTTCATCCACTACATCAGACTTATCATCACCCATCTAGGTCACAACCACTTCCTATTTTCCGGGCACTAATGTAGAATTGGAGCTGCACCTGCCACCTGAAAAAACAATACCCCCATTCACATCATAAAGGCCATGGGTCGTTGGAAGTCCCATTTTCCGTAGACCAAGGCCTGTTGTTTTCTGACACACTTCAAAACTACTCAGGGAGAGGGGTCCGACTACAAATGGCCAGATGTGAACCTGGAGTTGTGGGAGGACCCTCTCCCACACTCACCTATTTAAACCCCTCCTCTTCACCTCCTACCTGTTCACTTTCTAAGCCTCCCACCCCCCTCTCCCTTAATTTCAGCCTTATTTCTATATACCTTGGCCTTTTTTCTGTAGACCAAGACCCCGTAGTTTTCTTCCACACTTCAAAACTACTCAGGGAGAGGGGTCTGACTACAAATATATATGTGGGCTTATTTCCATGACATGCAGGAGTTAATTTCTGTACTTCTCCTGCAACACCCCTGACCACCATGTGACATCATTCAGGATTCCATGCTTCTTCAAAAAGATTGCCAGAAGGGGTAGCGCAGAAGAAGTGCAGAAATTAACTCCAGCATATCAGGGTAACAAGCCCTCCAGGGGGGGATCCTGGTGAGTCTGAGGATGCCCGAGCGGCTGATGGGGCATGGGCCTGCGTGGGGATTTAGAAGGAGGAGGGGGTTGAGGATGAGGAGGGGGTGAGGATGAGGAGGGAGGTTGAGGAGGGGGGTTGAGGTTGAGGAGGGAGTTTGAGGAGGGTGGTTGAGGAGGGAGGTTTCGGAGGAGGTTGAGGAGGGGCGTTGAGGATGGAGGGTTGAGGATGAGGATGGGGGGTTGAGGATGGGGGGGTTGAGGTTGTGGAGGGAGGTTGAGGAGGAGGTTGAGGATGGGGGGGTTGAGGATGAGGATGGGGGGTTGAGGTTGAGGAGGGAGGTTGAGGAGAGGGTTGAGGATGAGGAGGGGGGTTGAGGATGAGGAGGGGGGTTGAGGAGGGAGGTTGAGAATGAGGAGGGGGGTTAAGGTTGAGGAGGGGGTTGAGAAATGAGGAGGGGGTTGAGGAGGAGGTTGAGGAGAGGGTTGAGGATGGGGGGGTTGAGGATGAGCATGGGGGGGTTAAGGTTGAGGAGGGAGGTTGAGGAGGGGGTTGAGGATGGGGGGGTTGAGGATGAGGATGAGCCTGGGGAGATGAGGTTGAGGAGGTCGTTGAGGTGAGAAGGGGGGTTGAGGATGAGGAGGGGGGTTGAGGAGGGAGGTTGAGGATGAGGAGGGAGGTTGAGGATGAGGAGGGGGGTTGAGGAGGGTGTTGGGGAAGGAGGTTGAGGATGAGGAGGGGGTTGAGGATGAGGAGGGAGTTTGAGGAGGGTGGTTGAGGAGGGAGGTTGCGGAGGAGGTTGAGGAGGGGGGTTGAGGATGGGGGGTTGAGGATGAGGATGGGGGGTTGAGGAGGGAGGTTGAGGTTGAGGAGGGGGTTGAGGATGAGGAGGGGGTTAAGGATGAGGAGGGGGTTTGAGGATGAGGAGTGGGGTTGAGGAGGGAGGTTGAGGATGAGGAGGGAGGTTAAGGATGAGGAGGGAGGATGAGGAGGGGGTTGAGGTGGAGCTTGAGGAGGGAGGTTGAGAATGAGGAGGGGGGAAGAGACACAGGGAAGGGAGAGGGGTGAAGAGACACAGGGGAGAGAGAGAGTGGAGAAGAGACACAGGGAAGAGAGAGGGGGACACAAGAAAAGGGCACACAAGAGAGGGACACAGAGGGCAAAGGAGGGACACAGGGGGCAGCACATTTCCCACCTTCGGCTTATACTCGAGTCACTCATTTTTCCCAGTATTTTGTGGTAAAATAGGTGCCTCGTTTTATACTCCTGTCGGCTTATACTCCAGTATATACGGTATATAAAATTACTGAAGACTCCCAAACAACATTATCAACAATAACCAATTGTAATTATGCTTATTTATATGTGTACTTCTGAATTAATAGGGACCTTTAAATAGGAAGAAAAGTACAAATGTGGACAGTACATTTTAACCTATTATTATTATTATTGTTATTATTATTACATTACAAGTGGGTGCCCAGTTACTAACTCGTTTTTAGTTTTCTCCTTTTGTATTGCCTTCGACAACTTGGATGACAAGTTGCAAGTTAATATTCATCATGTTGGTAACAAAATGGCAACGAAGCTCTTGAGAAGTATTAAAGTTAATAACATCAGACATATGTTTAGTCTGAAAATAAAGAATAACTTGCTTCAAGATTTGCTTACAGAAAATTAGCTTTCTTTTTCAGTGTGTGTTATTGCAGTCATAGTTCAAAGACCTTTCTATAAACAAGTACCTACTTTATAATAGAACAGTCATGTTCAAAGAGCAGCTTGCAATAAAGAAATTAGCAAACCAGAAGCCGCAATTCTGTTAAAACACTCAAAACAAAGAGGATTTAAAGTGACAAGATCCAATTAAATTTAATTACCTGAGCTGTATTTTCATTTAACTGACACTTTTTATTAAGGAGCCACATGCACTAACTTCAGTAACATTGGCTAGATTACAGACCAGTAATACAGTTATCTCATACAAAATTCTTAGTATCTAATTTTCTTAAACAAAATTATACATAGAACAATAAAAAAAAGGATTTTGTTTTCAACTGCAAGACAGGATACTGCAGTATTTATTTTGTTAGCCATAAACGCAATTTTAATTTGTAAAAAAATGAGCTGCACTTTACAGAATTATATTTTGTTAGTTATCTATCTTCATAAAACATGCCAATATTCTGCATACTCCACATAAACATAAACACTTTTACTATGCATAACATGATTTCAGCAGTAAATGCAAGTATCTACAATTTGTTTCCTGCATTGTACGTACTATGGACTTCATCACATTAGGTTCTAGGGAAAGCTATCTCACAACATGCTAAACACACTTTTCCCTATCCTAGATTAACATTGCACTAGATTCCTGCTCTTAACATGAAGTCGCTCCACCACTTACAACCAGCCAAACAACCGGCCAAAAAAATAAACAATAAGAGGTTCTTAATGTTAACAATGACCAGCCTCATTTTGGCTTTGCTAAATGTTACCACATAAAAAACATTGCTAAGGCTCTAAAGTGAATAGCAAATATTTCTGAGTCTTACAAGGACTATGATACCCTAGAAGTACTCCCTAATTAAAATGGACAGAGGTTGAAATGAATCCCAATGTCATTTGATGCTGCAATTCCCCTTCCAAGCAACAATGAAGGGCTAAAAAATGATTGCCTGGGGGAGTTAATTTAAATGATACTGAGCAGGGTTCCCCAGAGAACTCATACTATAATTGAAGTGTTCTTAGCCCTCCTACAATTTTTATTTTGGGGGTCTTATGTCCCCCTTACTCTCACTCCCTAGCCTAGTGGTGTGGGGAGAATACATATACAGTAGAAATAATATATGAAACATGTCCCTGCCTAACTAGCCATAACTAACCCCTAATAACCTATATGGGATAGAATGGGTGATGAACATCCATAAACGAGCCCATTACTACAACATCTAACTCCTACTAGTCAATTGAGCTAGAGGGGTCCATAAATGACCCCCCCCCCCCTTCTACCTCTGGTGAGGGGAGCTGACATTTAAATATTATACTTACCATCTACATCCCAGTGTTTTCAGATGATGGTCTTGATTCTTTATTTTCAGACCCTGGAAACAGGCCATTCAAAAAAATACATTTGGTTTGTTAGTTTTCTTTATTAAAGAATGTTATAGAAGATATCCATTTTGTGTAGGAGGACATGGTAGGAGCTAATAAGCAGGCCATGTTCAGAAAGAAGTAGGTCTGTTTAGATATATTGGGAATGAGAGCAAATATTTTGTAGACTGCAGAGTTATTGCGAGCTTTGTACTTTATGATAGGGTCAATGTTTTCATTTCTGTTCTGTATTGTATGTGGCGCCAATGATGGAAGTGATGATACATGATTCTTGAAGAGGCGTTCATGATATATTAAATTGGGAATAGACAGTCAGCTGGGTAGGCCATTGAGCACTGAGTTACAATACTCTACGTGAATCAAGATGTATAAGTGTATTAGACTTTTTGTAGTATCTTGTGTGAGAAAGTTGCACATGGAGGTGTTCTTTAAGTGACAATGGCAGAATTTGACTAGTGACTGAATGTAAGCTCAGGAGCTTAGCTACTGAGATATTAAGCTTTAAACAGCATGAGAAAATTCAGACAGGAGGAGACTCAAACTAGTGGAGAACTTGATAAGCCTTGTGAGAAGAAAAATAATTGAATATCTTTAGAATACAGGTGATGCTGAAATCCAAATGTGCAGCTTTTTCATACAATAAAAGGGGAATAGAGAGGGAGAAGGGAAAAAAGGAAGGCCTGTGTAAGAACATGATAGAAGACATGAGAGAAAGAAGGGATGAAAGAGAGTGGTTGTTAATAGGAGAATAAAATGAGAGGGATGGGAAGAGAGATTGGGAAAGATAGAAGGGGATAGAGTGGATGAGAAACGGAGAAGAGAGACAAAAGGAGATGTAAAATGTGGGAGGGAAGGATGCGGAAATGGGAAGTAATGGGGGTTGGAAAGCAAGAAAAGGGAAATAGAAGATAGAGGAGAAAGAGTGAATGGGAAGGGGGAGAAGGAAGGGAGAGTGGAATTGGGCAAATTACGGTACAGAGTACCAATAGATGGGAGATTCCACGACCAACTATATGAAAAAAGGGTAGATGGAGCAAAGATAGGATGCAGGGAAGGGGAATGCTTTAATATAGAAATAGTGGATAGTAAGAGTCAAGACCAGAGATTTTGCAATAGAAAACAGTGCAAATAGAGGGTAAATTGAGTATATTAACAGTGCAAATTGAGCATTTTAATGTGAATCAGAAGGGTCCGTGAAGGAGTCAGCAGAGGGTTAATTTTAGTGCATGAGTCATGGTCAGGGGTATTTAGGATAGATGACCTACCTGCTGCTTTCCTCATGTCTGCTGTGTGTCACCTCACATAGTTACATAGTTACATAGTAATTAAGGTTGAAAAAAGACTTTCTGTCCATCAAGTTCAACCTTTTAAGGCCTCCTCTGTTCTGCAATATGCTGATTAGTTATTAATTAATTAGTTGTTAATTAATTGTTAATTAATTATTAATCAACAATTTTTTTTAAATTATTAATTAATTCAGTGGTAGGCAAACAGAAAAAAACACTAATAAAACTTAGCCAATTGTCTCAAAGGGAAAAAAAAATGAATTCCTTCCTGACCCCAGATGCTGGCAATTGGATTTCTCCCTGGATCAATACTCTCTCTATAATTTACAGGATAACCTGAATTCCCTTTTTAATTAGACATGACTATGCTATGAAGAGCAATTCAGTGAGAAACAGAGTGGGATTCGCTGGGAGCAGCAGGGTTGCTATTGATAGTGGCCCTTTCAACTTACAGGTATGTATATACTTTCTATAAGCCTCTTGTTTCCCTGGCCAGCTTTTCTATATGCTATTATTTTAAATACATATTTAATCCTCCTCTGTCTTCTTCTCTATATAATCTGGGGGATGGGTACACCCATGCTTGTGGTACTCCAAGTTTAAGCGGTAATGTAAGTGAGAAAGTGCCAGAGAAGGAAACTCAGAAAATGTGATCAGAGGGGTAAAATGTGAGAGTGCCATTTCACAGATGTCAATTTATTAAATAATTTGCAGACAGTAAGGATCAATAGTGTTAAGTGATTGTAGACAAGCATTTTCAAGAAGATTTGAGGCTAGCATGAATAAACATATATAGAACTAGTAGGAGAAAGAAGAAGAGTCAAAAGATGGTTTCTTTATAATACAAATAATTAATGGAGGTTCAAGTAATAAAGGAATCTTGACTTTTTGAGAAGTGGTTGAATAAATGTGTTATAGATGGTATCAGATTTGCTGTGAATGGGATAAAGAGGTTTAGTTGAGAGGCAGAAGAATGGTGGAAGTGAAAGCATGTTTTCTTCTGTTACAATGCTAAATGATCTGAGTTTATGTTTGAAGATTGAGAAAGGCCAGACTTGGACTCTGGAAGTTGTTCTGATGATGAGATATTGTTCGTGGGTTACAATAAAAGGATGTTCCTAATGTTGTTAAAATGAAGATCATTTTATTATACAGAAACTTGTATTATGTTAACATTAGCTTCCTCATCTAGATTTCTCTTTTTAGAAGACATTAACGCATCAGTATTATCTATATGCTGAATTCATCCACAAAGTAGTGAATGTGCATACTTGTTGTAGTATTGATATATTTCCTATAACTTTTACTACTACTGAGAATGACCAAGATCGCTGCCTCTTCATTGATCCGAGGAAGAAATGTAAAGTGTATTGAGTCTAACTAGGATAAAAGTACTAGATACCGTAACTAATGTTATTATTATTTACATTACTGCTGGTTATTATTAATACATGATCAGCCTTATTAAATTGCGATTCGGTAAATTTAAAAGGGATCTATTTAAGCACACAGCATATTTTATTTACAGAAGTTTTTAGTTAGAGAAGACCTTGCTTTTGGATAGAAGTTCACTAACTAAAAACTTCTGTAAAAAAAATATGCTGTGTGCTTAAATAGAGCCCTTTTAAATATACTGAATTGCAATTTAATAAGGCGGTATATTTGTATGTGTATGTCATCTTAATATATCCTATATCATACTATTCTATACTATATATATTATGAGAAACATTTTTTTATATCTTTTAACTGAGAAGTTACATGAGATACTGCACGAGAATGTCACATGTTATTTTAGTTATATTATTAATTTATAATACACCTTAAAATATCAGGCAGACTACTGACCCTTTTTGAATATAATCAATGAAGTAGTGAAATAAATATTAACATCTTTGTAACAAAACTTACAACTCTATTTAAGATAAACATTCTACGTTTTAAATTTCATAGTTTCAAAAACTTTTAAAAAGCAGTGTAAATATAATTGTCCTTCCCAAACAAAAATTCTACTTGAATGTATTAGCTGCATGTTTTATTGAAAGCATAACCACATAAACCGGCATGATATAATTAATAGCAGAAGACAATCTTTCAACATACAACAATGCATTTCGAAAGGCCTAACATATCTGTCTGGCTATCCTCCATTGTAATATGTTGTGTCTTTTGTTCTTATTCTGCCTTTATCTGTTGCAAGCTTAGACAGGATGAAAAAGTGATGTCAATGCATGGGTCAGACAGGTCACCGGGAATACCAGCTTTAGGTGTTATTCATGCTGTTGCCATGACAAGACAGATACGTTGTGGCCTGCCTAAAGTGATGCATGTTAAATGTGTTGAAAATTGCAGGCATGATAGATATATAGATGTTCTATTGTAGCTGTCAAACTGTTGCTATCAGTCTTGCATATATGGATTCTCTTGAAGTTTAACATACCCACTTGCACTAAAGCTTGTACTTCTTAGATGCAACATTGGAACAATAAAAAAACTATAAAATATGCTTATATATTTCTCCAGTTATACATAAGTGTAACTCATAATTCAATAAAACCTTGATCAAATATTTGATTCTTAACAACCATGGTTTGGTAAAAAATAGTACCGTATTGGTCTGAATATAAGCCGCACCGTTTTTCCGATTTTTGAGTTTGCGAGTTACGGGTGCAGCTTATATTTGCGAGCGTAAAAAAAAATCATTGACGATTTGCAAGCTTGCGAGTTACGTGTGCGGCTTCTAATCGCGAACGTAAAATTACTGCCGATTTGCATGATTGTGAGTTAAGGGTGCTGATTTGCGTGCTTGAGACTGCTGTATTGTAGCAATTGAATAGCGATTTACGGTTTTAGTGATTCTAACATCCTGTAAGTCCTGTAACCTGCAAAAAAAGCTACAGTACTAAGTACTTTTCTCTCCAATTTTAAGGGTGCAGCTTATATTTGAGTACTATCTTTTTTCTATTTTTTCCCCTTGAATTTTACAGGTGCGGCTTATATGCGGGTGCGGCTTATATTCGGACCAATACGGTACTTCTGTTATTTAATTGAATCTCAGAAACAGAGAATTGGTGGTTAGAGTCACCTATACATATTACATGTTGAGTATTGTTGATGTGAAATATAATGAAATAGTTATAGAAGCTTTCTATATTTCTTTTTCATTTTTATAGTTCTACAAACTACAAAACTGTTAATGACTTAACAATATTTTGGTAGAGACAAAAACATTATGTGCATGAAAAAGATGTAGCAAATTAAAAATGTAATGAGCGTAATACAGAGGGAATGCAGACTCTGATTTCCTCATTTTTCCTATCAGGCATTTATAAGAACAAATTTTAAACAATACAATCTCAAATTATTCCAAAACAGGGAGCTATTAATGTCTTGTCTATGTGTATCTTATCATGGTGATAGCCAGTCTGTTTGAACAAAGATACATGAGGAGCACTTTCCTGCTTATGTCAAGGTGATACAATCTCTCCTTTTATAGGTACAAGGTTTTCACTTTCTGACACTTCCCACCTTTTGTTAGATTTATTTCCTTATTTTTGTTTTATAGCACCTTTATACCAAGTTTTCTGATAGGCTAACAACAATAATGAAAAGGCATATATGAACATACATGTTTAAAGAGATACAATATACAGAAGTAGTTAAGTAGTTTAAATAGATATCCCCCTGATTTATAATCACATAATGCACATAGGTGTGTTTCATGCAGTTCATTTTAAGGAACTCAAAATCAAAAAGGGAAAAATTATTCTATAAAATATCAAAAACAACTCTAGAGAAATAGTCTCATAGTCAACATATGCTGCATCATATCCATGCCTCCTTACAATGAAAATACAAAGTTGTCTTCTTATGGGATTATGGGAAAAGACATCCAGGAATATGACATGTGATTGGATAAGAAATCAAGCATGTATTAACATGAATTTTCAATTGTTAAATAACTGAAAATTAATTGAAAATATTTTCTCCACAACGATCCCATTCATTTATATATTTTTTGCATTGAATAGGCTTATTGAACAATAATTGAAGATCATTATGGATTATTATTATGGATGTATACTATTTAAAACATAGTTCAGATATGTTAGGTATATGAGGTTCTCTTTGAAATTCTGTTCATTTTGTGAAATTTGACAAAGAAGTATGTCTTTGCAAAATTTCATTTTAGACATTTCTGTCCTTAAAAAGGTTCAATACATATTTATTCACTTTCTAATTTATAAAGGTGGTTCTGATACTCTAATATATGGCATTCTACATTCTTTACAGGATGACACTGTCCAGACATATTTTAGCATATTTTAAAATGGTATAAGATTAAAACCAGAGAAGCTTCAAAAGAACAAAAATGCCTCTATCATGAAAATATTCTCTTTTTATTAAAACAACTCATTTTTAGATGAGCATCTTTATTTTAGAAAGGATATATTAGAAAAAATGAATGGTTTTATAGGAGACAGTTCAATTTTGACATATTAACATAGGGACATTATAACCAGGATTAATCATGTTCAATAGAAGTAAAAGATAAGGTAAAGTGTGTGTAGTCATAGTAAAAATTAGGTTTTCCTTAAGGTTTGGTATAATTTATTTTTAAAATAGATCCATCATAACCTGCAAAATAAAGCACTTATACCTCTAGTGACATTGAAACATAGATTTGATCATAGGTAAGAAACAAGATGCCAGTCAAGACTGCCTATTCTATCTACCTTAAAGCATAACTGTTCAGAATCCATATATGTACCATATTTTGATCTTCCATACAGAGTCCAGTAATAATTATACAATCGCTGTTCTTATTATTGTTTACTTTAATGAGTTAATAAAAGCTATGTTCAAACTATCCACCACTGCAACCTACCATCCAAGTAAGCCCAATGGACAGGGTGTGTATAAGCGATGTTTTCTTTACTTTCTTTAAAGATAAACATTCAGAATTGTTTTATGGTTATCTAGGCATGCTGTGGTTTCTTTACTGTGTTTGTTGGGCCACTTCCTCTAAAGCCTTTGACCAGGTTGTAGGTTTTATGTATTAAGGTCATGCCCTTCTTAATGTAAGTCCTAGGGCTGGCTGTCAGTATTATTGCACCACTGTAAAAGCTGGAGGCTAAGCACTATGTCCAAGGACTTGGTAGGAGGGGGGGCTTGATCGTTAGTGACATCATTGTGCAATTGTGTGATGTCACTGTTCACTATAGATCCCAGGTCACATTCATTGAGCTCTGACATCTGATACCAGGTGGACTTTACCAGAGAGTGACTCACACTTTTATTCAGTATACATGGATTAAAATAGTATGTGAAACAGTTTTGTAACATGTTTAATGTTCTTTCTCGAACAGAACTATAAGTGAGGAATGATTAAAAATACGGTGGATACATATTTTTATTATATCAAAAAAATAAAACATGTGTAGGTCCCTTTAAAAATGCAAAGGTGATTATTTTCCTTTTTTAAATAGTTAGTAGTGTGATCCATTTTATTATTTTATTTATTGATTCTATTTGCATTCATAAGGTGGTAATATATTATAAGGTGGTATTAATTGTATACAATGCTGAATTGTTATATTTTGTATTGACCCTTGCACACTTGCTCCTGTATCATTACTCCAGCCTTGGCTGTTTTCAGTACAGTATATTGTGTCTCATTTGCTTTTTATGTAGCAAATTATCTAGTGAACAGCCAATGCAATCTGCCCTGTAATTGAATTGCAACTATTGACTGGACATTTGGTAGATTTTCAGCAAGAGTAAATTTTGAAAACTTCATCTTGATACAGTCAGACAAAATGAAAGGTAATATTCTTTATACGCCTCAGATTGCTGCAGATGAACTGCTTTCATATGAAGTTAAATAAGATTTAGTGTATTCTACCCTTCAGCTGGCTACAATTGAAAGTGATCAGGATCAATATCATTGCCTTGAATGCAGCCCAAGCTTTGTGCATTACAATAGGCATGAGGTCTGTATTCAAATATTTCTGTGTCAAATTAATTTCCATGTTATCTCCAAATTCAATTAACTGGAAACCCTATGGAACTAAAAAAAGGTGTCCGACACCCAGTAGTGACAAATTGCGGTGCTTAGTGTGCATATCAAGCCGAAGTGTTGAGCCTTGCTAATCTTCTCACTAATTCTCAATTACCGTAAAATGAAGTCATAAATCACAAAGACAGGAGATCGATGGAAATGTTGTTTTCACAGTGATTGGCAGCCTCCCTTAAGGTTTTCTTCAAGTTGTTTTAAGGTTACTGCTCTGTGAATAGGCAGAGGGACAGAGAATGAAGAGGCTAGTAGTTACAGTATAATACAGGCCCAGAGGCCTTTGGGGGATAGTGTGGAGGGACAGCAACAATTTCAGCCCTTCAGACATCCAATTTTTCTCCTTTTATACCTGCTGTAGTAAATGAGAAACAAATTAAATTTCCCTCCACTATCTCCACAGAAACCATTTAAATTTTTCATGGAAACTAATTTGTCCCTAGATAGATAGCACCTCATTCTATAAAAACATACTGTGGTACTGGGACAAAAATAAATTTGTGTCACTCTGGATTTGCCATTCTATGTAATGTCATTCATAGCAGTCCGATGAGGCCCTCCTGGAACACAATGGCAGTGCCTTGTGCTCTGGTGCATTTGCATTGTGCTCCCCACTCCATGCCACTCTCATATTCTCCCTGTTATTAATTTGCAGTCTGGGTTTTACATTCATGAGGCTGAGATTGAAATGTAAATGAGGCACAAAATAAGTAGTCAGCACTAGACCTGGCCAGGCAGCCTATGTCATAGACTCATGAACGTACATGAAAATAGTTATCATTCAGAGAGATTAGCAGCTCAGAACATCAATCACTGCTGCAAGGAAACAATGAATAAAAAAGCCTCAACACGAGGAAGGAAATTACACAGGCTTTAAAGAGTGGAAAAGGAATATATAATAGGTCCAACCTGTTGTTGAAGCAGAGTGGTTGTAATGAAAAAAAAAACGGTATGCTATTTCTTCCTCTCTCTACTGATCGCTTGTATTCAAATTGCTCAATTTTTGTCACCTCAATTTATCTATTATATGAGCCTAGCTCCCATATATAAAATACCACTCAGAACTGACAAATGACCCTGGTGTATTTTGATTTGCTACTGATGTGCCATAATGACATTGGATTTCAGTGTTTAAAATATTACATTGAAACTGCAAAATATATACTAATGTTTTTGCATAGTATATTTAATAAAAAATGGTGACATTGCATTGATGGCTTTATAGATAGATTCTAGACAATAAGGCACTTGGATCAAATCACTAAGATGAGAGGCCTGATCTTGTCAGCTTCACCAGGAGTGACTCACTTTATTCACTAAGAATTGTAAATAATGAGATCTATCATAATGACTAATGTAATTAACTTCGAATATACTTTAGATGATTTGTATTACCGTATAATGTAGCTTGGACTTGGTTTACTTGTATTGTTTTAGGTGCAAACATACCTGCAAAATCCTTCCAAGGCATGTGGTCACACTGTCAATTAAAGTGGCAAGACAATGTCCCTTTAAGAAGATAGCTTGTCTAAAAGAAGCTACCGACCAATATACACAAAAGTAAATATATACAAGCTAGGGGACAAGAGAACAGTAGACTGGAAACTACATTCAACCTGCTGTATTTACACTTTGGATAGGTATATGATACTACCAGAATTCTTCACATGTTTTAGTTCAATAGTTAAATTTGTCATACTTGGATCCATAATTATCATTATTTAGATCCTTATTTAAACATTGGCAACAGTTTTTTTTTTGCTTTGATTAATTACTGTTCTTACTTACTTTTCCCTAAAATTTGAAACAACCCCACAATGTTTTATTTGTACTTGTGTTTTTCATTTTTATAATTAATTTGTGCAGACCTCATTGACTTGCCATAGAGGGCTTCCTGGCTGAAAGGGATATGGAAGATTTCTGGATTTTACTAGGTATATAATATACATGTGTATCTATTTACTTTTATGTACTTTATGAAGACATGATTATAAGAAGTGATTATTACAGCCTAAAATCATACAAGCAGTGTATACAGATACAAACTCTGCTGTACTTGCTGTACTGTGTCTCATACTAACCAATTAGTGGCCTTCTCTCAATAACTTTCTTCATCATACTGTCAAGACGTGGTCCCTGATAGACTAGGACACTACACCTCACATTCAGCCCTACAGGGTCTTTATCTGTATACGCTTAAATGGGAAACCCATACAGGGACTATTTATATTATTAAGAAGTGCTTATAAGCTCTATTTTTACATCCTATAAGCAAACAAAGTAGATAAAAGTAAATAGGTGCACTGGTATATTATATACCTAGTAAAATCCATAAAGCTTCCATATCCCTTTAAGTGCCAGTCTACATCTATCTCCACCTTTGCTTCGTGTGTCAATATCTTGTCCAGCAGCCACCACCTGTACAGTTCCATAATATGTGTTATTGTTTAAGAATGAGTTGTCCAAGTCTATATGAGTCTAAAGTAGATATGCATAATAGTTAAACTGACTATTTTCTTACAAGGGTGTCCACAGAACTTTTTCAGGAAGGGGGTCATTGAAGATTATTAAATGCAAATACATAAATATATATGTGCACACAAACACCGATATCTTGTTAAATACATTATAAAAGCACAAGTAGAGGAGAGTGAGGCTTTGATCTGGCTAAGAACAGAGATTATAATATTTTAAAATTATTGGTGGAAGGGAAAGGAGGATTTAGGAAAAGGGTAGAGTTAATATAAGTAAGACCTCAGCGATGCTCCCATAATCCTGCCAGACTTAGCCCCTCTGCTTGATTCAACTTACATGCTCCAGGTGCCCTCTCTGGTTTTTCTGCTCTGTCCAAAAAGCCTGCAGATGCACAACATACTTACAGAAGCAGAAAGCCATGCAAGAATGTAGATTTGCCATCTGGATCCCTCCACTTCGAACAGAAGATCGATTCAACGCTGTTCAGGCAAGAATATGGACAGTGCTAAACATAAGGAGATGGAGTACTTGTCTGGAACAGGTGAGGCGGGGGGTGCCGGGAATTTGAGGTCTGGAGGAGGGTAAACACATGTGAGGCCCGCAGAGGCATAGAGCATCAACAGGGATGGGGTGAGTGATGGAATACTCTCTGGTGATCTGAAGTCTGAGGCATGTGGGGGTTATCTTCGGTCTGAGGTCTGGGGTAGAGGCCTGGATGCTGGATAGAGGCCTTGAGGGAGGGCTATCTCTGATGTCGGAGATAAATGAACAGAGCAGAGAGGTGTGGGGAGGGAAGGGGAGAATGAAGAGAGCTCAGAAGTGAGCAGGCACTCTGATAAAAAATAAAAAGACTGCACCCTAACACAAGGAGAGGATGTGCGAAGAGCCTTAAAAATAAAAAGGTGGCTGCAGCAGTTAAGTTGGCAAGGCCCCAGCAGCAGCTACAACAGCTTGACACATAAGAGTTAGGTAAATAAAAGCTACATGGATTATGAATACATCTGATAGAGGAGAATCAATGGTGTATGCAAACATTTTTGCATGCAAAAATTCCGAAATAAACAGTAATAAACTTACTCTACCTTTGCAAAATGTATTTAGTTTTCTGGCAGCTGATTTTGAGAGTGAACTCCCCTGACAATTCAACCTTAATTAGCTTAAGTGGCCAAAACTAAAATTCCTATTTAGTTTTGGCTAATCAGAGGCACATACAAAAATGTAAAACATTGTAACAGTTTGCATGTCAAAAGCTTCTGACGTGCTCAGTACAACAACTGAGGTCTGCCCTTCTGACATCACTTCCTTCAGTTTCCTGTTGTTTCACAGAAAGACTTTCTTACTTTACAAAACTGTCTCAGTTGGGATGTAACTGTGCTTATTGTTGATTGTGTGTATTCTTTCTCTCTATACAGTTGCATCAGTGGATGTGCGCGCCGTCATGTGCACGAACACATCTGCATGCACTGCCCACAGCGCGCCCGACCACATTGCGGGCGAGATCTGTGAGCAGAACCAGCGTGAAGACATGGCCCTGGATCGCAGAAGAAGAGATGGAGTCACATAGACAGTATAGGGAGTGATTTGGAGGGAGAGAGACAGGAGAGAAGAAGAGAGAGACAGGAGAGAGAAGAAGAGATGGAGTGAGAGACGGGAGAGAGGAAGAGAGAGACAGGAGAGAGAAAAAGAGATGGACTGAGAGAGACATGAGAGAGGAAGAGAGAGACAGGAGAGAGGAAGAGAGAGACAGGAGAGAGATGAAGAGATGGTCTGAGAGAGAGGAAGAAAGAGAGAGGAAGAGAGAGACAGTAGAGGGAGATATGTGGAGTGAGAGAGACAGGAGAGAGGAAGAGAGAGACTGGAGAGAGAAGAAGAAATGGAGTGAGAGAGACTGGAGAGAGAGGAAGAGATATGGTAGGGCTTTGGTGGTGTTAGGGTTAGGGTTTGGAGGTGTAGGGGTTAGGGTTAGGGTTAGGCTTTTGGGGTGTAGGGGTTAGGGTGTTGAACAGGTTTCTGTGTATGTTATTGGTGTACACTGCATCACTGGCAGATATGGTTCATCATTGGATTATTAATATACAAATTCCTCTCCATTCCAATGTTACCATATAGTGTATATCACATATATAGTTGTGAGCATACGAGTTGTTCCCAGCAACTGAGGCCCTCGCAAAGCAATTTACGGCGTAACGCAAACAAAATACGAGACACGTTACCACCCATTACGACCTCGCAAAAAACGTCTGCAACATGCGCACATCAAAACATCAAAAATACAACAAATACACACAACAAATACATAAAAAGCTTACCTACAGCAAGAGGGTGCATCCAGGACCTCGAAAACTAAAGTTACACCTCAATTTAAATAAAATTAAAGCAGTTTAGACACTAAAAAATTCTCTAAGCGAGAGAAAAAATGGCCGCCGAAAAAAACAAAAACGAAGCTACAGCAGTCTAAAGACGCAAAACACCACCAAACACCTACGGATTTGCCCGAAAAACACCTACAAGATTACAAAACAAGGACGCAACCCGCGCAACCCCAAAAACATTACAAACACAACAAATACAAACAACAAACACATAAAAAGGTTACTCACAGCAAGGGGGGCGGGGGCACAGGGCACCTCTGCAAGTGAAGTTACACCTCCATTTAACCACAAATTTCGGAGTTTAGAGACCCGAAAATCACCTAAGCGAGAGAAAAAATGGCCGCCGAACAAAACGAAAACGAGGCTAAAGGTCCCTAAACACGCAAAACACTACCATAAACACGCAAAACACCACCAAACACCTACGGATATTCAGAAAAAGACCACCAAACAGCTAAGCATATTCCGAAAAACTCGCATGACATAGAAAACTAATATTACGAAAAAATATTAGAAAACAAACAACGCTACATCAGACAAATTATATACACCAAACACCCTTAGCTCACTTACATTTCATTTTTTGATGGGCAATATTCTAGTGTATAAATATTTGACATCCTTATAACGTCTACACCAATGACTAACAGCAATGTTGGAGGCGTGCTCAGCCCTGGTTGAGGAGAGAATCTGAGGGTGCAGTTAGCACAGTGTGTAGCTGAGATGCTGCTCTTTGGAGATGCCCCTGTTGTGTAGTGTGTGTCTCTGCTCCTGTAGTGTGTAGTGTGTGACTGCCCCTGTTGTGTAGTGTGTGTCTCTGTTCCTATTGTGCAGTATGTAGTGTGCGACTCTGGTCCTGTAGTGTGTAGTGTGTGATTCCCCTGTGATTTCAGAACTTCCACCTGACTGGCACAGCTATAGCTCTGCAATCCAGGTCCGTGTCTTGCCGCTGATCGTGCACGCAGATCTCGTCCGCGCTGTGGCCGGGCGCACTTTGTTCAGTTTGCGCAGATGTCCGACGGCGGGCTGGTCTCATCAGCTCTAAAGTTGAGGGGTGCTGTTATATACATACCAGTGACTTGCCCGTCAAAAATGACGGCATAAAAATTTGAAAATTTGTGTCTGTTTCCCCGTCTCTCCTTCCCCCCCCGTCCCTCCTTCCCCCCCCCGTCCCTGCTCTTTTTTTCCCTAATTTTACTCCCCTGTGTCTCTTTTCCCCCCTCTTTCACCCCTGTGTCTCTTTCCACTCTCTCCCCCCCTCCCTCCCCTGTGTCTTTCTCCTCTCTGTCCCTTATCAAGTTTTGCGTGGCTCCTGTTGAGCGCCTATATATACTTTTTTTAGTGTTGCGTTCCTTGCGCTGAGCACAGTTGTTTTTGTGGGTCTCATGAGCGACGTTGCTTGTATTTTCGAAGTACTGCGTGCCTGGCATTGTGCGGCTAAGTGTTACGGGCTTCAGCCTGTTTTGATCCTTTTTGAAAGCATTTACGTTTTTACGTCCCCATTTTTTTTCCTCGCTTAGCCGAATTTCGATCTCCAAAAATGGCATTTAGGTGTCAAATTGCGAATGCGCAACCCTGTGTATTTTAACATAGCGTTAACAACAAACTCGCAATACGACAACTATATATGTGATATGAATAAGTTGTTGCTGTGGGAGCAAAGTGTGTCTGTTACATTAGATACATTTAAAATCAGGGAAACATCCTCATATCTTTAATTGCAGGGGTCACGTGTTCTGTGATTTCTAACACTTCTCTGCCTCAGGCGACATTTTCTTTTTCACTGTTTGGAAGTAGTAACAGTGCTGAAAATTAACCGACAGATAGTATGCAGGAGTCATTTAATGACGTGGGGAGGACACATTCTCAGGCATGCATGCCCACATTAATGTGAACGGTGGGAAGATGCTGCTGTAGACAAGGTTGTGGCCAACATTTTTATATTATGGAGCCACATCATCAGACAGTCCTCTTGCAGGACAATATAGGGGCAGTGATAACCTTGAGGCTGCACATTCAGTCACAGGATGAGGGGTCATATAAGAGAACATCACATATATAGTTGTGAGCGTACGAGTTGTTGCTAATGCTGCGGGCTCGCGCAGCGAGACGCGGGCCTCGCGTAGCGAGCCCGCGGCCCTCGCGAAGCGAGGGCACTGTGCCAGGTTCTCAGTTGCTGGCATGGAGCGCCGAAGGCGCTCCTTGCCAGCAACTGAGGACCCTCGCAAAGCGAGGGCCTCAGTTGCTGGCTTGGAGCGCCGCAGGCGCTCCATGCCAGCACCTGAGGACCTCGCAAAGCGAGGTCTTCAGTTGCAGCAACTGCGACCCTTGCAAAAAAAAGTTTACGTCGCAACACATTACGACACTCGCAAACAACATACGACACACGTTCACACACATTACGACACTCGCAAACAACATACGACACACGTTCACACACATTACGGCCTCGCAACACTCGGACGCAACTCGCGAACATTACAAAATTACAAACACAATACATACACACAGCACATACATAAAAACCTTACCTACACAAACAGGAAGCACCCAGGACCTCAAAAATGCAACTTACAACTTAATTGCACTCAAAATAAAAGAGTTTAGACACTAAATAGTTTGTTAAGCGACACAAAAAATGGCCGACGAATAAAACGAAAACGAGGATACACACGCAAACACCATACGAGACACGTTACCACACATTACGACTTCGCAAACATCGGACGCAACACGCCGACATACAAACATTTAAAACTTAACAAAGACACACAACAAACACATAAAAAGCTTACCTACAGCAAGAGGAACCAGCCAGCACCTCAAAAAAACAAGTTACACCTACATTTAAATCAAAATAAACACTTTAGACACTAATACCATCGCTAAGCGAGAGAAAAAATGGCCGACGAACAAAACGAAAACGAGGCTTCAGACGTAACTATACTACACTTACTCGCAATAATGAACCACATACTATGCGGAACGTATCACAATCAGATTAAACACCATTTTGAACAGTAATACGCAGAAAATGGCGGATGGAACGCAAATTGTAAGCTGGAACGCAAATAGCGCATGCGTATTGCGTTCTAACGGTCTCACTTTCCAGAACTTTCTACAAGTTTATAAATACTGCCTATTTCAAACAAAAAAATACATTTCTCCTCAGGTGATCAACGGAGTGACTTCTGAGATAACTGCTGCTTTTACTTGAGAAGACAATTCTTTACACATTACTACTTTGCATTGTGCAAATTACAACTGAGAGGTAAGCTATAATATATTACATTTTATTATCAGGACAGGTCAAACAAATAAAAAAAAAAAATAGGATTTATGTAGTCATCATGTATGGCACATTTATGTGTATACGCTCACAAAACAAATACGGTTCATTTAACAAAACAACAAAAAAACATAATTTAATATTAAACAGAGCTTTATGTATAGTGACATCTGACACGCACATATATGTGTATAATGTATATTGACATGTGACACGCACATATATGTCTATAATGTATAGTGACATCTGACACGCACATTTCTGTGTATTGCCCCTTCATAGTGACATGTGACACGCACATATATGTCTATAATGTATAGTGACATCTAACACGCATATTTCTGTGTATTGTCCCTTCATAGTGACATGTGACACGGACATATATGTGTATAATGTATAGTGACATGTGACACGCACATTTATGTGTATTGCCAATGCAACAAAATTAGCTTACAACTACATCAGTAAACAACTACATTTAAATGACATTATATGTCATGTATACTGATATGTCACACGCACATATATGTGTATCATCTATAGTTACATCTCACACACAGACATTTATGTGTGTTGGAAAAAAAATATATAAGGTTAATTTAACCATTTAAATTTGACTCATGTATACTGATATGTGACACGTACACAAAATAATTATATTAAACTATGGAATGTGCTTCATGTATGTGACATATGTGTGTAGCCCCCAACAAAAAATAAGGTTAATTGAAAAAAATTACACAACTATATTTAAATTACATTCCTTTTCTGCAATTCAATAGATCATATAAAGCTGAATCTTTCTATTTCTTTTAATATTCAAACAGACTCTGCATCAACAGCGTCTCTCAACAATTTGCACCGTGCACTGTGAAGCACAATCCCTTTTAAAGAACACCAACAAAGAAGAAGAGGTAAGATACAACAAGACATTACATGCTCAAAAGGCCATGCTTTGCTAGATGAAAAATTATAAATATACAAATAACTATTTCACTTTCTTTTTCAAACAGACTCTACAAGAAGACCAGCGGATTAAGATTGGCAGGAGGGGACCGTCTGTCATTCAAAACTTCAATCAAGGTAAAGTATTAAGTATAAACAAGAAATAACCATGAGCCTTATTCAATTGCGACTTCCTCAATTGAATAGGGCTCTATATAAGCACATAACATATTTTGGATACAGAACTTTTTAGTTACTGAATTTCTAACCACAATCAAGGTTTTCAATAACTAAAAACTTTGCTCAATAAATATGTTATGTGATTATATAGAGTCCTTTTCTATTGGCAAAATTGCAATTCAATGAGGACCTATATGTCTTTAATGGCCAAGGGCCTCACTCAAATGTGATTTGCCCATTTCAATAGGGCTCTATATAAGCACAGAGCATATTTTTTAAAGGAAATTTTTCTTTTGTGAACACGTTGCTTTTGGATACAAGTTCACTAAATACAAAATTCCGTAAAAAAATATGCTCTGTGCTGATATTGAGCTCTATTCCATTGGACAAAACACAATTGAATGAGGAGCTCACAATATAACAAATGCAGTAACCAAAGGCCCTCATTCAATTGCTATTTTGGACAATTAAATATGGCTATAAATAAGAACTTTTAGGCCCTTATTCTATTTTAACAAATATATGTCATGTGCTTATTTACAACCCTATTCAAATTTCTACATTGCAATTCAATTACGGCCTTAGAGTACTATTACATTGTAAAAAATGCAATTGAATGAGGGCCAAACTATGCAACATATGGTACACACAAAGGCCCTCATTCAATTGCAATTTGCCCAATTGAATAGGGCTCTAAATAACAACATAACAATTTCTTTAAAATAAGTTTTTAATTACTAAAAAAATATCACAAATAAAGTTTTTCAATGACTAAAAACTTATTTAAAAAAATATGCTATGTGCTTATTTAGTTCACGATTCAATTAGCCAAATCGCAATTGAATGACACACAAACTGCTACACACAAAACAGAATTTCTTATTCAATGTTTAACAACCTATAAGCCTTACAAAGAAGCAAAAATAAGAATAACAAAAGTGTTGTGCACCTAATAGCATTGTACAAAAAATCACACTAACTCATAGCAAACTATATTAACATTCTTCTTTAATGTTTAACAACCTATAACCTGTACAATCAAGAAGAAATAAGTTTTGCACAAGTGATGCGCACCAAACAGGATTGTCAAAAAATAACACAAACACATAGCAAACTACATTAATTATATTATTTCATGTTTCACTAACTATAACCATCCCAATAAAGGTTAAATAACTATACCACAAGTGGTGTGCACAAAACAGGATTGTACAAAAAATAACATAAACACATCTTATTTAATATATCACAACCCACAAGCCTTACTAAGAACCTTCAATAACAATAACAAAAGTTGTCGGATTCTACAGAAAGTAAAAAAAAACAAAGATAGAAAAAAATAACCATAACTCATACAATACAGTTACATTAATACATTTTTAATTTTTTTAAAAGACATTTCACTCAAACAACATTTTCTATTTTAGATTACAACAGATACTGCGTGAAGACAATCGGACGAGGACTTTTTTTTCCACAGGACCGGACCATCGGACGAGGACTCGGACCAGACCAGCAGACGAGGAATTTCAACACAGGACCAGACCAGCACACGAGGAATTTCAACACAGGACCAGACCATCGGACGAGGACTTTCACCAACGGACCACAACATCGGACGAGGGATATCGCCACAGGACCACAATATCGGACGGGGGCTATCGCCACAGGACCACACCATCGGACGAGGACTTCCAACAGAGGACCACACCATTGGACAACGATTTTGAACCGAGGACCAACAAACATTCGGATTTAAATCACACTTCAACCAAGGTGAACTATAATAAGTACTAAAGTATAAAACTAAAGAAACTGCTTTCAGTTGCATCCGTGTCAACAGAAAAATAAAATAATTAATTTACTATCTCCCTTATTTTATTGCTACTATGCAATACATAGCTCAATAACCACATCAATTTTTTTTTCAGCAAAGAAGTTTTGCAGTGGTAAATATCTATCCACAAACAACGCTTTTAATAAATAAAACCATTATTTTAAAAAAATATGTTACATGCTTATTTACAGCAGTATTCCATTGGACAAATTCTTAGCCAGTGAAGACAGGAATTATAAATTTAACTAAATATAAATGATACATTCATGATTTGCATTTTATTTCACCAATTGTGCACAATAATCTTTTACAGGAATTACAAATTTAAATATACACAATTACATTTTTTTTTTTTTCATTTACAGATTAATATGGCTGATAACGAGACCAAAGAAGAGAAGAAAAGACGTCAAACTAGAGAAAGACAAGAGAGATGGGCCGCCCAGCAGACACCGGAGGAGAAAGAAATTCGAAGAGAAAAAGAACGCAAAAGACTTGCAAATAAAAGAATATCAGCTGCAAAAATGAAAGATACAACCAAAAAAAATAAAAAAATAATAAAGCATTTACAAACTGTTCCTAAAACATCAGATGACATTTTACAACATACCAGTCAAGACAGACCAAAAAAAGCAACTACAAAAACAAAGCATTTACAAACTCTTACTAAAAACTTACAGGACATTTCAACCGAACAAGTCCAACATATACCAAGAAAATCTACCAAAAAACTAAACATTTAGAACCTGTTGTTGAAACATTTCATGACTTTTCATCTGATGAATATCAAAGTCAACATCCAATATGCTTTGCAAATTGTCCTTTACTGAAGTCTTTAGCAGTAGAGGTTCATAGTTGTGGGGACATGACTACTCAATGTCAATTTTGTGAGGCTTATTATTTTAAACAGGAGAGACCCCGAGATGGACAATTTATTAGTTGTTGTCAAAAAGGAAAGTTCAAACTTCCACAAAGGAAACAATTTCCAACCTATTTACTAAATATTATGACTGAACCTACTTTTCCAAATTACAACAATTTTAAGACAAACATAAGATCCTACAATAGTGCCATATCATTTGCATCTATGGGGGCAACATTGGCTGCTAATGTACCAGGACATGGTCCTTACTGTTTTAAAGTCCAAGGACAAATTTATCATCGGACTTCACATTTACATCCAGAGGAAGGAGAGCAAAGAAAATTCGCTCAACTATATGTCCTAGATACAATGGAAGCTGTTGACCAACGTATGCAGATGGAAGAAAATAAAAAATGCTTACCCAGTGTTTTTATAGAGCTAAATAACATTATGGACAACAATCCCTACAGTAAAGCTTACAAAAAATTGGCAGAAGTAGAAAATGAACAACTACTTCATGCACAAAGACATCAATTACCCATGCCAAAGGTTAATATGGTGCTTAAAAGAGACAGACATACTGATAAACGTCGTTATAACTTGCCAACATCAAATGAGGTTGCAATGGTCTTTCACAATGATGAAGGAGAACCACCATTTCAAAGAGACATTAGAGTATATCCCAGAAATGAGGACCAACCATTTATTAATATTAATATCTTAAGTCCAAATTTAGATCCAATGACATATCCCATCTTTTTCCCACACGGAGAAGCAGGTTGGCAACCAAAATTAACCCTTCCCAGTTACCCAAATGCTAAAGCCAGAATCCGAAATAATGTTTCTATGCTTGAATTTAAAGTTGCTCAAATTGCCATTAGAGATGAATTTAATCCAATTTTATGTGGTGGGAAACTAACACAACAATGGATTATTGATTCATATTTGCAAGTTGAGGCAAATAATTTAAACTTTATAAAATATCAACAAGATAAACTACGTGTAGAACAATATTGTGGACTCATGGACTATGTTGCTGACGTGGCTACAAGCAGAGACATGACAGCTGGCAAAGCCATCATTTTACCATCTTCCTTTCAAGGATCTCCTCGAAATATGAGAGAAAGATACAATGATGCTATGGCTATTGTGACAAAATTTGGAAAACCAGATTGATTTGTGACATTTACATGTAATCCACAATGGCCAGAAATTAATCAAAATCTACTTCTTGGACAAAGTGCTTCAGATCGACCAGATTTAGTAGCCAGAGTTTTTAAGATAAAATTAAATGAATTAATACGTGACTTCACTATAAATCAGTTATTTGGCAAATGTCTTGCTTATGTATATACCATTGAATTTCAAAAAAGAGGCCTTCCACATGCACATCTTCTCATAATACTTCAAGAGAAAGATAAATTAGATACTTCGGACAAAGTGGATGCAGTCATAGTTGCTGAACTACCGGATCCAGAACTATATGGTAGACTATATGAGATTGTTACTCTTAGCATGATTCATGGACCCTGTGGAGACCTTAATCCACAATCACCATGTATGGAAAATAATCAATGTTCAAAAGATTTTCCAAAAGATTATAGAGACAAAACATATGCAAATTGTGATGGATATCCACTTTATAAAAAAAGAGAAGGAGATAGTGCCATTATTCGTGGAAAAAAAGTGGACAATAGATATGTAGTACCCTACAATCCACATTTACTCATGAAGTACAACGCCCACATCAACGTAGAAGCCTGCACTTCCATCAAATCCATTAAATATGTCTACAAATATATTTACAAAGGTTACGATGCAGCTACTGTAGTCGTCAAAAGTGCAGACAACCCTGAAAGTAGTGAGTTAGTACATGATGAACTTGCATCTCATGTAGATGCTCGCTATGTCAGTGCGCCAGAAGCTATGTGGCGGCTTTTAAAATTTGAAATGCATGATAGATCACATGCAGTATATAGGTTAGCAGTACATTTGCCACAACGACATTTAGTCTATTTCCATGCTGGAAATGAAATGAATGCATTGGCCCAAAGTGAAGATCGTCACACTACACTAACTGCATGGTTTGCATTAAATTCCACTGATGCTCAAGCAACACAATACTTATATATTGAAATTCCATATCACTATGTTTTTGTGAATGGATTATGGAGAGCAAGAAAAACCAGAGGCAATAAAATAATTCCACGAATTTACACAGTCAGTCCAAGAGATGTTGAACGATTTTGCTTACGGATATTACTTTTAAATGTTCCAGGAGCACAAAGTTTTGAACAATTAAGAACTGTTAATGACATTGTATATGAATCCTTCCATTTAGCTGCAAGAAATAGAAACTTACTCACTGATGATACAGAGTGGGAAAGATGTTTAGAAGAAGCAGCACAATGTCAAATGACACGACAGATGAGAGAACAATTTGCTTTTATTTGTATCTTCTCAAATGCTCCAAATGCATTAGCTTTGTGGGAGACTTTTAAAAGTAATATGGCTGAAGACTTTATGCGACGATACAATGAACCCATTGCACACTTAAAAGCCTTAATGGAAATTCAAGAAGTCTTTTTAACTCATGGATTAAGTTGTGCAAGTTTTAATTTGCCTGATCCAGGTCTAATAGATGACATTAACTTTGAAGACTATGACATTCAACTACAAGCAGAAAGAACAGAAGAAAGACTTGCAACTTTAAATACACTACAATTGCAAGCATTTCATGCCATTAAAAATGCTATAGATGATGACATGGTGACAGAGCGTTATTTCTATCTTGATGGACCTGGCGGATCAGGGAAAACATATTTGTACAATTTATTAATGAGTTCAGTACGAGCACAAGGACAAATAGCAATGGCGTTTGCCACTACTGGAATTGCTGCACTTTTATTAGAAGGTGGAAGAACTGTTCATAGTGGATTTAAACTGCCAGTGCCTATTTTGGAAAATTCAGTGTCAGATATTCGCATGACATCCTTACAAGCAAAGAAATTGAAGAAATGTAAATTAATTATAATAGATGAGGCCACAATGATGTCATGCTATGCCCTCCAATGTATTGACCGTTTGCTTCGTGAAGTCATGGATAATATTTTTCCATTTGGTGGAAAGGTAATTTTGTTGGGTGGCGATTTTAGACAAACATTACCTGTCGTTGTACATGGAAATCGAACAGACATTATTGAAACATGTATAAAGTCAAGTACAGTATGGAAACATTTTACCCATCTTCAACTGCAACAAAATATGAGATCAGAAGGCCAAACTGATTTCAATGATTGGCTTATTAAAATTGGAGAAGGAAGAACAGAAAAAATACTACATTTACCTGACGACACTGTAGAGATACCACCTCATATGATTTGTCAACAAGATATTATATCGGCTATATTTGAAGGGAGCATAAATAACGAAGAATATTCTGAGCTTGCCAACCAAGTTATACTGACGTGTAAAAATAAAGATGCATTAATACTCAATAATGAAATCTTAAAAAAAATTAATGCACCACAAAGAAATTATCACAGTGCTGATTCTGTACTTACTGATGACAATGAAAGTCAGGCAAACTTTTCAACTGAATTCATTAACTCTTTAACTCCTTCTGGAATGCCACCACATATTTTGCAGCTAAAGAAAGGTGCAATTATCATGTTACTGCGAAATATGAACCCCAAAAAAGGCCTATGCAATGGCACAAGATTAATTGTTCAACAATTAAAGGACCATTTTATAGATGCTGAAATTTTAACTGGGACCCATAAAGGAGAGAGAGTTTTCATACCAAGAATAGATTTAGCACCAAGTGAAAGTAGTCTCCCTTTTATACTTCAAAGAAGACAATTTCCCATTATTATGGCATTTGCCATGACCATTAATAAATCACAAGGTCAAACTTTCAAATCTGTGGGTATTTACTTGGAAGAACCAGTTTTTGCACATGGTCAATTGTACGTTGCGTTGTCACGGTGCAAAAATCCACAGGCTATTAAAGTTTACATTGAAAACAATGAAAGTCAAGGTGATTTATTAGAAGATGGACGTATTTTTACTAAAAACATTGTCTACTATGAAGTACTATAACTTTGCAGGATACAAGTTAAAGATGCCAACATTTTTTAAAAGCATTCCAAAATACATAACAATTGGTTGTTTAATTCAGTCATAATTAATGAAAGTACTGTTTATGAATGATTCGCCTCACAAAATACTTGCCTTGCATTGTTAGTAAAAATTATGTTAAAATGTTAAGTCACTATGTTAATGTTTCTAATGTTACAAGTTTAAAATATATATTTTCAAATTATTTCATTCAACAGATTACAAAGTGGATGTTAAGAGGTCAAGCACCTTTTAAGTCACAATGTAAATATTGTCTGTTATCTTAAGATTAATAACTACATTAATGTTTATCGCCAGTTTATGTGCTCAGTAATGAATTACTTTAATTACGTACGTTTTAAGGAGAGTTTTACTGTATGCCTTCCTCTACATTCAATGTATATTCAAGTTAACAATTATTGTGATACAAATTGCATGTTAATACTGATTAATTTAAAGGTCAATTGTTTTTACATTCAAATGTTAATACTTTTAATAAAAAATTAGGTTACAAAATGTATTCACTATGTTCCTGTTTATAATGTTCAAAATTATATCAATGTTTTGTCAACTTCTAAACTTACATAAAAAATAAACTTCAAGTTTCAAAATATATACTTTGAAGGTTATTGCTTACATATATTTTAAACTTCATGTTAAAATTCGCAACGTTTCAAGAAGGCTTTTTACTTTTTGCTTTCCTATTCATTCAATGTATATTAAAGTTAACAATTCTTCAGATACAAATTACATTTTAAAAAACCATTACATCAACATTTTAGAAAAATACACGTTCATATTAAAATACTTACAAGTGTCAAAAATATATGTTAATAACTAAACAACTTGACAAACATATACATCACATTGCCGTCATTTTTTGACGGGCAAGTCGCTAGTCTAGAAATAATGATAAGCAGGCCAGGAAGAGATCATCCCCTTCCAGGCAAAAGTGTGGCAAATTGTTGAATTTAGTGCATGGCCAGATCAGGGGCCTCACTCTACTCAAGAAAAAAGAAGGGAGAGAGGGTTCTCTAGTAGAGACACTAATAATTGGCGGTCAAGCAGGAGAAGAGAGGATAGGGACAGGCCTAATGTATTACATAGTATATATTATGCATGGATTAATGCAGGTCATAATAACTCAGCAGGAGGGGAAAATGTATTAACCAACCCACCTTTTACAGCTTCCTATGCAACAAAAGTGTTTGCAGATGGAGATCCTATGTTCAGATGTTTTAGGAGGATCAGAGCAGCCGGCATATTGGCTAGGAAAAGTGTTGATTCGGCTAGAAAAGGTGCTCCCCAGGCTAAGACAGCACACTAACAGATATGGTTGCATTAGGAGAGGGCAGACATTTTAGTTTGTGATTTCCGTTCAGGTTTTATTATTCTGTTTAAAAGAGTGCCCCACCATCCTTTTTCGGCTAACTTCACTTCAGCTAGGCAGTTCCCAACCATTATTCGCGAAAAGCTGAGGAAGGAGATTGGTCTTGGTAGGATGACAGGTCCATTCTCAACTCCACCTACCTATACATAAGTCATAAATGTAGGCTTATTTATCACTTATTACTTATTGTACCCAAGGGGACTTCTGTGAATAGTGGGATTGATAAACATGTGTCATCTGTGAATTATATTTCATTTGATCAGGTTGAAAAATCAATTTAGTCCACTGGAAGGTGGAAAGGTTGACATGGAATCAGCTTTTAGACTACTGTCCATTCACCCAATGTGCCATCACTTGTTGGCTTGTTATTTTGAAGGGGGGTATTACATGTCAACCCCTGCCTTCCCATGGTATGTTCCATATATTGTGCCTATTTTGAAAAGTTTAGTTCCTTCATGCACTGGGTGGTGGAGCGTAGGTCAGGTCTTCGGCCGTTAGTTCACTATTTGGACGATTTCTTATTTGCTGGACCACCCTCCTCTACAATGTATTAAGATTTAATGTGTACATTTTTGTAGGTGGCTAACGATTGATATAAAAAAAATTCCAGTGCTGTTTACCCCACAACAAGTTGATGGATTTGTGAACCACTATTATGGATATGTTGACAAAGATTAAGCTTTGGGAGATGAAGTCTTTGTAAATTGCCTGCAGGATTATACCCATGGGGTGACTTTTCTTGAAGACAGATGTGCAAGGGCCAGGTGAAGTTAACAAGGCTTCTCCAGCTGGTGTGCAGCTTTTTCAGTGGTTCTGAATTTCCAGGAGAGTAAGGCCAGGTAAAGTTAAAAAGGCTTCACCAGTTAGTGTGCAGCTTTTTCATTGTTTGGGTTTCCAGGAGAGCAAGGTAAAGTTAAAATAGATTCTGTAAGGGCAAGAGGATTGGTGTTAGGGGGAGAGAGGAGTGAGACCTTAAATCCTAGACATCCCTATTCCTTCTATTAAATCTATAGCACTCAGTGCCTCCTTTAAGACTAGGAGGTGCTGTGAGTCATACTTTAGCTGAAATGCATTGGGTCTAAGCAGGCATCTCTCATAGAATTGCTTGTAAGACTGTCTGCATCCTTGTCAGCCTATATCCATTGCCTATTATTTCCACTCAAGGCTTTTTTTTCACAACTGCTTATGTTGTGTCCTTCTCTAAACCAGTCCTGATCCCATACCATCTTCTGGATCCCGTCAAGTTCTAACTGAATTTGAAGCTTCAGGTAAGTCTTCTATCCACTAACATAGCCTTGTAGGTTTTTTTTCCCTCCCAGTTGCTGCTGTCAAACAAACTCCCAGGCATGTTCAATAGTTTCCCAACCTATATATTACACAGGCCAACAAACATTTTAGTGCCTCAAATATTAGACCTGTTTCTAGGTATATTTGACCTGCTGATTCAAAAAATGGCACAAGTTTTCCCCTCTAGTTAGGTCTAGTTATTGAGATACAGAACCTATGCCATATACCCCTCTTCACTTTGCTTGCCCATAAAAAATCAGGATATTTTAATGTAGTGTTTTAATTAATATACTGTATTTTAAGCATGAAGGAAACATAATAGAAATGTAAAGAAAAGTGTACTAAATTAAAAGAAAAGTGTACTACATGAAAATCGACTTATTTCATACCAAAAGCACATATTTATTATACAAACTTTCCAGTCATTCGACACACAAGAAGCTACTTTTGTAAAATTTCCGAGAGTGGAAACTGCCACGACAATCCTACATAAGATTCCAACAATAGTCTACCATCATGTGTGCATCCCATCTTCCTTGGTATCTGGCTTCCATTGTTTTTATGTCTTGGTGAAATCTTTCACCTTGCTCTTCGCTTACGTCACCAAGGTTCTCTGGAAAGTGATTTAAAGGGATATCTAGGTTTGCTGGATTATGAATGCATCTAATGGAGAAGAATCAGTAGTGTGTGGAAAAAATGTTTGCATGAAAAAATACCAAAATATACATTTAAACACCCTTGAAAAACCTTGAAGTCAGCTGAATTTCTTGCATTTGCAAACAGTTGGCTTTCAAAGTTGACACCACTAGCCTTCTAAAATTAGCATAACAGTCATATTCAGCTTGACCAATCACAGGCAGCATGGTATCCATTTTGCTTTGGAATTATTTGTTTTGGCCAATTAGGTTAGCTGAAACTCTTGAATTAACTCTGGTTTCCTGTCTGTGGTGCAAAGCAGCATGGGATATGTAGCAAAGCAGCTGGGAAATTAAGTGTATCACTGACATGTGACAGGAAGCTGCAAGGAGGAAGCTGCAAGGAGATTGGCTGAGCAAGCAAGATCAGATATATAGTGGGTTAATATTGCACCCCAGATGCTGCATGCTAATTAGGGGGGCGGGGTCAAATGCCTGTTTAGACACCCCCTGCAGGTGTCAACATAATCATTAGAGGAATTTTTAGATATTGATAAAATCTTTTATGAGATGTGCTGCATACACATATCCTGTTTTTTGCCAATAGAGTACAGAACTGTATTAATCCAGCTCACTTAGATAACCCTTTAAGTGACTGTGCAGATAATGAACATTAACACTCATGTTACAGTCAAGCCTGTTGAAATGAAAGCACATATCCTCTACTAATGTGTGTAGTTGTCTGCCTTCTTGTTGCCAAGACCAGGCACATGATTTGATTTCATTCATTGATGCTATGAAATGTGGGTCATTTATAAGTTGTCTGATCTGTGGACCATCAAAATTTCTTGCCTTCAGTTATTCCATGATAAGTCCAGGTAACTAATGTGCTTTGTATTCAATGCACAAATTGTCTTTATTCAAAACATTTACAAATTGTTTCATCAGGCCTAGCTTTATATGTAGCGGTGGCAGTATGATTCTATCTTGTGCTACCAAAGGTCCATAGATTACATTTTGTTCTCCAATCATCATATATTCCCTCGGAGGCCAATCTTTTCTTGCCCAATGTTCATATTTGGCTCTACTATCCCATAGGCATAAAAAGCAAGGATCCTTTGTGAAGAAGAAGAAAATTAATCACATTCAAGTCTACACAAATCACCCATTAATGTTCTTGGTAATTTATATTTTCCAAGACTAAAGAGATGGCGTGGAGCTCTTCTTTCATTCTGGTGGAGTGACCAATTGGAATAGAACCATATTTGTTTCCATTATTTAAAAGAACACATTTCAAACTATGTTTTGAGCTGTCAATGAAAATATGCTGTCACTGCCCCCACTTTCTTTACCTTGGACTTTATCAGACATGTAAGACTCATCCTCTGAGAGCTGTTGTAGTTCACGGAAAGGTGGAATGGGTACAATATAAGTGCAGAGCAGGTCTCCTGGCTGAAAGTAGATCAGGGTAAGACCACTTGTCATGATTATTTCTATTGATGCCTATGATATTAGCAATACAAAAATAACAGTCATCTAATTGGTACTCCAGATTTCAGGCATCTTCCCTTACCATATGTCTACTGGCGCAAATGCTCCATACAAGTTTTGCATATAATATGAGGAGCCCATGGCTTATCTTGATCTCCAAGCTTGACACCAAAATACCCTACATATGTTCTTTTTACAAACTCAGAAATTGGTTTCCTACTTGCTTTCAGTGTATGCTCCCCACAAATATAGCAATATATGTTAAGATGATTTAAGCAGCTCTGTCTTGAAGTTGCCATAACCTCTACAGTGTTCGATCCGCAAAAATGAGTTGTAAAAATACATTTGGAAATTTGTAAACACTCTATTTCTGCTAACTTGCACGGAAGACACCTCACAGGTAACAGAAGAAAAAGTTGAAAAATGAATTAGAATGTAAGTCTATGCGCAACTGTTTTAAACAGATCAGGTTGTGAAACCTTTGAAACACAAATTTATGTAGTGGAAGAAAACCATGATTTACCATCTGAATTTTTTGCATGTAATTATGTAATCAAACAGAACAAAAACAGTTTTGTCATTTGAGGTTTACATTTTTATGCCAGTGTGCATTATAGGAAAGGAAGTAGATGAATAGTTGTGAAATAAAGGTCAGTATACACAAAAAATGTGGGTAATTTAAATTTCCAATCAAATAAGAAAGTTTGTTATGACATCCCGATTCTGCCGAAGAGATCTTGTAAAGAGCGGACAAAAATATAATAAATTCAACCATATCTAAGAAACCACAGCTGATGCTGTCTATAAAATGCAATTCTCTGAATCAGCACCCCAAATAACTCCAGGAACAGGCTTAAAAACCAAGACACCAAGAAAAAAATGTTTTTTATTTGGTTGTGTTATTTATATTGTGGCTCTGAACAGAGATGCCTTAGTAGCACTGAAACCTGACAATGGGAGATTTTTGAGAGCTAGAGTTTGATCTGGAAGATCATTTCACTAAATGGGCACCAATAATATATTTTTGCAGATGACTATCATATATACAGTATAATATGCTTTATCTTTAAGAGTCAGTAAATTTTAAATGCATGATACATAAAACTGTAAAAATGATACATAACTATCAATACATGTATCACCAAAAATGAAAAAAAAAAACATATTTTATATCTTCAACAATTAACATTATTTTGGGTCTACTTATCAATACCATATCAAGCAATAATATATGCATAATATTAGAATTATACATTTTTAGAGTTTTTAGAACGAAAAAATTAGCCATCAGGACACTGATGTTTGAAATGACATGGAACACAACTGTTTTCCCAAGCATTTGAAAAGAGCATGCATTAAAAAAATTAAAAAAAGTGTCTTTGAAAAATATTAAGTAAAAACATATTTAAACTTTAGTGAAACTAACAGGAAATGCAAAGAGCATACTTTAGTCTGTGGATCTCAGTGGCTGGCAGACAATATGTTTTCCAAGAGCAGTTAAACTTCTGAATACAGTTTTGAGTTCTGATGCCTTTATTTGAAAAAAGAAAACACACTGTGAAACATTATCAAATAATCTCCTTCTGATGTAACGTTAATAAACATTTTTTCCATGTCCCTTTAATGTATACAATAAGATCACAGTTTTCCAGCACCTGATATACAATCAAAACTCATTAATATCAAAGATGCTATATGGCCATTAAATCTGCTTCATATAATCCATTGTGACTTTCATATTAATGAGTTGTGATTGTAAGTCTTTTGCATCAAATTCAAACTCTTTCATACTTGGGTTTCTCATCAATTAAGAAACTCAGCTTGATCCAATAAACCAATTAAGAATGAGCTTATGATACAAGTTCTACAATTTTGTTCTTGACAAATGTTTAAATAATAGAACCAAGTTTTTTTTTCATCTTCCTTTTTCATTGCTAGTATTTATTGTCCTGTCACTGATGGGATGAGTTAACATGTTTCATAAGCCATTTCAAATTCTTCCAAGTGACTTATGCCTTTTTATGACCTCAACGTGAACAGAGCTGAAGCTATTAACAAAGTCATTAACATCCATTGTGATATATCATCATATAACGCTGTGCTCAAAACAGAAAGTGGACAGAAAATAGCTCACAGAATTTTATACTACATTAACTATCCATATAATAAACAATTAATACAAAATTGCAAGAGCCCAGACCGCAGATAGAATATTAAGATATATATTGTGTCTTCTTTTTGTATCTCTAATAAAAGTAACAGATTTTTGTATCAAGATATATCTTGCCAAATCTCCCACATGTTACAAGTAAAATATACAGTAAAATAAAGTAAAATAGATAATCAAATTGTTTTCAAGTTTTACACATTAACAGCCTTATTAAATTGCGATTCGGTCAATTCTAAAGGGCTCTATATAAGCACATAGCATATTTTTTTACAGATTTTTTTAGTTAGTGAACTTCTATCCAAAAGCAAGGTCACCACTAACTAAAAACTTTTGTAAAAAAAATATGCTAAGTGCTTATATAGAGCCCTTTAGAATTTGCCGAACTGCAATTTAATAAGGCTGTAAATATTGCAAGTATTTCACATTGTCTCTTAAATTTTGTATTGAGCATGCACACTTGTCTATTATAAGAAATATTAAAGTTGTTTTGCAATTCATGTAGGTTTGTAAAATTAATTAAATATATACAGTGATTAATAAATATACCTTTTATATGTGAAGCAATAAACTAAGCTGCTTCTCATGTTCAGGGTAGAAATCTCTGGTATTTCGGAGCTGGATCCCTCTTTTGAATGATACCAAACTGGAATACTACAGGATATTTCTCCCCAGGGGTGGATCTACCAGTGATGCAGGTGGTGCAGAGGACAGGACCCTCCTCTTTTTTTGGGGGGGGGTTTAATTTTTTTTCTGTAGTGGGCCTCCTGGGCCTCCCTATGTCCCCCTGTGCCTCCTTTGCCACAAACACCCCCGGCCTGAATTTGGTATGTGTCTGTTTAACAAAGAGCATTTCTACTGAAGCTCAAAGAGGTGTCATTGTAGAGCAGTTCAGCATGCTGGGGATGTGTATCAGGGAAGAAGGTAAGAGAGCAAGGGCTGCAAAGTACAGGGGATGAATTATGGGAGGGGAGAGCAAAGGATATAGAGATGGGTGCTTTATGAGGTGGGAGCTGAGAAGGTTCGGGTGCTGTGCGGGGATGGCTGCTCAGAGGGGTTGGCTGCTGACAAGGACTGGGTGCTATTTAGGGATGTATGCTAAGAGCGATGGGTGCTGTGTGGGGGTAGATGTTCAAAGGGACTGGATGCTATGTAGAGATAGTATGCTTACAGTATATAGGTATATATACTATATAGAGGATGTTGCTAGAAAGTTGAGTATGCACAACCTGGGGCTGTGCTGCAGGTAGAGAAGCTTCTCACAGGCAGGAGGTAAGGGTTCTTGGGAAGGTTTACTGTTATGGGAAGGGTCTTTGGGAGAAAAGCAGTTATGGGAAGGGGTCTGGAGGAGGAGCACTGAGTGAGGGCCCAAGGCAAAAAAAAATTACGACCCCTAAGAGGGGAGCCTCAACTTATACATTTTTTTGCACCAGGACCTTAATTCTCTAGCTTCACCACTGTTTCTCCCTGTGAACTTAAAGAGGCTGCTCTCTGAGTAGGTAACCAAATCTATAGAACAAGCCTACTTAGATGTTGTTCGTTCTCAGATTGAGCACCTCTGACTTTGTTTTTTGTTTAGTTTTTCTCATCATATGGGTGATAGGAGGCTACAGACGTGGACTTCTTGCTCACTGTGTCTTAGGGAGTACAGCTGCACCTCACTCACGAGGCCCAGGAAGCTGAAACGTATGTTTTAGGTTTGCTGTTTTTCCTGTTCAGGGTAGAATTGCCTGGTATTTCGGGGCTGGGTAACTCTTTTGAGTGAGACCAGACTGATATACTACAGAACATTTCTCCCTGTGATGGGCACAAGTGAGCTAAAAGAGGTTGCTCTCTGAGTAGATAACCAGACCTATAGAACAAACTTACTTAGGTTGTTGTTTGTTCTCAGACTGAGAGCCTCTGATTCTGTTTTTAAGTGTTTTTATGTTGCAAGAGATGCTTGCTCTCTATGTTTTACTGAACTCATATGTTTTAATATTAAACATACCAAATACTAACCCATCATAAACAATATCCTGTTTTTTCCCATGAACTCAGTATAAGCTTTATATTTATCTTCATATTCTGTAGTAATTTAGGTTTAGCTAAATGTGGGGTTCTGGCCTCACTAAGCAGGTACCAACAAAGAATTGTACACAATTATGCTCCATGTGACATATAAATGATCCTTGTCCCCAAACAAAATATATCGTTTCAGGAATATAAGGTGTCATGGACTGTACTTTGAGCTTTATTCATTGGATTTATCACACATATGTGTTAATAAAATAAAAATAAACTGTCCCAGAGAGACCAATTTTGTCTATATGTTTTGGGATTGTGGACCAAGAAACAGCAATAATACCTTTGTTTCTGGTCCTTTCTTTAGTCATTTGGCACTGCACTATATTTCAGAGAACTTGTCCCATTTAATGTTTACTAATTAGTCACCTTGTATGGGAGAGACTGGAAGAGGCCATGGCATACTATCTATTCTGGGAGTCTGGGAGATGACGTGCCCACATGTCCACGTAGCAAGGACTAAGGCTGAAAAATGAGTGCTAAATGGAACTACACGAGGGCCTCCTGGTTGGCTGTGCTATCTTTAGGGGTATGGGAGCATTTTATTGTTTTTTTTTCACTGTACAGAAAATGAGTATTGAGCATTGAACAGAGTCTAATTAGAAGTACTCCCCCCACACTAAATAAATATTAACTACCCAATGGACCCCCTTGTCCCTATCCTTTATGGTGGTCCCCGTAGACCCTTAAGGGCAATATTGTTAACCTATCCCCCATGGAGATCCATAAGGACCACCAATCTCCCTAACACAAGACCCCCCAAACTACCTAAACTAAGTAAATATAGAAACAAATGCTTAAAATTACTTAAAATATAAAACAGAATTGCATTAAATAATGGCACCCATAGGGACCTCCATCGAGACAGGTCAATGTACCATGGGGTTCCATAAGGACTGTTCGACTAAACCTGTAGGTAACGCTCAATTTATATATGGTGTAGGTTAATCAGCCTGCATTCAAACATCCATAACTGGTAACTGTTCACTTTCTCCTTAATCTCTGCTTCCTCATTCTCATACGTATCCCTCCAGAAGGTTTATTACCCTTAAATAAACAATTTGTATAATGGTGTCTATATATGTAAAAAAATTGAAAAGTAGTCATTTGCTAAATTTGTGGACTTTGATGACCATGGGAAATAAGAATAATTACCTGCCTCTGGAGTATTGTTTTGGCCACTTTTTAATAAATAAAAAAGTATTGGTAATGATTAATTAACAATGCATTGTTACACATCAACAGAAAAAAAACATATATATGGGGGTGACTCAAGGTGTTATAACCTGGGTACCATTATGCAAAGGGTGCTACCACAGATTAAGAAACTGGTAATTTATTATATTAAAAGAGATGCGCAAGGGATACCTTTACAAATGGTGCACACCCTAGGACCTAATTACAAATTACAAATATAGAGTGATCCATTAAAATTTAACCTTTAATAATATTGCTTAAAACCAATTCTCAATAATAAAATCATTGAATCCAGATGTCATGCTACTAATATATTGGAACACTAGACAATTGTTGATTGGAACCATGTATACGCCTGAATGATTAGGACTGACAATTGATATGTGAATAAAAGAGGAATACAGTGCTAAGTGCTATAACAAATAGGAGGAATGAATACAAATGTGTAAATCATTTAAAGCAACCAGTGCTTAAATTGCAAATACACATATATTGCCTAATAGTAAGCATAATAATAAAGGGCTATATATTGCCAAATCGATATTATAATGGCAAATTCTAATATTGCCAGGACCAAAATGTCCTAAAGATAGTATTGGGGGTCCAAAAATAAATATATCAACACCTAAGGAGCACCTATAGAACTCAATGCTGGGCTGGAATAAAATGGTCAGAACCCTATGCTGAATGAGTGACGCCCACCACCTACATAAATTCTAAAGGGGCTCCCTTAATTTTTGTGCCATTGCTAAAAGAGTATTCCAAAATATGCTATTGGACTCAGATTGACACTAAGGGAAAAAATGCTGGTATAATAGTGGTGTGGGACTAACAATAGGGTAGGGAACCTAGTATAGTCCAGTATATTGCTCCTAAGGTCAAGAATGCTGCTTAGACGCCTAAGATATCATTGGCAAGCGACGCATGTACATAACGTAGCGTGACGTCAGCCTGACGCACGTTTCTACACTTCTATCAGGGATTACGATGAAATTATAGAAATATGCGTCGGGTCGACATCACGCTACTTGTATTTGCAGTCCTGTTTTGGACTAAGGCTGAAAAAGCGAGTGCTAAATGGAACTACACGGGGGCCTCCTGGTTGGCTGTGCTATCTTTAGGGGGATGGGAGCGTTTTATTGTGGTTTTTTTTCACTGTACAGAAAATGAGTATCATTCATTAAAGATGAGAAGTACTCCACCCACACTAAATAAATATTAACTACCCAATGGACCCCCTTGTCCCTATCTTTTATGGTGGTCAGCGTAGACCCTTAAGGCTTAAAATTACTTAAAATATAAAAAAGAATTGCATAAAATAATGGCATCCATAGGAACCTCCATCGAGACAGGTCAATGTACCATGGGGTTCCATAAGGACTGTTTGACTAAACCTGTAGGTAACGCTCAATTTATATATGGTGTAGGTTAATCAGCCTGCATTCAAACATCTGGTTAACTGCTCACTTTATCCTTAATCACTGCTTCCTCATTCAATTACTTATCCCTTCAGAAGGTTTATTACCATTAAATAAACTATTTGTATAATGGTGTCTATATATGTAAAAAATATGAAAAGTATTCAAATTTGTGGACTTTGATGACCATGGGAAATAAGAATAATTACCTGCCTCTGGAGTATTGTTTTGGCCACTTTTTAATAAATAAATACAAGTATTGGTAATGATTACCAATGTGCGTCTGGTCGACATCACGCTACATTACGTACATAGGTCGCTTGCCGAAGACGTCAGTCTTAGGTGTCTAAGCAGCGTTCATGACCATAGGAGCAATATACTGGTCTATACTAGGTTCCCTACCCTACTGTTAGTCCCACACCACTATTATACCAGCAATTTTTCCCTTAGTTGCAATCTGAGTCCAATAGCAAATTTAGGAATACTCTATTAGCAATGACACAAGAATTAAGAGATCCCCTTTAGAATTTATGTAGGTAGTGGGCGTCATTCATTCAGCATAGGGTTCTGGCCAATAGGTGCTCCTTAGGTGTTGATATATTTATTTGATATATTTATTTTTGGACCCCAATACTATCTGTAGGACATTTTGAGTCTGGCAATATTGGACTTTCCCATTATAATATTGATTATGCAATATATAGCACTTTATTATTATGTTTACTATTAGGCAATATATGTGTATTTGCACTTTGACCACTGGTCACTTAAAATGATTTGCACATTTGTATTCATTCCTCCGATTTGTTGTAGCACTTAGCACTTTATTCCTCTTGTATTCACATATCCATTGTCAGTCCTAACCATGCAGACATATTCAGTGACTTGCAAAAGTATTCACCCCCCCTTGACTTTTTACCTATTTTGTTACATTACAGCCTTAAGTTCAATGTTTTCTTAATCTGAATTTTATTTGATGGATCAGAACACAATAGTCTAAGTTGGTGAAGTGAAATGAGAAAAATATATACATAAAACTATTTTTTAGAAATAGAAAAGAGAAAATTGGCATGTGCGTATGTATTCACCCCCTTTGTTATGAAGCCCATAAAAAGCTCTGGTGCAACCAATTACCTTCAGAAGCCACATAACTAGTGAAATGATGTCCACCTGTGTGCAATATAAGTGTCACATGATCTGTCATTACATATACACACCTTGTTTGAAAGGCCCCAGAGGCTGCAACACCTAAGCAAGTGACCCCACTAACCAAACACTGCCGTGAAGACCAAGTAACTCTCCAAACAAGTAAAGGACAATGTTGTTAAGAAGTACAAGTCACGGCTAGGTTTTAAAAAATATATCCCCAGGAGCACCATCAAATCTATCATAACCAAATGGAAAGAACATGGCACAACAGCAAACCTGCCAAGAGACTGCCCCCACCAAAACTCACAGACCGGGCAAGGAGGGCATTAATCAGAGAGGCAGCACAGAGACCTAAGGTAACCCTGGAGGAGCTGCAAAGTTCCACAGCAGAGACTGGAGTATCTGTACATAGGACGACAATAAGCCGTATGCTCCATAGAGTTGGGCTTTATGGCAGAGTGGCCAGAAGAAAGTCATTACTTTCAGCAAAAAACAGAATGGCACATTTTTGAGTTTGCGAAAAGGCATGTGGGAGACTCCCAAAATGTATGGGGGAAGGTGCTCTGGTCTGATGAGACTAAAATTGAACTTTTCTGCCATCAAAGAAAACACTGTGTCTGGCGCAAACCCAACACATCACCTCACCCAAAGAACACCATCCCCACAGTGAAACATGGTGGTGGCAGCATCATGCTGTGGGGATGTTTTTCAGCAGCCCGGACTGGGAAACTGGTCAGAGTTGAGGGAAAGATGGATGGTGAGAAATACAGGGATATTCTTGAGCAAAACCTGTACAACTCTGTGCGTGATTTGAGGCTAGGACGGAGGTTCAATGACCCCAAACACACTGCTAAAGTAACACTTGAGTGGTTAAAGGGGAAATGTGTTGGAATGGCCTAGTCAGACTTAAAGATTGATGTTCACAAGAGCAAACCATCCAACTTGAAGGAAATGGAGCAGTTTTGCAAGGAGGAATGGGCAAAAATCCAATTGGTAAGATGTGGCAAGCTCATAGAGACTTATCCAAAGTAGCTTGGAGCTGTGATTGCCGCAAAAGGTGGCTCTACAAAGTATTGACTTTAGGGGTGAATAGTTGTGCACATTGACTTTTTCTGTTATTTTGTCCTATTTGTTGTCTGCCTCGCAATAAAAATAAAAAAAACCTCTTCAAAGCCGTGGGCATGTTCTGTAAATTAAATGATGCAAATCCTTAAACAATCCATGTTAATTCCAGGTTGTGAGGCAACAAAACACGAAAAATGCCAAGGGGGTGAATACTTTTGCAAGGCACTGTACATGGTCCCAATCAACAATTGTCTAGTTTTCCTATATATTAGTAGCATGACATCTGGATTCCATGATTTTATTATTGAGAATTGGTTTTAAGAAATATTATTAAAGGTTAAGTTTTATTGGGTCACTGTTTGTAATTAGGTCCTAGGGTGTGTACCATTTGTAAAGGGATCCCTTGTGCTTCTCTTTTGATATAATTGTTACACATCAAGCCAGGCTTATATCATATATGCAATTTAAGATACACAAGAGGATATATTTATTGGGATTCAAGTCAAATCATTTTGTGTAATATCATTTTAATGTAAAATAGGAGTGGTTAATTGTGCGAATAATTATAATTTGTAAGTTAAGTTATTTGGGGTAAAATAATGCATCTTTAGTTAGCAGATATTTTGGGAACCCATAAATGTTTGTGCTTCTTGTTGCTTGGATAATAGTCTGGTCACTCATCCAAAAACAATTATTTGTATTGCTTTCAGAAATCATGTCCTAACCATAGAATGAATTATGTTTGTTAATAAAATATGTTAGTGCACATTTTTATACAAGTAGTAAACATAATTTCTCTTTTTTTAATTAAAATTGTAATTATATTAATGCAATAATTATTAGAAATGTTCCATTTCACTTGATTAAGGGCTCGACACTAGATTTGTGTCATGAAATTCAGAATGATCTCTAGCTGAAAGTTAGAGGTTTTGATTTTAGTATATGGTACTCTTTCTTTGTGGAAAAATATAACACAGAGTTCACTAAATCTTTCAGCAACTTTAGCACTAGCCAACCACTTTGGAGCCTCATATAATTTGAAAGGGCCACTGTAGTTCTAGGAAAAATACAATGTTTGTCAAATATGTACTAAACTAACAATATTGCTTAATATTCTACAAGATCGACTCCAACAGTATATGGACCTGGAAATACCAGATATGCAAGCCATTGGCAATGTCCGCTGGATAATAGAGAAAGCAAGAGAGTTCCTGAAAAGCACATACTTCTGCTTCATAGACTATTCTAAAGCCTTTGACTGTGTGGATCAAAACAAAATGTGGCAGGTTCTTAAAGAGTTTGGAGTACCAGATCACTGCATCCTCATCCTATATGTGGACCAAGAAGCCCAAGTCTGAACCGAACATGGGACAACAGAATGGTTCAAGATCGGAAAAGGAATACGACAAGGTTGTATATTGTCACCTCATTTATTCAACTTATATGCAGAGTGCATCATGCATAAGGCCAGAGTGGATGAATCCAAAGCCTGAATCAATATTGCTGGAAAAAATATCAACAACCTCAGATACTTAATGGCTGAAAGTGAGGAGGAGCTAAAGGACCTATTGATAGAGGTAATAGAAGAGATTGCAGAAGTTGGCCTGCTGCTCAACGTTAAAAAAAATGAAGATAATGGTAAATGGCTATCTCACTTCCTGGCAAATAGACGGGGAAGAAGTGGAGACAGTGACATATTTTATTATCCTGGGATCCAAGATCTCTGCAGATGGTGACTGTAGTCAGGAAATTGAAAGACATTTGCTTCTTCGTAGGAAAGTTATGGCAAGATTGGACAAGCTAGTAAGGTGTAAAGATATTAAACTATCAACAAAGGTCGAACTATGGTATTCCCAGTAGTAACATACGTATGTGAGAGCTGGACCATAAAGAAGTCTGAGCACCATAGAATTGATGCCTTTGAATTGTGGTGTCAGAGAAGACTGCTTAAAGTCCCTTGGACTGCAAGAAGATCCAATAAATCAGTACTTTAAGAAATCAAGACAAACTGTTCACTAGAAGATATGATCATGAGGCTGAAGCTAAAATCTGTTGGCCATATCATGGGATGGCAGAATTCCCTAGAATAGACTCTGATGCTGGAAAAGATTAAAGGCACGAGAAGAAGGGGACAACACATGCAGAGATGGATAGATGAAGTCACTGAAGCAATGAACATGAACTTGATGAATCTCAGAGGGGCAGTGACTGAGAGATGTACCTGGCATGCTGCGGTCCATAGAGTAACGGAGAATGTAACATGACCGAACGACTAAACAAAAACAACATTAACAGCTGTGTAACCCATGGAAATAAAATATTTTTTGAAGACTGTGTTTATGAGTATAGGAATCTATTTTGTGTTTGTTACATCAACACTTTCTGAGTGGTGGATCATGAGGATGTGTGTTTTTGCTATCAGTGGAAAGATCATGGGCAAGAAGGGAACAGAGAGCCATTGTTAAGATAACTGGAGAAAATTGAAATTGACACCACTCCTCTTCCCCTGCACTGCCTAGATGAAAACTCCGTACTTTAGGAAATACAACTATTGCACTCCAGCTTAAGTATGCCCTTAATCAGACTCAAACTTTTCACACGCACATATATATATATATATATATATATATATATATTGTACAGTGGTCCTTTGACCATAGTCCATTACTGATTTAGAAGTCTTAAAACAAATCAATCACTGACACACTTTAAGTATGCTTCAAGCTACTATTGCACACAAATAATTTACATTTAAAGGGTAAATGAAGGCCCACATTTGCTATCATGCACTTAAAAGAGTGGATTTCAAAAATGTTAATGAAAAATATGTGCTTAAAGAATTCAAGATGTGTTTTTAACATGTACAACCTGCTTTTGGAACAAAGTCAGACCTTCTTCAGGAAATATTATTTAGGTATATAATGTTGGAGGAAGTAACTTATTTTCATACGGTCCTGACATTATTCCAAAAGTAGTTCGTATAAAACACGTTTTAACCCTTGTAGTATTTAACCTTACTGCAATGTAAATGTTTGAAGTGCCAGTTTAATTGAATGATCTGTGCACATGTATAACTCATATTTAAGTGAGCATGTTATTGTTGAAAATAAGTAAACAAGTGTTCTGAAGTCCATAGTAAATGTGTATGCAATTCTGTGGTCAAAATGTGTAAAATGTGTCATATTTTGTCTAATGTTAAGATGTCAGAAATTATAGCTCACCATGCCATAGTTATTATATAAATAACATAAAAAATAAATACTGTTATCATTATGAATACAGTTTTACCCAATCTTACACATGTTTATTTGTTTTTATGAGGTAATAGATTTCTTACTTTGTATTGATCTTGTTCAGATAATATTTTAAAATGTATGAAAAAAATGTTGTATTAATTTATAAAACAAGATTCTGAATGAAATATAAAATGTTTCTATTGTAATAGTTTGACATTATTACTCCATAGTGGAAAGTCCGTAACTTGCAATAAAATGTGTTGTTCTATTCACACTATTGTAAACTGTCCCTTGAGAAACAGATGCTTGGCTTACATTCTATGAAAGCAAATTGAGTTATTCTTTTATAGCAGTATTTGCTATAGTATATTAATGTTAAACAAATAAAAATGGCATTAGTGAAAAAGATCTACATGATACCTGCACACTCCTGAAATTAGGCCAGATGGTCACTTCTGACTGATGTAATCTACTAAACTCTGCGGAGAGGCACAATATTGATTCAATTTCTGAGTTTAAATGCAGGCCCCATATCTACTCATGTCCACACTGATATCAGTTGCCTGAAATCCAATACTGAGGTGTAGATTGGGAGATGATGTTAGCAGCAGCCTATTAAACCTGTCAATTCCATCTGTTGTCTAATACTTTAAAATGCTGTGTGTAGTTTTTAATAGGTTGGCATTAGGTTTAGAGAATATATATTTAGACTTTGATTGGTTGAAGTATCAAGGGTGAGTTTAATTAAATTACATTAGATAGCACAGCCTAGTTAAGATACATTTAAATTGTGAAACATCAACATGGTTAGAGGCTATTTAGAATTAACAGTATAAAAAAATCTAATCAATAATAGTAGCATCTCTGGATTAAACCCAAATACGAACTGGAAAAAAGACATGGTGTGTGAATCCAAAGGATAGAATTTGGCTAAGAAACATACATCTTACAACCTTTCAATATATGATTAACAGAAATACATCTAACAAAATATACCTCTTCTAATATATTATATATTCTAATAGATTTGCCAAATGTATTTCTTTTGTTACTGTGTAGAAACTAAAATGTTTTTTTCCACTTCAAAAAGAGACTTGATAGCTGAACATATGAATTGGGGATGACTTACTAATGAATACAGTATATGATTTCCATGACAGCATTGTGTTGACAACCAATATATATATATATTAATTTATATTCTAGAGGATATTACATATCCTAATGCTTTCATTGGGAAACCCCTTTCTAGCCTACCTTTTAATAAAATGACTGTAAAGTGTGTAAAAGCATTGTTAATTGGCAGAATAATTTGTATCTGTATTGTTTAACAATACTATTGCTTATTAATATATGCTTTATATTTTTGTCTTCATTAGTCCACAAATTCAAACGTCTGTGGAGTAAATTCATAAACAAATTATATTAACAACTCTCAGTTTTAATGATTGACAATATTAAAAAAAAATCTATAGTAGTTTAGAATACAAACCAGAACATAATTGATAGAAACGTATAAATCAAAGTAGATCAAAAGTTAAAAAATAAGGATTGTTTAATTTCAATACTTTGTGAATAAATATAATTATATTTTAAACTTAATAACATCCATGATAAAGCCTGAACTAAATGTATCTTTAAAAATAATGGTAAAATTGTAAAAAATGGGGTGAAGAAGGGGAAACAGAAGGATTATATATACAATTGTGCTCAAAAGTTTGCATACCCTTGGCGAATTGGTAATATATGTACCATTTTTAAAGAAAACATGAGTGAGCAGGCAAAACACATTTCTTTTATTTCTTATGGAATTCATATTCAACTGTAGGTTATAACAGAAGGGCACAATCGTAAAACAGTGCTGTATTTTGTAATAGTTGTCTATGAGGCCTCTAATTCTTGCAGGTGGTATAGCTGTGCATTCGTCTTGGCAAAATGCCACCAGGTCGATGATATTAAGGTCAGGAGACTGTGATGGCCACTCCACAACCTTCACCTTTTTCTGCTTTTACCTCTGGAGGGTCAACTTGGCCTTGTGCTTAGGGTCATTGTCATGCTGGAAATTGCAAGAGCATCCCATGCGCAGCCTTCGTGCAGAAGAATGCAAATTGTCTGCCAGTATTTCCTGTTAACATGCTGCATTCATCTTGCCATCCCCGAATTTTCCACTTCTTAATAAGTGATTGAACAGTACTCACTGGCATTTACATGGCTTTTGATATATTTTTATATCCTTTTCCATCTTTATGAAGTTCCATTACCTTGTTACGCAGGTAACTTTTGCCAGTTCATATCTGCTCCACGTGGCTCAATATCTATGCATCCACGTGAGAGCTAATAAACTCATTGACTATTTATACCCAGACACTAATTGCAATTTAAAAATCGACAGATGTGTGAAATTAACCGTTAAATGCCATTTTAACCTGTGTCTGTCACTTTGTGTGTCTGTAACTGGGCCAAACATTCAAGGTTATGTAGACTTTTGATCAGGGCCATTTGGGTGATTTCTGTTATCATTATGATTTAAAAAGGAGCCAAACAACTATGTGATAATCAATGGCTTCATATGATCACTATTTTTAAATAAAAAACAATTAATTTCCATAATCAGTCATATTTTCAAAATAAATGCCAACATTTCACAATTTCTGCCAAGGTATGCAAACTTTTTAGCACAACTGTATATTAGGAACAACAGAAGTCCAGTCCTGCTAGAGGTGAGAAAATAAACTGATTTATATTTAAATATTGTCTGGATACACCAACTTATCCAAATATATTAATTCAAATCTTCATTTGACTAGTACCGTCCTATTGCCCTAAAATCACTTCTAAAATTAACTAATCTTTCATTATCAGTCTAGATTTCCCTCCCCTCTGTCCCCCCAGACAATATATTTTAAATTTCATAATTTTATGTGGATAAACGGATACATAACAATGAATCACTAGGCAGTAGATTTTCATATCATACTGAGAACACATCATTCTCCACAGGAGTGTATTCTGCCATATTATATTATACAGTGATATGTTATTACACACAGATTGTTCATAGATACATGTGTAATTAAAATCACTTTGGTGACACTAATATGACAGCAGGAACCTAACATAAGATGGTGTCTTGTCATGTTGAAGTATCTTACAAATATTTTCACATTTATCGCTGCAAAGTGTAAACTGACAAGTTGTACAAGTATTGCAAGAGAAGTCTGCAAGTTTTCTGATGAGTAGTGTGACAAGTTTCAACAAAAGCCTAACCATTTTTCCTGTGGACTATCTTTGTTCTTTTGTGTATAAGACCCTTTATATCTTCTAGAGCCTGGATGTTCTGCAACATATTAAACAGAAGCCCTGGGTCTCCCTCTTGAGAAATATTGCCTTGGTACTATATAAACAAATATATTGTTTTCAACTGTAGTAAAACTGCAAAATAAAAAGAGTGGCATCTAACATCTAAGGGTTATGTAAATGAACAAGAACAAAACTGAAAGTATGGGTGCCCATTATATTAGAATAAATAAAAGGCACATTGTTACTAGCAGTAAAATACAAAGTGTAGGACCGGGGTGGCTGGTGCATAGGGACAAATGGGCAACCGCCCTTCCAAAATGAATGCACTGACTTAATCCCCCCATTACTTACTTAATTATATAAGTTCAACATTCTGTTTTTTTAATAGCTGCTGCTGTCACTTTAAATTTCAATCACTCTGTGCTGCAGTTAAACACACTGACTTATCACATCCAGCCCCCTGCTGGTGATTTGTCTAGTACTACAGATCAGGGTACATGTGAGAATTAAAAAAAAAAAAAAGTCACAATGCTGTCTATTTCCAAACTGTGCTCTAACTGATAGAGCTGAGCCTGTCTGTCAAACGCAGCATCACCCAATGTCCAGGAGGGAAAAGTCCTGTATCATACAGGGACCTCAGCTCTTACAGTCCCCCCGGAAGTGAATGCATTGGTGTAATCTCAATAAAGTTTATTGGAAAAAAAACAACTCCCAGTTCACAGCGCATGCAGATAGAGGGAGCTACATGTAAAGCTTCAGTTTTCTCAATACTCTGGTGGTCTTATTAATTCTGACAACCCTGCTCCACACATCAAGCTTGTGACCTGTCTGTCACCACCCCGGCCTATACAAGACAGAAGCAGCTGCAGAGCTCAAGTGAGTCCATATCCCTCTCTGTGCCTTGTTGTTATTGTTTTGTCCTTCAGTTGTGTCAGACTCTCAGTGACCACATGGATGCAGCACACCAGGTACATCTGTCTGTGTTTCTGGTTGTGCTTATCCATATGATTTTCATGGCAAAGATATTGGAGTGGGTTGCCAGTTCCTACTCCAGTGGACTGCATTTTGTCTGACCTCTCTAAAATGACCTGCCCGTCTGGCGTAACCCTTCATGATATACCTCACAGCTTCATTGAGGTAACAAGTCCATTCACCATGACAAGGTAGCGATCCAGAAGGGGTCCTGTGTCTTAGTCTCTATGTCCATATGTATTTATATGTAGAGGGTATACTTACTTTTGGGGAAGAACTCTTCTTGTATATGTAAGATATATATAATGTGTGTGTGTATATGTGTATATATATGTGCGTGTGTATGTATATACAGTATATATATAATTGTTGCTTATTATACATATAGACTTTATTACCAGGATTTGGCCCATTCTCTCTCTCTTTATCTATGTATTGTATTTTTCCTCCTTGCATTATACTATATATGTGGCTGCACCTTTTTATGTGAGATCCTTTGTTTTTAAGACTCGTATCTTTTTATTTTATTTCTGTATATCAATAAAAGTTGTATTTTATAAGTTCTGGTATCATGGTCCTAACTGACCTTATGAGATTTCCAGATGGTTTTCTTTACTGTTCTGTTCCCTTTTTTGTGTGTATATATATATATATATATATATATATATATATATATATATATATATATATATAAATATATATATATATATATATATATATATATGTGTGTGTGTGTGTGAAGGAGCAGAATTAGAAATATATACTAATTAACCACTCAAATATGTTTTTGCAACTTAATATTAAATATGTAAAGGCAGCCTATAAACTGAATAAATATATTTTTTACAAACACATAGATTAATTCAAATGTATTTTTTAAAGATAATAATGTTTAAAATGGAGGGGGGAAAAAACAGTATTGAGTCATGCAGAACCAAGTTAAGGTGCAAATTTCTGGTTGTGGTCGGTTGTTGGTGAATTATTACCCTGTCCTTCTGTAGGTGCAAGATGTTCCTCCGTGTTGTTTAGTCTCTGTTTAATTAATCTATTTGCTCATTTAACAAATTATTTATTTATGCAGTTTTACTCTCATTATATTTGTTGCTTTCATAGAATCTGCTTGTATCATTATTGGCTCAGTCATAAAATACCTGACCTAGGCTCAGAGTGATAGATAGAGAGAGGGAAGGATAGAGAGGTATGGGGATAGAGGGGTGTATTGAGGGAGGAGAGAGAGGAGTAGAAGGAGAGATGGATAGAAATGGAGAGAGAGGGATAGAAGAAGAGGCATAGAATATTTATCTCTAACTTTCTATCTCCCTCTCTCTCTATTCCTTCCTCTCTGTCTATCCATTCCTCTCTCTCTATCCCTCTCTCTCTCTCTATCCCTCTCAGTAACTCTCTATCCACCTCTCTTACTACCCCCCCCCCCTCTCTATCTCTCTCCCTGTCTTTCTCTATGGGATCACTTTTGTGGATGGAGACTGTGTCACTAGGCAGAGTCTATACATGTTGCTGTAACATGTTGTGAAGGGGAGGGGTTTATACTGCTGGGTGGAGTCAATGTAAGGGGAGGGGCCAGGTCTCTGTTTTCCGCCACACAAAATTGGAAAGTCACCAGCCGCCACTGGAGTAGGGTACACTGTAGATGCAGCTGTTTTATTGGTGTGAATAAACGAAATTAGTCCATTTAATTATAGGGATACCTTCTTTTAAATAAAGATTTTTCATGCTGACTTTTAAAGGTAAATTAGCAAAAACACCTGGTAATAGTGCTTTGAAGCTTCCATAATTAAAAATCATAAGTCATGAGTCTTGTACGTCCATCTCAAAAATCGCTGGATAAAACATGAGTGCATATCTGGGGTAATTTCCCCTGCACTCCAAAGTTTCCACCACTGCTTATTCCCCACACTTAATACTTGTTTATGCCCATTTTCTCCCTCTCCTCTGCCTCACTCCTCCCCCTTCCCCTCTTCCTCCCACTCTCTTTCCCCCTCTATTTATCTCCCCACCTCCTCCTCTCCCTCCCTTCTCTCCCTTGCTTAACTTCCTCAACTACCTCTCTTCCTCTCTCCCTCTCTTCCCCTCTTTCCTCTTTCCCCTCTCTCTGCCTCTCCAAGACTCCATTCCCATTGTTCCCTCTCCTCTTCATTTTTAACATTTTTAGATGGAATCTTCAACACACTACTGACAAGTGGTTTCTGTGTTTTTAAAAATGACCATGAGAAAAAGAAATGTTCTTTAAAAGAAAGGAGGCCTCTTTTTTGAATTACTTAACCTCATGATCCTAATGTTTGAAAACAAATTCTAGCTTTTATATATACCGTAGTACATGTGTTATTTTATATACATTACATGTATAGAGCCCTCTTACTAATTTTTTTGGCACACATCCCTACCAAGTTTTTGTCAGGCTGAGTACCTGGTCTGGTCGTCCCCTGAGGTGGCCATGTAGGTATCTTAAACCTTGCCCTGTGGAGCATGGACCTGGCCTGACAAACAAGCTGAGTAGGCTGCAGGGTAAGCCTAGGAGGTGTGTGTCTGCATCTGCACCTGCCCTCAGTGAGCTCCTTCCTGGTCCTCCTGCTTCCATGACTTTGCAGCTCCTGAGTGCCAAGCCTTGCCAAGGGACACAGAAAGTGTCTGTCTGCTACTCCAAGGGACACAGAATGTTTATGTTTGAGACCAAGCTATGCCAAGGGACACAGAAAAAGGCTGTCTACAAGCTAGCCAAGTGACACAGAAGTGCCATCTCCAAGTTCTCCAAGTCATGTCTGGTAACTCTGGGTTTTTGAGATCAGCCCCTAGGATTTTACCCCTAAACATCCTCTGGGTGTATTAGTTTTAATGTAATAAGTGTAGAAATAAAGTACATAATCTCACCTTGTTCTCAGTACGGCATAAGGTGCATTGCTTTTATTTATTCTTGTCTTTTCCACAAAAACTAGATAATCCAGTGCTTGAATTTGGAAACATTATTTCTACATAGCAGTCTTCATGCTTTCAGTATTAAGCTATGTTTATCAGCTACTCAAAGATCTTTTATTGGAAGAATGGAATCAACTCTAAACTAACCCTCATAAAAAAACAGATGTTTTATGTGCTACATAGAAAGCATAATAAATGTGTCTTTGTTATTTAAATTAACTGTTCTTAAAATTGGCTTTGGTTTTATAGTATCATTAAATAATTCATATAAACCAGAGTGATTAAATACAATAATTATGATGATGATGACGTAATCCCCAAGGAAAGAGATGATTCATTTATAAAGTGGTGCCATCCGGAATCAAGCATGTATTACAACTGAAAGTATGGCCTTTTTGTATTGCTTTAATCTTATTGGAAAACACATTAATCTGAAAGTAGAGGTCATCTTCAGAGAATTAATGGCTGGGGAAATACAAGATCCTTAGAATGCTTTGGGTAGAGCATTCTTACAAACATTTTATTGAAATGTATATTCTCATAAGCAATTCTCTTTAAAAAAAAAAATCATATTTTTTTCCCAGGACCCAACTTAGAAACTGCCAAGATACATAGGTGGAACAGTGATCCACAAATATTAATGCTGAACATATAGATAAAGGTTATTAGGTTACTATTTTTCTCTGTTTAGGGAATGCTGATTTAATTATGCATTTGGGATTCCTATTTTTACTTATTGAAATTGAAAGGTCAAACTGCAATAATATTAAATGTCAAAAGCATACATATTTTCCCTATAGCACACATCCATACATAGAAAAAGTTGTAGCGAGTTATTTAATTATCCAACACTAACTGAAGTTATGTAACCATTAAGCATGCCGTTGAACTGAAATAGATGAAAATCATACATTGAAATGTGAGAAAAGGATTTTGAACTAGTAATATTTCATCTTAATAATAATGTCCCGTTCAACAAGGTTAGAAAGACTTATTACTATAAGTATAAATTACTATAAATTTCCTGGATTTGTAAGGCAGCATTAATACTTTTGGTAGCTCCTCTATTATGCTTCCAGGGCAAAAAATGTATGGACACATTTCTCAGTTTTACTGAAGTATATTCTTTGGAGTTACTAGAGGCCCATTTTCAAGTTGAAGCCTGAGACAGCATTTTATTAAGCAGACCACCCTTAGGCCTCTATTAAATTCCATGAGTTACAGAGCGATTCAAATTGAACAAGTCCACAACCAAAGGGCCGAAGCCTTAAGCCCGTAAACCCTTCCCACACCCGCAAGCTTTTCTGGGGCTGAAATAAAAGCTGTTACAATCCAATCCCGTAATTAGGGCTCTCAGCCAATAGAAAGCAAAATACCCGAAGATGATTGACAGAGAGAAATTATAAAGTTGCGTTCCACCCGTCCATGCGTTGACTGTATTTTAGATTCTCACAAAGTGGCATGCAGGTCCCGGAGTTGGTGGTTTGAGCAGTGATAGAGAGAGAGAGTAGAAGATTTTTCAGAGCAGGTTCTTACTGTTTCATTCTTTTATAATATTCTAATAACAATTTTACACTAAACCTTTGATTACACATATTTACAGATTACACATAATACAAACACTGATCTATTAAATAACACACACAGATACACATAGAGCTAGGTCACTCCATCCCAGGGGGGTGGTAGCATGGAGGAGGGACAGGCCTCAGGGTCAGATGAGGGAGTGCAGGATTTCCGTCCACAGTTGGGAGGGTAAGAGGCTAAAGGCAAGCACAGGGCCCTGAACTACACAAACGGGAAGAATGTGGTCCTCTTCTGTGCGATCCGTGAGTGCCCTGTTATACTTGCAGGGTGGGGAGTTAGGCTTGGCCTAAGGCCCAGGTCTTGAAGGAGGTAGCGGCCACAGTAACAGCAGTGGGCACAGTGGAAAGGGATGTGAGGTCTGTGTTCGATGACATCAGGGCCAAGGTGAGGAGGATGATGGCCAAGGAGGCCAGTCAAGATGCAGACTATGCAATACAATGAGTTGTAGAGGGTGGCCAAAAATCTTCTGAGTCAGGTGCCTGCCACTGGAGCTTCAGGCCTGGTGGACCAGCAGGATCAAGCCTCCATATCAGGTGAATATCACATACACCAACATGCTACCACATGTAAGTTATACACACTATACATGTACATGATGACCAACAAGGACACTGACATGTATAGTGTGTATATGGCATTAACAAGGAATGCATGGATCAGTCATGCGTCATTAAATCCATGAAGCTGACAAATCACTGTAATTCGTGGGCACAACGCAACTAATCAACCAATAGAAAGTCCATGTATGGCTGTGCCCACTTCAGCATATGTAGTTACAGACCACAGCAGGAATCAAGATAGTGTTAGGAGCCAAGAACAATCAAGATCAAGAACCAAAGAATAGATCACATCTAGCAAATGATAGCTTCTTATAGTTGCAACTAAGAGAATCATCCAGGTTCAAGCATAGATGTCAGAGAGTTAGGAATGAACACAAACAAATGTATTATTCATCATACTTATAACATATACCTTTATTTTCTCTTTTTCAGCTTCCAGGAGGTTTGGGTTCAGTGGTGCGCCAGAGACGGGGGGTACCAAGCCCTCGCACAGCAGGAACCGGCACAGGGGGAAGAGGAACCGAGAAGGAACCGAGGGCCCTGGTTCAGAGGAGGAGGAGGATATAATCTGGGCAGTGGGGTCACCAACAGGACCATCAGCTACACCTGTAGCATTTGTCTCCACTGTCCCCTGTTGGTTAAGCAGTCCACAAAGAGACAATGGTAGATAGTGAAGAATAATATATGGCTTTACTAACTTGGATAAAACAACAAAACATATGTACCTCAGGTTATAAACATAACCAGTACTTGCAGCATCAAGCAATATTCAATGACTGTTAAATCTCTAACAGACACAGAGATTACATAACCCTTCCTAACTGTCACTTAACCCCTTATTGACTGGACACAATTACACATACAGTAAACATAATATTAACATTACATATTGTGTAATAGATGCTGTTGTATCTCCCAACATCCCTTCTCAATGGCATGTGCATTATTATATGACATCCAGCATCCCCCGCAACGAGAACCATTCATTACTTTGCCCAAATTTTCTAGTGGGCACTTTTGTTATTATACAGTTGTATATCTCAGGGACTCCTTCATTTATCTCCTCTTGTGGACACTTGAGAGTTATTGGTAAGAGGAAGTCCAGCATTATCTGGGCAATCAAGGTCTTCCTATGTGGAAAGTTCTTCCAACATGCATGAAGCATCGCCCTCCTCCATGCTGCCCCACCTCTTAGCTCTGTCGGTCAATCTGTCTTTTCCTTGTGCTTTACTGCTCTTCTCCAGAATTGTTTCAGGAGCATTATCACCAGATGTTACAAACGGTTTCCCAGGACTTCTCCTTAAACACGGTCCGGCCGGAATTGTATCAACATAAAGGAGGTCATCCTCAAACATTTTTTGTTCTGTCTTCTCCATGTCCCAGGCACGCCGCCATTCCCTTTTTGAATACTTATGTTTCATGGAATATCTGTTTCTGCTGTGTGTGAGTTCCATGGGTTGAATAGTCTTTCTTTGACTGGTCTGTGGAAGTGGTGTACGTGTGGCCTTTGCTTTGAAACAACATGTACATTTCATAAGTGTGTGGCAAGGTAAAATTGTCATATCTAATGTTAGACCTCTCTTTGCAAGATCATTTATGGCTTCTAGGTTTCAATGCCCCAATCTTCTGTGCCATACGTGGATAAACTTACTGTGTACATTATGAGTTGTCGCTTTGGCTTTTTCACTTGCAGTGATAAGTTTGTATAGGTGTTCATTCAACCTTCCCTTTGCTAGGTTTTGTTTTCTGTTTCGAATTATGCATGTTTTGCCATGGAATTGGACTGTGAGTCCAATTTTAGCAAGGGTTGTTACTGATAGGAGACTTCCTTTCAGGCATGGAACATACAGAACATTCTTTAGAAGGATTCTTTGCTTATTCCCTAAAGGTGTGATGCAATTCAGGAATGCTTGACCTTTGCCTTTGTGATTAATGATTTGGGAGCCATGATGGGACCCCCTTCACCCCACAAGTAACTCTGCTATTTGGAACGCTGGCACACTGGGTGCAAATGTCAGAGGCTATTACAACAGACCTGAAACAGGCGTTACTACATCAAGTTATATGCACTGTAATAATGTATCTGTGCTAGAAGTAGGCCCTAGGATGCTAGAATTATATAAAAACTACTGCAGTCACTTATGTGAAAAAGTTAAGGTTTAATTTTCTGCAGGAATTTATATGGCCCTGCGATCGGCCATGCGTGATTCCTCTGGCTTTAGTCATGAAGGAGGAAGCTATTTTTATGGCTCTGTAAGAGGAGAGAAAATAACAGACCTGGGTTATTAGTGACCTAAACAGATAACCCTGAATAGAAAATGTGTAGTGGTAGCAAGATAGCCAGACCCCTCTAAACATCTGGAAATCATGTGGGTGGGAGGTATGGCAAGCTATTTGCCCAGGAGGATGGGCTAGAACTGGGGGGAAGTCTTTGGTGTTTTGTGTTATCTAAAAATGTGTCTTGAAAAATAAAGAAGTGCCAGTCTGACTTTGGACACACTAAATAAAGGTGGTATCAGAATATAAATGACTGGCTTCACAGGGCTGCAATAAGCGCCGAAGGCCCGTACATGACTGACTGGCTTGAGGGGGTTAGAGGTTTCAAACGGCTCACGAGTTGCAGGCTTTAAAAAAATTAGCTCGTAACTCAGAAGCTGTCGAGAAAACCGCGAAAAGAAGCCAATTAATTAAAAAATTAACTTACAACCTCACACACAGCACAGGGGGAGAGGCAGGGAGCCAGTAAGTGAGATTGCAAGATAATTTGATATTTAATTGGTGTTTTTGGGAGGTCTGAAAAAGGCTAAGCAAGGAAAAAAATGGGGGCAGTATAGCCATAACTTTTTTTCAAGCTAGTAAATCAGTAACACATTTCGGGCTTGGGTAATATGAAAAGTTTCCCAAGCCCGCAAATGGTTTTACACCAGCAAATGCAAACAGGGGTGAGAGGGTGGAAAGAGACACTGGGGAGGGAGTAGGGTGGAAAGAGACACAGGGAGGTAGTAGAGGGGAAAGAGACACTGGGGTGAAAGAGAGGGAAAAGAGACACAGGGGAGGGAGATAAGGGGAAAAAAACCTCCAGGGGAGGGAGAGGGGGCACAGAGACACGGGAAAGAAAGAGTGGGGAGAGGCTCGCAATGCTCACAGAAGGCACTCATTGCATAGGGCTTGCCAGGAGCGCAAAGGTGCTCATTGCGAGGCTCGTAAGTTGCGGGTTGGCTGACGCCTGCAATAAACGGCAAAGTCGCTCATTTCTGGGCTTGCGATGAGCGCCAGAGGCACTCATCGGGAGGCCCGCAAAGTAGAGTGGGGGAGAGGCTCACAATGAGCGCCTAAGGCTCTTATTGCGAGGCCCGCAAGTTAGAGGGGGGAGAACCTTGCATTGTGTGGCAAACAGCCTTGCCAGGCTTCAAATGTTATTACCGTCATTTTTTACAGGCAAGTCGCTAGTCTTATATAGTTGGAGTAGTAGTTATAGCTTACTGTTTAAGTTTGAAAGCTCATACAGTTTTTGTAATGCTGTCCACATACCTTAAACTGTGTTTCCTTTTCTTATGTGAATGAGTTGATCATCTTCCACTAATAGGCTTATAACTGCTTTTGCTTGTCTGTCTTTCTTGTCCCATTCTTCACGGTTATTAGTGGGTCTGTTTGTACCTGCCATAAGTCATCTTTGGATAAAAGCATTTCAAGCTTGAATTTCCATAGTTGGTAGTTGGGGCACACCGTCCTTTGGGCGCACCAGATGTGCGCACCCTCATCTGCGCCTCGTCAAAATCGCAGATCAATAGCAAAAGGATGCAGCGACACCAGCTCGTCCCACAGATCAGTGACAGTCGCAGATCACTGACAGGTAAAGAGCTTTTGTGGGGATGTGTGGATGGGTTTGTGGATGGCCAGGGGATAGAAGTGTGGATGGGCAGGGGAATGGATGTGGGGATAGTTATGGGATGGATGTGTATGTTCTTTCAATATGAAAAAATGTATGTGTTACTCCTACCTCAGCATCCACTAATGGCTTGCAGATTTATTTGTCTTGTCATACACATCCATCCCCTTACTATACCCCTGCCCATCCACACATCTATCCCCTGGTCATACACAACCCCATCCACATATCCCCACACAAGCTCTTTACGTGTCAGAGATCTGTGATTGTCACTGATCTGTGGGACGCGCTGGTGTCACTGCTTCTTCTTGTCAAGCTTGCTGTTGTTGATGTGCGCTTTTGACGGCGCGCAGATGATGGCGCGCACGTGTGGTGCGCTTAAAGGTTGTGTCACCGGTAGTTGGTATTGTTGAGCTTTGCTATTGCAAACTTCACATATGAACCACGTGTCACCTTTGATTAAATTGGATGCAGCTCTTTTTTTTTTCACTCAGTATTTACTGGGATCAAGTATGTTACACTCACAGTCACATTATTTGTGGTTTCCTTTGGTGTCTGGGCCCATAACCTGTTAGTTAAGCAGTCCACAAAGAGACAATGGTAGATAGTGAAGAATAATATATGGTTTAACTAACTTGAATAAAACAACAAAACATATGTATATCAGGTTATAAACATAACCAGTGCTTGCACCATCAAGCAGTATTCTATAACTGACCAAAGAAAAAAAGAAGAGAAAGACACCTAAGAACTAGAGGGGTTAAACACATTCAATAAAGAGATAATTCTAAATAATGCACATAAAGGCAAAAACTATAAAATATAGCTTTTAATAATACAATTAAACAACACATTATAAAAAACACAAAACAACGCTGAATAAAACATATCAAATACAAAAGACAATCCCTCTGGATGTACGTAGGCGTGAAGGACAGTCAATCACATATTATAATTGTCTAACTACGATTCGTCGTCACGCTGCGTTGCGTACGACTTAGCGATGAGGGCTGCAGGCGCTCATCGGCCGGCGAGCCTCGCGCAATGAGGCGAGCCGTTAAACCGCTCTTTTGCGTAGTGCGTACGACTTAGCGATGAGCGCCGCAGGCGCTCATCGCCCGGCGAGCCTCGTGCAGCGAGGCGAGCCATTAAATCGTAGCACTTTGGCAATGAGCGCCGCAGGCGCTCATTGCAGGCGAGCCTCGCGTCGCGAGGCGACCTGTTAAACCGTAGCACTTAGAAAAAAAATACGAGGTGAAAAAAGATTAAATTGTAGCACTTTGGCAATGAGCGCCGCAGGTGCTCATTGCAGGCGAGCCTCGTGCAGCGAGGCGAGCCGTTAAATCGTAGCACTTTGGCAATGAGCGCCGCAGGCACTCAATGCAGGCGAGCCGTGCGTAGCGAGGCGAGCCGTTAAACCGAGGTGAAAAAAATGATGAGATAAGCGGCGGAACAAAAACAGTAAAAAAACCACTAAATACACACTAAAAAATAAAACAAAGGTCACTTACAGCATGGGGAACCAGGCAGGACGTCTGGAAGTGAGTTGGAACTGCAATTTAGATCGATTTAGCCAAGTTACAAAGATCGAAAATCGGCTAAGCGAGAAAAAAATGGCCGCTGAAAAAAATGAAAACGAGGCTATACTACTACGAACTGCGTAAAACACAGTTACAGACGTATGTCTTTGAAAAACAATGAGATAAAGGATGTGGATTAACCGCGCAATGAGTAAAAAGACAGTAGCGAGTACATTTTACGAAACACAATTACAGATTTACTCATTAACACAGATTTAGCTTTGTCTCGCGCAACAATGGATTTCCCGCCTAAACCAACGCATTTGATGTGAAATATGTTGCAAGTTACAAAAATTAAAATCTAAAAAAAAAAATTGTATTTATTTTAAGAAAAAAAAAAAGGGACAAATGTAGCGTCATGTTGTGTGGCAAACAAATTTCACTACATTTAATTTTTAGTGACCGTCATTTGGCCGTTTGACCATATTTACTGTTAAACTGTAATACTTTAGCGGGCTGAGCGATGAGCGCCGCAGGTGGTCATTGCCCGGCATGCCCCGCGCAGCGAGGCGAGCCGTTAAACCGTAGTACTTTGGCAATGAGCGCCGCAGAAAAAATGCTGCACGAACAAAACTAAAACCAGACGACAGCACTATAACCACGGAAAACATGTACAGATGATCCGCTAAGACGCATACCACACATTATCCGCCATTTTAGGATAATGCGGAAGTACACAGCTACGTTAACGGTTTCGGATCGCACACGCACACTATTACAATGCACACGTTCATCACGCTTACACAGTACCTCCACACCACTAATGCTGCTGCAACATCAACACAGATTGCCAGCTCTTCAACACAATGCATAAAAATACGTAAATTCATTTATTAATTTGATTTCTATATTTCAGTAGTACACAGAAAACAACATTAGCTACCTTACAATTCCATATGTATATTAATAACTAAACAACTTTTAAAACATACACATCTGATTGCCGTCATTTTTTGACGGGCAATACGCTAGTACTATATATATAAAGGAAATAATCTTCCAAGTAATGAAATCACGATATGTACAGTATACAGTAATCAATATATAAGAGTAATAATCCCACAATATCATGCTAGTATTATAATGAATGTTAGGCAATACATATATTCAGTATTACTAAAAGTCCCTATACTGGTGTGTGATGGAGTTTGGACTAGGACCCATCACTTGGCCTCTAGTCTTCCTAAAACAAATCTACACTGTCAATAATGTAAGTAATAGGTACATATACAGTGCCTTGCAAAAGTATTCACCCCCCTCTGCATTTTTCGTGTTTTGTTGCCTCCCAACCTGGAATTAACATGGATTGTTTGAGGATTTGCATCATTTCATTTACAGAACATGCCCACAACTTTGAAGATGTTTTTTTTTTTATTGTGAAGCAAACAACAAATAGGACAAAATTATAGAAAAGTCAATGTGCATAACTCTTCACCCCCCTAAAGTTAATACTTTGTAGAGCCACTTTTTGCGGCATTTACAGCTCCAAGTCGCTTTGGATAAGTCTCTATGAGCTTGCCACATCTTACCACTGGTATTTTTGCCAATTACTCCTTGCAAAACTGCTCCAGCTCCTTTAAGTTGGATGGTTTGCGCTTGTGAACAGCAATCTTTAAGTCTGACCACAGATTTTCTATTGGATTGAGGTCTGGGCTTTGACTAGGCCATTCCAACACATTTACATGTTTCCACTTAAACTACTCAAGTGTTGCTTTAGCAGTGTATTTGGGGTCATTGTCCTGCTGAAAGGTGGACCTCCTTCCTAGCCTCAAATCACACACAGAGTGGTACAGGTTTTGCTCAAGAATATCCCTGTATTTAGCACCATCCATCTTTCCCTCAACTCTGACCAGTTTCCCAGTCCTGGCTGCTGAGAAACATCCCCACAACATGATGCTGCCACCACCATGTTTCAATGTGGGGATGGTGTTCTTTGGGTGATGAGATGTGTTGGGTTTGCGCCAGACATAGCGTTTTCTTTGATGGCCGAAAAGTTTAATTTAATCTCATCATACCAGAACACCTTCCTCCATACATTTTGGGAGACTCCCACATGCCTTTTTGCAAACTCAAAACGTGCTATGTTGTTTTTTGCTGAAAGTAATGACTTTTTTCTGACCACTCTACCATAAAGCCCAACTCTATGGAGCATAGGGCTTATTGTCGTCCTATGTACAGGTACACCAGTCTCTGCTGTGGAACTTTGCAGCTCCTCCAGGATTATCTTAGGTCTTTAGGCTGCCTCTCCGATTAATGCCCTTATTGCCTGTTCCATGAGTTTTGGTGGGCGGCTGTCTCTTGGAAGGTTTGCTTTGTGCCATGTTCTTTCCATTTGGTTATGATAGATTTGATGGTGCTCCTGGGGATTATCAAAGATTTGGATATTTTTTTTAGAACCTAACCCTGACTTGTACTTCTCAACAACATTGTCCCTTTGTTTGTTTGGAGAGTTCCTTGGTTTTCATGGCAGTGTTTGGTTAGTGGCGCCTCTTGCTTAGGTGTTGCAGCCTCTGGGGCCTTGCAAAAAAGGTGTGTATATGTAATGACAGTTCATGTGACACTTAGAATGCACACAGGTGGACATCATTTCACTAATTATGAGACTTCTGAAGTAAATTGGTTGCACCACAGCTTTTTATGGGCTTCATAACAAAGGGGGTGAATACATACGCACATGCCAATTTTCTGTTTTCTACCTCTAAAAAATAGTTTTATGTAAATATATTTCACATTTCACTTCACCAACTTATTAGACTATTGGATTCTGATCCATTATATACAATTCGGTTCAATCAAGGGGGGTGAATACTTTGCAAGGCACTGTAGGGGAAATGTATTGTAGTTAGGGGTACCGTATATTTATAATGTATTTATTACTGTAATTTTATGGATACTTGTGTATGCCTTTTTCTTTGCTGATGTGTAATTATTTTTTTATTTTATGTAGTGGCGGCAGGGGGGTTGTGATTTTTTTTTATTTATTTTTTTTGTAGTGAAGGGGGGTTTGTACCTTAAGTTTTTTTATTTTTTGTACCTTAGTTTTTTTTTTTTTTGGTAACATAGGTGTTTTTTATCTTTATCTGTAATTAGTAGGGTGGGGGTTTAATAGGGGGTTAGGTAGGTAGTGTTAGGAAGGTAGGGGTTAATAGGTTAGGGTAGAGTGGAGTTAGTTTAGATTTAGTGGTTTATTGGGGCAGAATAGTGTAGTGTAGTGTTTGTACTTAGTGTCATGAGGGTCCTGGAGGACCCCCATGGCACTTATGGGGTTTATAATCGGCTTCTAATTGTTTTATGAGGGTCTTCATAGAATAGACCCCCATTCTGAAAGACCCTCATAAGTGATGGGATTAAATAGGGCTAGATGGGGTTAAATAGGCCCAGTTAGGGTTATTAGGTCCAGATAGGTTTAAATAGGACCAATTAGGGTTAGATTGGCCCAGTAAGGGTTAGATAGGCCCAGTAAGGGTTAGGTAGGGTTTAGTATGAGTTAATGGGGTATAGGTAAAGTTAAGGTGTTAATGGAGTATAGTTAGGGTTAAGAGCCCCATAAGTTATAGGGTTAATTAAGTGCTCACGGGGCACTGTTTAGAGCCCCATGAATGATGGGGTTAATTTTAGGTGCCTAGGGGAGTACTTATAGTACCCCCCGTGACAGGGGTCAATACTTTTTTAAATTTTTGATGGTCCTTTAAAGGCTGGAAATTTGATTTTTTTAGATACAGCAGGGACCCCCACTGCAAGGGATTAATGTGGGGGGGGGGGCTGCAGGGGTCTCTATAGGGACCCCTGCAGCATGGGGATGTGTTTAGGGAGCAGGGGGAAGCATCAGACGGCTGTGTCGGGCTGCTTCGATGCAGCACGTATAGGCTTTAGGATCCCTTGCGAGCACCTTTTTGTGCCCTTAGGGATTCTACCGAGGTGCGAGGTTCATAGATTTATGGCTGTGTGTTACTATGTAGCTCTCTCGGAGCCTATTCTCTGCTGTTTTTGGGTCTCATCTGGCAAAGGAGGCTGCAAGGGACATATTGTGGAATCGGTCCTGGCAAACAGCAAAAAACTGTCTTTTGCTAGGATCTGAATCATTATGTTTCTATGTAAGGATTATCCACTCTGAATAACAGACAGTTTGATAAAAAATGTGTTTATCGATTATAATATGATCAGGAATGTGATCACTTTTGGATGAATATTATAAATTATTTTTGTATGCTGTTGGTCACTTTGGATATTTATTATTAAACTAGCGACTTGCTCAGCAAGAAATTAAGGTCAATAAAATTTGAAGCCATGGCAATGCTGTTTGGCACACAATGTTAAGCTTTTTATAATCTAAGGACCTTCAGCGCTCATTGCGAGCCTCTCCTCACGTCTCCTTTTGCTCATCTGTATATTTTTCTAAATACTAATTAATTAATTAATTGAATAATAAATTAATATAGTTTACCTTTTTTTTTATTAATATATGTAACAATCAATAGCCTGAAGAAGTAACAATCTCTTTTTATTGTCCTGCAGCATATTGTTTTGATAGTGTTCTGAATGTTGTAACAGTGCATTAGAAATAGGCTGAGTGCACGGGGCAAACCATATTTGTGTAAAGTGCTACTGTAGATGCGTAATGTTGTTAGTGGCAAATTAGGATTGTAAAATAGCGTGTATTGTCTATGTGTTAAGCGTTTAGCGAGCATTTGCCGTCATTTGTAATAGTGTATTTTGTACCGCGTAGGTTTCTGTGTGAAAGTGGTACGCGGTTGGTGTTTTTTTTCACGGTCCAGGTTCTTGTAGCCTCGTTTTCATTTTTTTTGCCCGCAATTTTTTTTTTTGCTTAGCCGATTCTTGAGTGCCGAAACTCGCTGAAATGGACTTAAATTCGCGTTCCACCTCACTCCCAGACGTCCTGGCTGTTCCCCAGTGCTGTGTGTGAAGTTTTTATTTTTATTTTTTGTGTGTTTCGTGTTTTCTGCTTTGCGCGGTAACTTCGTATTTTTTCCTATCTCGTATTTTTTTTTCTAAGTCCTGCGTCTCATATTTTTTTTTCTAAGTCCCGCGTTCGTCAAGTGCTTGCAGCCTAAGGCGATCCCGCATTTCCTAAGTGTTTCTTTGGCTCCACTACTCGACTCGCTTTGCGAGGCTTGCAGGCAATGAGCGCCTTTGGCACTCAATGCCCAAGTGCTGCGAGTTTCAGTGCCTTAATGGCCCGTTTCGCTATGGGAGGCGCACAGGCGATGAGCGCCAAACAGCTTGCCTCACTGTGCGAGGCTCTTAAGCAATGAGCACTGTGAAGGAGTTTTCATGTATTTGCCTGTGGGCCCTCAGTTAAACCTTCTCCCTGCTGTTTAAATGCCTGTATCTGTTCGATTCAATATGTATGTACCACTTTAAGAACCAAGGGTATGTGTGTGTAATGCATTGCAGAACATTTTTTTTTTTTAAAGTTGACAGTTGGCAGTTTACTGCTGGAGCGGGGATTAAAAAAAATTCAGTTGACTCCCTGAACGGTGTTTCGTCTGGTTACTGGGGGATGTGGGATATTACCTTCTATACCAGCGGAAATCTCGGGATTTCATATTCAAGTCCTGTTGCAACTGGTTGGCAGCTGCAGGATTTTCCCTTCTATTTCCGTTACACCAGGATGCCAAGCAGACACTGGAAACAGTGAATGGAAGGCTGGTACACCCTGCTTCAAAGAAATACACTGAAAGAGCTACTGGAAGCTCGTGGAAGGATTGCTAGCAACAAAACCAAGCAGGTCATTATAGCAGAGTTAATGGAGCTAGACCGAGAGAACTTGGTTGCAGCAATGCCAGCTGTACAAGAGATGGAGACACCAGTGATTCAGGAGTAGGAATCACCAGCCAACAAAGAAATGAGGGAGAAACTATCATGGTTCGGTCCGAACCCAACGGCTGACATTATTCTGAAAGTAATGAGCCTTTTAGCGGAGGAGGCTAAACAAAAAAGAGACGCAGAGCTACAATTAAAACTGGCAGCGGTCCAGCAGGCAGCAGCACACTCCCCAAACAGTGAGTACAACAAAGCGGATACAAAGAAAATTCCGTTCAGCGCTTTTAAAGCTTTTGACGAAAAAGACTTTGAGATTGATAACTATTTAGCAGATTTTGAGCGACAATGTAACCTGCACCGGATAGCTAAGGAAGAATGGGTTTCAATATTGTCAGGAAAGCTGTCAGGCAAAGCCTCTGATACTTTCCGGGCTGTAGCAGAACAGGAGATCCATAGCTACGCCAGGGTTAAAGAAGCACTCCTGACCCGTTATGCAGTAACCCCAGAGTCCTACCGACAGAAGTTCAGGGACTCACGCAAAACCGCTAAAGATTCCTACATGGAATGGGCATGCCAGTTATCCCTGTCGGCCTCGAACTGGGTTAACAGTAGCCAGGCCGCCACCGTGGAGGAGATTTTGCAACTGATACTCCTCGAACAGTTTTACAACCATATCCAGGCGGATGTCAAAGACTGGGTGAGAGACCGCAGGCCCCTGTATCTACCAGAGGCCGCCAAGTTGGCGGATGAGTATGCGGATACTCGCAAAAATAACCGACCGGTGACTTCTAACTCTCGCTACCCACGACAGGATGTCAGCGAGCTACGTTGCTTCCGGTGCCGACAGCTATGTCACATCCGACAGAATTACCCCATGAACAACCACACTAGGTCAAATTGGTCTCGACCTGGGTACCAGCAACCACCAGCAGCAGCCAATTGTGTAGATTCGACTTGGGATCCCAAGGAGCTGGGTCAGGAAGAACCATTGGGCACCCTTTACGAAGCCCTCATGGTGCAATCCACCGTCACAGACAATCGCAAACACCATTGCCAACTGGTCATGGTTAACGGCAAGACAGAACGGGGATTAAGAGACAGTGGTGCGACCATCACGCTAGTACAACAACTATCCAATGCCACGGATGGACGAACTGCTTGATCGTATCTCTGCAGGGAAGTATCTGACCACAATTGACCTATGTAAGGGATATTGGCATATTCCCCTAGCAGAAGATGCCATACCCAAGTCTGCCTTCATCACCCCGTTCGGCCTATACCAATTCCTGGTTATGCCATTCGTGATGAAGAACGCCCTGGCCACCTTCCAACGGATGGTGGACCAATTACTGGGAGGTCTCCAGGACTATGCATACGCCTACCTGGATGAAATCGCCATCCATAGCGATACCTGGGAAGCGCACCTAGAACACGTAGGGGTAGTATTAGATAGGATAAAGGGGGCCAGGCTGACCCTGAAACCAGACAAATGTCATTTGGGTATGGCGGAGGTACAATATTTGGGACACCGAGTAGGATGTGGTAAGCAACGGCCGGAGCCGGCTAAGATCGAGGCCGTTGCCAATTGGCCCACTCCCCAAACCAAGACACAAGTCATGGCTTTCTTGGGCACAGCCAGCTATTACAGATGCTTTAGACCCGACTATAGCGCCCTAGCCAAACCCCTGACCGACCTGACCAAAAAGAAGTTACCCCGACAAGTCCTGTGGTCCCCGGAATGCGAGGTGGCTTTCCAAGCACTAAAGAATGCTCTCGTTAATGCTCCAGTGTTGGTTACCCCAGATCCTAACAAAAGGTTTATTGTCCATACAGACGCTTCAATGTTTGGACTGGGGGCAGTACTAAGCCAGATCGGAGAGGATGGGGGAGAGCACCCGGTGGCATACCTGAGTCGGAAGTTGTTGCCAAGGGAGGTCAGTTATGCCACCATTGAGAAGGAGTGTTTGGCCTTGGTATGGGCACTCAAAAAGCTCTCACCCTATCTCTATGGCCGGGCCTTCACCCTCATTACGGATCACAATCCCCTAGTTTGGCTCAACCGGGTCTCAGGGGATAACGCCCGGTTGCTGCGCTGGAGCCTGGCGTTACAGCCCTATGACTTTACTATTCATTATCGCCCAGGCAAGCAAAACGGGAATGCTGATGGACTGTCGCGCTAAACGGACTTGGCCTCAGATTAAAAACTTTGGAAAGTCCTGTCAACCCTATTGGACCAGGAAAGGTCCAACCGAGTTGCCGGAGCAGGGAGAAAAAGGGGGGCCATTGTATTTGCCTGTGGGCCCTCAGTTAAACCTTCTCCCTGCTGTTTAAATGCCTGTATCTGTTCGGTTCAATATGTATGTACCACTTTAAGAACCAAGGGTATGTGTGTGTAATGCATTGCAGAACATTTTTTTTTTTAAAGTTGACAGTTGGCAGTTTACTGCTGGAGTGGGGATTAAAAAAAAAGTTGAGAGATGATGAGAGAGTGTATAAGGATTTTAGTTGTGTCTTGTGTAAGATAGTGACAAAGTTTGGAGATGTTTTTTAGATGGAGAAGACAAGATGAAAGACAGGGCGGGGTCCAGAAGAACTCCAAGACAATGGGCTTGGGAGGAGGGAGTGATGATGTCGTTGTTGACAGTAAGAGAGATGTGAGGAATTGACACTGTGGGAGAGGGAGGGAAGATTAGGAGTTCAGTTTTTGACATGTTGAGTTTGGTGCAGAGAGGTAGATTAGGTCACCTGCATAGAGATGATAATGAAGCCAAAAGTAGTTTATGAGGGTACCAAGTGAGGAAGTCTAGATGGAGAAGAGGAGGGGGGCTTGGACTGATCCTTGGGGTACGCCAACAGGCAGGGGGTGAGGAGGAGAAGAAGAAGACGTGTCGGAGAAGGAGATACTGAATGATTTTGTAGGTATGATGAGAACCACAAGAGAACAGTGTCTCGAATACCGAGGGAGAAGAGGATTTGGAGTAGAAGTGGATAATCGACAGAGAGAGATCTAGAAGAAGAATTGAAAAGTGACCTTTTGACTTGGCGGTGAGCAGGTCATTGGTGACATTAGTGAGAGCTGTCTCAGTGGAGTGTTGGGAGCCGAAAGCTGGATTGGAAGGTGTCAAGAAGGGAGTTAGAGGAAATAAAGCTGGTAAGGTGGTTATAGACAAGCCACTCCAGCAGTTTGGAAGCCAGGGGAAGCAGAGAGATAGGGCGGAAGTTAGATTCAACGTCAGAGTCAGATGAGGGTGTTTCAAGGGTCCGTATAACTATGGCATGTTTTAGAGAAGATGGAAACATGTCACTAGAAAGGGTGAGGTTAAAAATATGTGTGAGAGCTGGGATTAGTGTGGTAGAGAGGGGAGAGATGAGCTGAGATGAGCTGAGATAGAAAAGGGTCATGAGGATTATGCTGGATATTGGCTAAAGCTTTTATATTGAAACAAAGCAGTTTAATTTAATTTTCAGTGACCAGGTAAAGAATGTATTTTGTTTTAAAAGGTTTATGAAATTGTATGTTATTTCACTTTTTGAACACTCCATTGACATGCAATGCATTATGACATGTGACAAAATTATGACAGATTAGAGGTATAATTCTTATAGAGACATTGCATGGTAGAGTTATTTTTTTTTGGTACAATTTTTTTGGTACAATTATGTGTTGCCAGGAAAAAAAAAATTGTTTATGATTACATGTAGAGTTATGGAAGCAGTGAAGTACACCACAAGTGCAATAATATTTACCTGTTCCAAAAATATTATTTTGAAGACTTTAAGATAACAACTAACAAGGCCCAATATTTTATGGGTTCTTATAAGCATGTAAGGATAGTCAGAAATGTCAACTGACCAAGAATGTAATTTTTATTTTTCTCAGTTTTCTTTTTTGTAAAGTTTCTGTCTTTTCCTTTTTTGATTTTTGCTGGCCTGTTTCTTTTGTTGGCCAAGATATTTTTTAAATTTTAGCTGTAACTTTTTTGCCTCAATGGAGCTACCCTCAAGTTACTGAACTTGAGAAGAAATAAGCAGGGTGACATTTCTCTCTGTCAGAATGAATGTGATATGAGCATAACCCCTGTCTTGTGTTTTATCCCCAGGTGGACATTGGAGGGTGCCTATATTACTGACAATAATCAGTGCATAATATACTACCTGGTTAAATAACCTTTTTATAGCAATTCTGATTTTTTTTGGTGGGATAATAGTAGGTCTCATGTTTTATGTACTATGTTTTTGTTTTTCCTTGTTGGGTAAATACTATCAAAATGTGACATCTATTCATCAAGGCCCTTCCCCAGATCAGATTATGGCCATGGTGCAAACTGATAGATTATTGGGAAAACCTTGTCAAAATATATCTAGGCCGCTAAGAAGGGAACATGATAAGAGATTAATTAAATTATGAGCTGAAAATGTCAGCGCTTTATTAGTATAAATACATCAAGAGTAATAGTTGTAGTAGTTTCTTCTTTAGTGTACAATCTGTTACAGGATGAATTAAATAATAAAGTTACATTTTATCACTTATAGAGTATTAATGTAGTAGTATTGAATCTATCCTAATGACACATTTTACCACTTCTGCAGGATAAAAATAATAATGGTTGCTTATGCATTTTAGATGTCAATATATTTTACTAGTCCTTGCATGATTTGCATTACTGGCTTAACTGGTTCTGTTTTATATACCATCTCTTGTTCATTATAGAGTTATGCATATGTGAAAATTTAATTTACAGTTAGGGTGGAGTTTTGGATAGGTGTGTATGATAAGAGGATGTCTAGTTGAAAGATGTAAGGAAGTTCTTTGAATGACAGATCTTGAATGTTTGGATTTTGGTTTTTATTTTTGTCACATGCCTACCCCAGAAGAAGATGACCCTGAAAAGACTAAGACAAGACAAAGTAGAGTCACAAATATGCCACAAGCAGTCCTGATATATGATGAGAGAAAGTCTCTACCAAGTATCTATCCTGATGACAACAGATAATGACAGATGAAGAACCAGATGAAGTCCAGACATAAGTTTTGCTATGATTCTGCACCCAAGAAAAAGGATACGGGACAAACTCTTGTTCACTGATTTGGAAATACACACATAAACATATCTGCTGGCAAGAAAAGTATGCAAAAATCACTGTTTTTTTATGTATTTTTTAATCATATGACCACAGAGGGGTCTGGCCTAGTTTGATATGCAAGCGTGGGTTTGTATGAAGATTGTCTGAGTCTAGGTTTTTATTGTTTTGTAATTTTTCACATTTTTTACTCTTTTCTAGTCCTGTCGTCCATGTGTACTATCCTTTGGCTTCTAACACTTATGCATCTTGTTCTGTCAACTTGCTAGGATATAGAAGGCACTAACATCTAATACGGAAGAGTAACTAGGGAAAGAAGAAGTTATCTTTCAAAAACTCTGGGTTGATGGTAATATAAGTGCAAAATTATAATTTAAGATGTGTTTCTGCAATGATTTATTACCATGACAAGGCAAAGACCCCAAGGTGGCTGCACAAAGAAGGACAGTGCTATCCAGACATGCCAGGAGCTTGGATGGCTATGCATCGGACTTCGTATTATGATTACCATTGAACTCATTGCTTATGCTGATCATCCACACAACATAGCAACCTATGCCCACGAAATAACACAGATCCATGGACTGATAACATTTTTGTACAACTTACAGACTCATACACAGACATGTTAAATCTTACTAATTATTATCATAATCATATTTTTTTGTGTTGTGTGGTGTATCATTGTTTCCTGTTTTATGGGACTGGCCGGGTTGGTTTCATAGCTTGTATTTGTGCAAAGGTCTCTTTGGGAACCTCAAAACTCTGCAGTGTGATATTTTAGCAGTATCAAAGGTGGGAATGAAGTAGTTGATATAATACTATTATACAATATATTACATTGCTATTATACAAAGAGAACTGAATGCATTGCTATTAATACAGACAGCACTGCAGCGGTTAATACATTACTGTTAGACAAAAGCTGTGAGGCCCCTATTCTCAGAACTACAGACCAAATGCTAGATAAGCAAAGACAGAAAATGTAGTGACAAGAAAAAAAGTTGCTGGTTATGAGGTATGCCCAAAAAAGTAGCTGATAACCTTAGGAATATGCTTGCCTAAAAGTACTAAGTCATGGGGCATGCCTGAAAAGTACCCGGTAACCTTAGAAATATGCGAACTGTAGAAAATGTTTTGTACAAGATAAAATGGTATTGACGTAATAAGACTGCTATATAAGGTCTCTGCTGGATCACTGTGTCAGATCCAGATTTGTGCTACTATGCTCTATGTGCATCTCTCAAGCCTGATAATAAAACTTCATCTGATTGAAGCGCTGAGATTTTGTGGCCTTCCTTGAGTGTAAATGATAGGGGGACGGTGGCTCAGGTATAATGTGTAAGTACCAAATTCAAATGAATGATTACAGGGTGCTTTTAACTATCATTATTAAAAGTTTAGTTTTAACATTAGTTCAATCTCTTTTTCTGAGATTTGATTTTTCAGGAGTGCCCTAATAAAGGATCTTTTCTCTCTCTTCTTGTAATATTTAGCCTTCCTTGAGTGCCTGAACTGTGTGGTGACAAACTCTGAAACAATCTTTTCTTCAACAGTATCTCCTTGGTGGTTATGCCCTTACCTGTCATGGGAAAGGGTTTACATAAATAGATAGATAGATAGATAGATAGATAGATAGATAGATAGATAGATAGATAGATAGATGGTGTAAAATCTACCAAATCTACCAAAGGACAGGATCAGATGTACAGGAAATCCTGCAGGAATTATGTAATCTACCCCAGAGTAGGAAGTTCTTCATTATATCAAAAATAGTTGAGGCATGCAGGTCTAAAGCCGAAGGCACTCATTGCACTGTGAGCCTCCCAAAGCAAGGCGAGCAGTTGAGGCACGTAGTTGGTTCAAACACGTAACTCAAAAACACTGAAAAACAACCATAATACTTAAAAACAATAATAACACACTCACACACAGCACAGGGGGAAAGCCAGGAAGCCCTGGAGTAAAGTTGCAAACTAATTGGAGCCATATTTTGCGTTTTTCGTCAAACGAAAACTGGCTTAGCGAGGGGAAAAAGGGCGGACGAAAAACGTAAAAATTCTGAAACAGGATGAAAACGAGGCTCTGCAACACCAGGCATGCAGAACTTAGAAAATACACGACGCCAAAGACAGTAACACACACAAACAACGTGGGACTTAGAAAATACACAAAGGCGAAAACAGTAACACTTACACACTTACACTAACAACGCCAGTCCCGCAGGACTTTGAAAAAAAAAAACAACGCAGGTGCTCAGAGGAGCAAAAGCCTCACATTGTGTGGCAAACAGCATTGCCAGCCTAACAATTTTCTTTTTGACGGGCAATTTCCCAGTATATATATATATATATATATATATATATATATATATATATATATATATATATATATATATGTGTGTGTATTCTAAAAAAAAATTGAAAGGTTCAATTAGTTTAAAATTTGCTATGTATGATTTACCAGATTTTACAAAATAACATAAGCAGTTCTGCAACCTTTCTTCAGTATTGGAGTTATTAACAGCCTTATTAAATTGCCATTCGGCTAATTGAAAAGGGCTCTTCATAAGCACATAGCATATTTTTTTTACAGTTTTTAGTTAGTGAACTTCTAGCAAAAAGCGAGGTCTTCACTAACTAAAAACGTCTGTGCTTATATAGATCCCTATTCAATTGGCCAAATTGCAATTTAATAAGGCTGTAAATGTTTAAGTGTATTCATTCCTGGACATTTTTTTTTTTAAATCTGAAAAAAATAAGTGGCTACAAAATACTATTGCATCTAAGTATTCTTCTAAATTATTAAATATTTTTTTTCTGCCCAAAATACAAAACTGTTTAAACTTTATTACTGCCATTTACTAATTTCTTGAGGGGCTTCTCAATTACAAACACAAATATCTGTAACATAGCAAAGATCAAAGGAATCTGCTCAATTTGTTTTATAGGTTTTAGTGATAGATGAAGTAGAGACTCCACTACTTATGTGTAGGGCAGAAAGGAATAAGGTCACAGCTGGTTGCAGTTTCTATCTCACACAGCAAAGACAGGTGGAAGGCAAGAAGCAGCTGGGTTTGAGGAGAAAAGGACCAGGTCAGATGTTAAGTCAGTAAGGGTCACAAATTAGAATGAAAGCATTCCAAAGATAAAATAAAAGTGGTTGTTCTTCCTTTCAAGAGGATTCTGCCCATTATCCTAAAGCACTTTCTAATCTAGTACAATTTAAATAAAAATATGATAAGCATATTTTGACAATTTGTTATTTCTAGTTGCTTGTTGAATAATTTTGCTTGATAATTTGTAAAAAGCCTTTAATTTGTACTTCAGATGGCAAGTTTGCAAGTTTTTTTAGTCTTGCAAGGTGCATTGGGGAAATCACTATGCACACTAGATTTAAAGGTCAAGTATAGGGCCCTCCATTATTTGCAATGGGATAATATTGTTTTGCTTTGAACTTAATCCATGTACAGTGCTATGAAATATGTTGGTGTCTTACAAATAAACGATAATAATAATAATAATAATAATAATAATAATAATATGTGTATTCTATTTTGCTTTAATGATAGCAAATATTATGATCACTGGATTAGAAACCTGGGAGGAAATTGAGGAACTGTAGGCTCTGATAAGATCTCTATGCAGTTCTGTTGAAAACTGTATTGGAAGAGTAAACCCCATAGGATAACCCTGCCCCTCAAGCTACAGCAGACTTTTTAAAATGTAATCCTACTTAACACAAAATTAGTCAATTAAATATACGATTTTCTCTGAAATGTCTTACAAAAGTTGTTCGTTTGTTCACAAGCATTTAAAGTTTTTCCCAAACAACTGTTGCCCTTTATTTAAGGTAACTAATTAAACTATACTATAATGGTGGGCCTAAAATGATTACATATGGCTTGTATAGCTGGCTGACATAAATTCCATTCACTATAATTATTTTGTGTGTATTTGGAATCGGATGTCTAACTTTGCTTGTTGTAATAATTGTGTTTTTAGGACTAACCATTAGTCTCTGATGGGTTAAGAACATAATTTAATTCATAGATATTAACAAACAGCAGATCTATTTTTCTCCTAATTTCGCTCTCTCTTTACAACTGAAATCTGTTGGCTAAAGTGCAATAACTAGCATCACTCATCCAAAGCAATTGAAGTAAATGTAATTAAGTGACTAGTACAATTTAGTCAGGAAGTCCATCTATCTTGATTGAACCTTGTTTTTTCTCCTCCTGGTATAACTCTCTAGATTAACAGTGTATACTTTTTAGATGATGGTCCACACCGCTGGAATTTTAAGGTTATCCTAAGCAGTGCATATGATTGGGTTTAAGCCTTACACACTATTAAAGCCAACATTTCTGGAAATTCCAAGTAAATTGTCAGTAAGGTTTACTACATATCTAATTGAGTCAGTCATCTTTCTAAGGCATGAACCATTCCTGACAGCAAGTATGCACTGAACTTAAAACCTCTATAAGAACCCATCATCCATTATTTAGTATGTGCTAGAAGCTTGCATTTTCTTTTTTCGCCATGTGAAAATAGTTAACCACATGGAAATAGTCCCACCCCTCCACTTTACAAAATGGTGAAATTAAGTTTTCCGTACAGCTACCAGGGGACGGCAGTAAATTACCCTGGTAACAGAGTTTACATTGATTCTGAAAAAAGCACTTGTCCATATGTAACAACGATAACCTTTTAGAAGGTTTGGAAAACAAATCTGACACCCCATTAAAAGGCAAATTATTTTTTTTTTCTCCCGACAAGGAAAAGAAACTTTTAAAACATAGAAGGCTATTAATAAATAATGGGGCTTTTTTTTATAGGAAAGGTTGACATGAAAGCTTATGCTATAAACTGTATCAGAGGCAGTATTTTGACTTGTGTGGTTTATTTGTCAAAGCACTGAGATTGAAGTTCATTTTTATTAGCTGCACAAAAGATATTTTATTAAATGTCACATTATAATTTGATTTTTAAAAAGAACAGAAAAATTACATTTTCTCGGATGTGTAATACTGCAAAAACCTGATAGCCTTGCAAACCACTAAACCACAATGTGAAGCTGACTTGCAGCTTATAGATCTGTAAATGTATCTTTACAATGATCCATTTGCAATATAATGAATGTATTTATATTTATAGACTCCTTTTTCCATATCATTCTCATTTATCCAGCTCTACATTATAAGGTACAATGTGTTTGAGTCTCAAATTACAGTATTTTTTTAAACCAAATATTTTACTTGTTATTTGATAAAGTAGGAAAAAGTAAATATCTTTCCAAAGATTGAATTAAGAAATATGGTATAGAAATTAAATTGACAGTAAAATGTTTTTCCTTTTAAAGAATGTATTTATATTTTTTGTATCTGTGTGTTCTCTAAATATACATTTACTATGCAGTCTTTTTTATATACTTTATGCATGCATAAAAACAATTACATTGCAGTCCATTCTTGCTTAGTGAATTAGCATGTTTATTATAACTATGTATTTATTCAAAAAATACATAGAGGTATTGAGGTTGACAACAGTTAAGAATCACCTCACCCTTCTAGACTGCCTATTTTTCTGTCTGTGGTAAATGGTAAGATCTTATTTGATCATTTGACTTTTTGGGATTTATGTCTAACCTAAGCATTTTTAAATCTCTTATTGGCCTCTAGCACCACTGTTAGGAGTTTATGCCAAGAACCAATCACACTTTTCTTGACTATTTCTTCGCATTTCCCCAGAGCTTGTCTCCCTTAAGCTACAGAGCATAACCTTTTTTACAACAGCTCTTTCTGTAAAATATATTTTTTTAGAAACTAAAATATATGTTTTCTTATTGTTGCTGGTAAAATTTGAAGGTTTAAAATCAGCTGCTGTATATATGGCAAAATTTGTTCACCTTAATATGACATAGTCATGCTAAAAAAAAAAATCGGTATTTCTTATTAGTCTAGCTGAGATTAAGTTCAAGAGGATATGTAATCGCTAATTACTTATGAAATTATTAGCAAAAGTTGAGATGATTCCTATTTAACATCAACTTTCTATTTTATTATTGTTACATACTGTGATAAGCAAATAAAGCGTTAATCTTGTTTTCTGGCCTAACAATTATTATCTGAGTCAAACATCTTCAGCACAGGAAATGTCCCCTGGTATGGAGATGAAACATGAGTAGGACAAGTTTACTCAGGCATAACTCAGGATGCTCCATTCCAGCATAGCACCACATTTATCAAGACTGAGTTGCGTGTGAATTAAAGTAATACAGTTGAGGTTCCAAATATGGTATTATATAAAACTACAGGTAAGTACCAGTACTTTAAGATTGACGTTTGTCATTTGGAGCTGTCAGACAGCATTTCTTCTTCACTTACAAAACAAAATTTTTTTATTTGTTAATAAACATTTTTTATCAGGGCCTTATCGGTCATTAATGTCAATGATCTGTCATTAATAGGGACACAAATCTTGTTTTGTAGGTAGGTCTGAATGGCTGACTTACAGCTGAAAATTGCAAAATTGAACGGTATTTTACTGTAGAAAAAAATAACATTTTAAACAACATTCAATAGATAAAGTACTTGTAATTATCTATAGTTTTAAATCATACCATATTTGGAAATGCTTCACCTTAAGAGGGAAGTCAACAAGCTTGTGGATTGCGGACATTGACAGCTCCACTTTTATTCTGAAGAAGATCTAAAACGAATCCATCCTTTGGGCAAGAAGTATATCCATGAGGCCAAGGTTGAGCCGGTTTAATTTGATGGATTGAAGACAGGTGGAAGACTTTTACACAATTATATTGGTTACCGATATATTTCTTAAACAACTGGGGTCTATTTACAGTAGAGTGTATGACTTGCTTTATATTTACCATTATAATCTTGTTGAGTGAAAATATATTTGCAACAGCTGTTATTGGATTCCAAAATGTTATACCTAATAATTTATTTCTGACCAGACATCATGTTACTTTATTAAATTAGAATAACAAGACTGACTTTATTGTCGTGGGTCTTGAGGATAATAAGAATACCATATCCATCTATTATCTACATGATATGGTTGTCCATTGCTATTTGATATTACCATTGTAAACACATACACTTATAGTATGTTTCTAACTTTTGAAGAGTTAAATCATTTTTATTTGCAGAAAATACATTTTAAATTTATAAAATAAACTCAAAGTCTGATAAGCATGTTTTAGCATGCTAGACTCGAGCCAATGTTAGATATGGCAAACGAACAGTCGAAACCTTCAGAATGCTACACTCAAGATAGCGTGTTCTGAGACATGTGCATCTCTTCAATGTTCCATTGTTCTCAATATAAAATTATCAAACAGGTGTAAGCAAGGTTTAAGGCGTAAACAATGGTTTAGTTTATTACCAAAAACTTGTTGACAGACATAATTAGAATAATGGTAACATATACTCCCTAACAATAATTTTTTTAATATACAGCTCTGTTACCCTCCAGCGTACAGAAACAGACTTACATAACATATTTGTGAAATATTGATAATTATGTATATACATTAAATAAAACACAAGCCATCATGATTGGTGGAAAAACAAGCCGTGACAAGGGAAAAGAGGGGGTTTATTGAGGAGAAGGGAGGAAGGCGAGGGGGTCTCTGGTGGGTCTGTCACTCTAGGTCAGTGGTGGCGAACCTATGGCACGCGTGCCACATGTGGCACGCCTGCCCCTTCTGTGGGCACGCGGCCATAGGTCGCCGGCAGCATGCTGGGTCTGCTCATCGTGCGTGAGCACGGCGCCTGAGCGCTCTCCCGGAAGGAAGGGCTGTGCTAGCGTGCGCGCGTGCGCGCGCGCGGCGCAGGCGAACAGACTCTCCTCGAGATCCGCAGGGGGAGAGGCAAGGGGAAGGTAAGAGTTATGGGGCAGGGGAGAGACAAGGGAGAGGGGGAGAGAGAAGAGGGTTGAGACAAGGGGGAGGGAGAAGGGGAGAGACAAGAGTGGAGGGAGAGACAATGGTGTAGGGAGCCAATGGGGAGTTGGACAGATAAGGGAGAAGGGGAGAGACAATGGAGAAGGGGGAGACAAGGGGAAGTGGAGAGACAAGAGGGGAAAGAGAAGGGTGGGGGATACAAGTTAGAAGGGGAGAGAGAAGGGGGAAGACAGTGGAGAATGGGAAAGAGAAGTGTGGGAGAGAGATAGAAGGGTGTGGGAGACAAGGGAGAATGGGAGAGACAAGGTTGGGTGAAACAAGGGGGTAGAGAGAGCAGGGTGGGAGAGACCAGGGGGAGAGACAAGGGTAATGGGAGACACAAGGGGAAGGGGAGAGACAAGGGGGGAGACAATGGGGAGGGGAGAGACAAGGGGGAGAGAGAGTGAATGGTGGGAGAGACAATAGTGAAGTACAAGGAGAGACAAGGGTGGGGGTAGAGACAAGAGTGAAGGAGATACAAGGGTGGGGGAGAGATAAGCAGAGAAAGAGGGAGGGAGGGAGGGAGGAAGAAAGGAGAGCAGAGAGAAGGGAGGATGGAGAGAAAGAAAATAGGGAGAGGAAGAAGGGAAAGGAAGAAGTAAGAGAGTGAGATGGGAGAGAAGGTAGAGGCACATGAGAGGAAGGGAGAGGAGAGAGAAAGGAAGAGGGAGATGCAAAAGGGAGAGGTAGAGAAGGGAGAGTGAGAGAAGGGAGGAGTGAGAGAGAGGGGAGAGGCAAAAGGGAGAGGTAGAGAATGGAAAGAAAGGAGGAGGGACAGACACAGGGAAGGAAAGAGACAAGGGGGGGTAGAGGCAAGGGAGAAAACAGAGACAATTGTGAGCGGTCCAAGAGAGGAGAAATAAGGGTGGGAGAGAGAGAAGGATGGAGGGAAGAGACAAAGGAGAAGGGGAGATACAGGGGTGGTGGGAGACAAGGAGAAAGGGGAGAGACAAGGGGAGGGGAGAGAGAAGGGTGTATGATCCAAGGGGGGGGGAGACAAGGGAGAAAGAAAGAGACAAGGCTGGAGGGAGAGACAAGGGGGAGGGGAGAGACAAGAGGCGAGAGAGGAGGGTGGGGGGAGAGGGAAAAATGGGGGAAGAGACAAGGGGGAAGGGGAGATACAAGGGTGGGGGAGAGACAAGGGGGAAGGGGAGATACAAGGGTGGGGGAGAGACAAGGGGGAAGGGGAGACATAAGGGGTGGGGGAGAGACAAGGGGGAAGGGGAGACATAAGGGGCAGGGGAGAGACAAGGGAGAATGGGAGAGAGAGAAGGGTGTAAGAGACAAGGGGGAGTGAGAAAGTGAGAGACAAGAGTGGAGGGAAAGACAAGAGGGAGTGGTAGTCAAGAGAGAAGGGGAGAGACAAGGGAGAATGGTAGAGAGAAGGGTGTAAGAGACAAGGGGGAGTGAGAAAGTGAGAGACAAGAGTGGAGGGAGAGACAAGAGGGAGTGGTAGTCAAGAGAGAATTGGAGAGACAAGGGAGAAGGGGGCGACAAGGGGAAGCGGGCATATGCATTAAGGGAGCAATGTATAAAATTGCTATTTTTGGATTAAAAGAGTGAGGTGCATTGTATTCCCATTTGCATGGCCCTGCCTTTTAGACATGTGAATGGGCTTATTAATGTAATATTAATTTCCTCTCTCTAAAAATTTATATATATATACATACAGTGGGGGGGGGGAAGTATTTGATCCCCTTCGGATTTTTTTTGTCCATGACAAAGAAATGATCAGTCTATAATTTTATCAAAAATGACGGGAATACAATTGTAAGGCTGGCAATGCTGTTTGCCACATAATGTGAGGCTTTTGCTCCTCTGAGCACCATTTGCGTGGCGCGCACTAACTGCCATTTGTTTTATTTTCAACGTTCTGCGTTCCTGTCGTTGTTCGTCTAAGACTCAGTATTCAGGTTTAATTGCCGTGTTGGCACTTAGAGGAAAAAAAAGTTGGCATGTATTGCGGATTGGGCACTCGGGCTCAAAAAGGTTCGCCATCACTGCTCTAGGTGCTGGTCTGTCACTCCCTGACATAAACTTCTGCCCTTTGATCTCTACTCTGTGAGTTTCCAATATACTTATCTATACTTCCAAGGGATTACTGCCAAAAAAGTGGAGGAGCAATCCTGTTCAGCAAGGACCCCCATTCTTCTCGGTAAAGTATAGACAATGCTCCATTATCTTAATTTTTATAATATAACTAGCGAATTGCCCGTCAAAAAATGACGGCAATGAAATTGTAAGTGAGCTAATTCTGTTTGGTGTATAATAACGAAATATATAATACATTAATAAATGAATATACTGTATATACTCGAGTATAAGCCGACCCGAGTATAAGCCAAGGCACCCATTTTACCACAAAATACTGGGTAAAATGAGTGACTCGAGTATAAGCCGAGGGTGGGAAATGTGCTGCCCCCTGTGTCCCTCTTGTGCCCTCTGTGTCCCCCTCTCTCTCTGTGTCTCTTCTCCCCTCTCCCTTCCCTGTGTCTCTTCCAACCTCTCCCTTCCCTGTGTCTCTTCCCCCCTCCCTTATCACCCTCCTCAACCCCACTCCTCAACCTCCCTCCTCATTCTTAACCTCCCTCCTCATCCTCAACCTCCCTCCTCATTCTCAACCTCCCTCCTCATCCTCAACCTCCCTCCTCATCCTCAACCCCCTCCTCAGCCTCCCTCCTCATCCTCAACCGCCTCCTCAACCTCCCTCCTCATCCTCCCTCCTCAACCCCCCCATCCTCAACCCCCCTCCTCAACCCCCCATCCTCATCCTCTCTCCACAACCCCCCTCCTCAACCCCTCCTCCTCATCCTCAACCTCTGTCCTCAACCTCCCTCCTCAACCCCCCATCCTCAACCCCCTCCTGAAGCCCCCCATCCTCATCCTCCCTCCTCAACCCCCATCCTCATCCTCAACTCCCTCCTCAACCCCCCTCCTCAACCCCGCTCCTCAACCTCCCTCCTCAAATCCCATCCTCAACCCCCCTCCTCAACCCCTCCTCCTCATCCTTAACCTCCCTCCTCATCCTCAACCTTCCTTCTCAACCTCAACCCCCCTCAACCCCCCTCCTCAACCTCAACCCCCCTCAACCCCAACCCACCTCTTCAACCTCAACCCCCCTCAACCTCCCCCCTCAATCCCCCTCAACCCCCTTTCTCAACCCCCCTCCTCAACCTAAACCCCCCTTAAACCCCCTCCTCCACCTAAACCCCCCTATATACCTCTCCCCTCACTTACCTGCTTGTGCTCTGGCATCCGCTCCTTGACCCGGCGTGCATGTGACATCATATGCGTGAACGTCATTAGCATATACCGGGTGCCGGCACCCGGTATATGCAAATAATGTGGCGCGCATGTGACGTCACATGCGCGCCGGCGCCGGGTCAAGGAGCGGACGCCGGAGCACAAGCAGGTAAGTGAGGGGAGAGGGGGGAGGTATTTAGGGGGTTTAGGTGGAGGAGGGGGGTTGAGGGGGGTTTAGGTTGAGAAGGGGGAGGGAAAGAGGCACTGGGGGTAGAGAGACACATGGGGTGTTAGAGATACACGGGGGGGTTAGAGACACACAGGGGGGTTAGAGAGACACAGAAGGGATTAAAGAGACACGGGGGGGAGAGTATAAGCCAAGGGGGCCCTTTTTTGCCTTAAAAAACGGGCTGAAAAACTCTGCTTATACTCGAGTTTATACAGTACTTTACGTATTTTGAAGCATTGTGTTGAAGAGCTGCAAATCTGTTTTGATGTTGCTGCAGCATTAGTGCTGTGGAGCTGCTGTGTAAGCGTGATGAATGTGTGCAGTGTAATAGTGTGCGTGTGCGAGACCAAACCGTAAGCGTAGTCGTGTACTTCCGCATTGTCGTAAAATGGCGGGTAATGTGTGGTATGCGTGTTAGCGGAACATCTGTAGGTGTTTTGTGGTGTTTTGCAAGTTTCATGTGGTGTTTTGCGTGTTTAGAGTGCTGTAGCCTCGTTTTCGTTTTGTTCGGCAGCCATTTTTTCTCTCGCTTACAGATTTTTTTAGTGTCTAAACTCTTTGGTAACTCTTGGTAACGTGTCTCGTATGTGGTTTGCGTTGCGATGTAAAGTTTGCGAGGGTCGTGGTTGCTGTGTCGTGTTGTTTGCGTTCCAATGTAAAGTTTGCTATGGTCGCAGTTGCTGGCATGCTCCATGCCAGCAACTGAGGCCCTCGCCAGCGGCCTTCGCTACGCGAGCCGCAAGCATTAGCAACATCTCGTACACTCACAACTATATATGTGATTGACATAGTCCTCTTACGGTCTTTCTGCTACAATTGGCAAGCTGGTTACAACCTGAAATGGGATTTTGGGGGTCATGGGCCGGACATGAACCCCAAACTGTTATTGTTTTCTACTCGGTTCCACCTTGTTAAAAACAGACTGACTGTCTTGATAAATTCATTTAAACCAAATCTGTTATAAAACTGCTTATCAATACAATAGCCTGCTGTGATATAAATATAAAGGTAATTTAGCTTGCAATCTCAGATACAATATAACCAATTTTAAAACATATTGCTTCAATATATATTTTTATATTCTAACTACCATGTTAGCGGTTATACCATATTTGCTCTAAACTGCTTTCATAGAGACATATACTCTGGTTACCATATATAATGCTTTGCTGGTTATTTTGCTATTTACTGTTTTCACAGAATATTATGCTGAACTGCTGGATATTAATACCAAATATATTGTAGAAATCTGATTGTTTATCCAAGTGTGATAAGACTTTATACTCTGCGTATCACTTCTGTATTACAGTAACCAAATATAAAACATACACTGTGTATTGGCTCCTATATTGCACCAACAGAATTTAAACTAATTGTTATCCTATTATTCAAATAATTGTGTTCTTTGATTATTTTGCTGTTAGACAGTTTAAGTAGTTTCTGGCAAAACCGTCCATTTTGGGATGTTTGTTGCTTATAACTTGCCTTATTTCTGAATACCAAATAAGCCTTAATACGATTCTTATACTCTTTTGCTAATTGATATCTTGCCATAACTGAATCTAGAACGTTGCAAATTGTGTTGTTATCACTTTAATTATTTTGTACATAGTTCATTGATTTTCTATTGTAGTCTATCTAAAGATTAAAGCTTACAAATTGACATACATGCTATTGTTTATTCATGATGTTTACTATTACCCCAATAAATGCTATTCTGCAACAATGCGTATAATAGTCCATAAATTGATAATTGAACTCAATACAATTTGTTAAATCAATACATTGTAATATTTGTGTCATATCAAATTGCATGACATTATAAAAAGAGGATGTAATACACAGAGTAAGTTATACAAAGAGCACGAATGCAATATTATGATAAACTTCAATAATTGTGTAACTCTGTGTTCACCTGGACTTTAAGTCTAATAGAGAAAAGCCACAATGCTACATAGATTCACTAAGCTTCTCAAGGGCAATGGGATACTGTGAGTTAGGCTACAAATTTTATTTTCTACGGTGAAAATTGTCACTGAAGCACTTTGCAGCATATGCTGCTCTTTCGAACCTACAAATATAATAGAGAAGAAATTATTTTCATTTATGCTGTAATCTGTGTGGTGCTACCATTCTTTATTTTTAGCAATTATGCCTAATAACACTTTAGTATCTCAGACTAACAAGTAGGAAATCTCTGTTTGTCTCCATATTTGAAACTATTATTTTGAATAGTATATACACAATACATATTTCAGTCTAGCCCTGTAAGACTCAGTTGAACTACATACACAACAATGACCATCTTTTTGGTAGACCTTTCCTTTATTGAAGTCAGTCCATGTAATCACAACTGCATTCCTCCATGCAGCTGGGCTTTTGGTAACTTATTTTTCTGCACAGTTGGTCTTGTGATTCCCCTTGAGGTTGTTCATCCAGATACAGCTGGGTTCCCACTAACACTGTTTGTCTGCTGGCACAGTTTTACTGTTGGGCATTTTGTCCCCGCTGAGCTCCTCATCAGCACATCAGGATTGTTAATAACTCACAAAGCCTTGACTGTCATAACTGGACTTCCCACAGACATTGCTAGGCCTTTGCTTCACTCTTGCAGATAGAAAGAATATTAGCAGAAACCCAAATGGTAGATTCCACTGCATCATAACAATTTGACAAATTAAATACTGCTTTATTTTTTTATTTGTAAAACCAGTTTGCTCATTCTGAAATGTAGTCCTTCAAAATGGTATATTGAAAATAGAGGACAACAGCAGCCTTTGGGAACAATTTATCTGGTAATTTTGTTACTAAGATTATTATTTCTAAACCAGGTTGTAATAAAAGTAACACATTTATTGTTTACATATACTTCATAGTTCCCTTTTTTATTACTTTTTAAGCACTTTTAATATATATATTAGGGACACTGGTGTAGAAAACAGGCGGGGGCAAGGGGGACAGAGTGTCCCGTGTGTAACCTCCTTGGGGCCAGCACCAGCTGTTGATGCGGCCCCTGTGCGCTCCCACATGTGCGTGTGTCTGTGTGAGTGTGTTTGTCTCTGTGTGTGAGTTGAAGACTGTGAGTGAGTGTGTGCCTCTGTGTGAGTGTGTTTGTGTGTGTAAGTCTGTGAGTGTGTGTGTCTGTGAGTGTGTATGTGTGTCTGTGAGTGAGTGAGTGTGTGTGAGTGTTTGTGTGTGAGTGTGTGTCTGTGAGTGTCTGTGAGTGTGTGTGTGTCTGTGTGAGTGTGTCTGTGTGAATGTGTGAGTGTGTGTGTCTGTGAGTGAGTGTATGTGTCTGTGGGTGTGTGTGTCTGTGAGTGAGTGTATATGTCTGTGAGTGAGCATGTGTGAATGAGTGTGTGTAAGTATGTGTGTGTCTGTGATAGTGTGTCTGTATGTGTATCAGTGAGTGTGTGTGTGTTTCTGTGTGAGTTTGTGTCTGTGAGTGTGTCTGTGAGTGTGTGTGAGTGTCTGTGATTGTGTGTCTGTAAGTGTGTGTCTGTGAGTGTGTGTGTGAGTGAGTGTGTGTGTCGGTGAGTGTGTGTCTGTGAGTGTGTGTATCTGTGAGTGTGTGTGTGTCTGTGTGAGTGTGTCTGTGTGAATGTGTGTGTGACTGTGTGTGTGAGTGTATCTGAGTGTGTGTGTCTGTGAGTGAGTGTATATGTCTGTGAGTGAGTGTGTGTGAATGAGTGTGTGTAAGTATGTGTGTGTCTGTGATAGGTGTGTCTGTGAGTGAGTGTGTGTATATGTATCAGTGAGTGTGTGTGTCTGTGTGAGTGTGTGTCTGTGTGAGTTTGTGTCTGTGATTGTGTGTCTGTAAGTGTGTGTCTGTGAGTGTGTGTAAGTCTGTGAGTGTCTGTGCTTTTGCTGCCTGGGGCTGCCCCTGAGTATGACAGCGGGGGCTGGGAGGCATCAAAGTCCGGGTAGCCCAGGGCAGCAAAAGGTCTAGCTTTGCCACTTATTAGGTATATATCAGGATGTCACACAGCAAAAAAAGAGAACCACAGCCATACATTTATTACTATGATAACACTACTGCTACTAGAAACCAACCCTAATATAATTTTTCATCTACTGCTTTTGTTCAACTACCCTTTCTCTAGTCTTGATACACATTTTGTCTTTTTGCTAATCTCAGTGTAATAGTTCTTAAGAACATATATATCCCATTAGGCATTTAAATGAGGACGTTTTAAATAGTGGAATTTTCTTTTGCATTAATATGCATTAAATAATGCTGCAAAGTTGAAAAATTTACTTTGAGTCCCTAACCGAAAGATTGATTAGACTCTAACAATTGCAGTTCATGGATATTATCTATCGATAGTGCAGTGCCCAAACACAGTCTAATTAGAAAGTTTATCAGAAGGAGATCTTCTCTTTGTTGCAAATATCTATCATTATGAAACATATTTTTATCTTTTGCAGCACTTATTTTTCTGGAAAGAAAAAAAATAATTTTAAAGCATGCTCTTTAAAACAATGATAGTAAATGTCTGTCCCCAGTCACGCTTTCCATATTTATGAAATTGTTATAATAATTGATGTTACGTATCTTACACACTTATGTTCTCTTCATGTACATAGAACACGATCTTACAGCTCCATCCTGTTTAGAATTTCATTTCAGTTGGGGTTTAAGAAATTCTTGGAAGAAATGTTAAAAATTTAAAATGGCATTAAATCCCCTAAAGCATTAAAGTTCTCAACATTAAAACTGAAATGTTAAACTACTTAATGTTCACTTCAATGATTTATTTTACCATTCCAGTTACATTGTGAAAATGTTACCTGTTTCCTAGCATGCTTATTTCTCAAACTACTCTATAACCAGTTAAGACACTGTACCATTGGAACCTATATGATATTGTCATGGAATAAATCTGTGATTTTTTTTTAACCATCCTAATGTTTTAAAAGAAGAGTAAGATTGCTTGGTGATAATTTACTCATTTTAAACACATACAGCCTTATTAAATTGCGATTTGGACAATTGAATAGGGCTCTATTTAAGCACACAGCATATTTTTTTACAGAAGTTTTTAGTCAGTGAACTTCTATCCAAAAGCAAGGTCTTCACTAACTAAAAACTTCTGTAAGTAAAATATGCTGTGTGCTTAAATAGAGCCCTTTTAAATTTACTGAATCACAATTTAATAAGGCTGCAAGTAACATTTTACCAATAAATTGTGATAAATTCTCAAAATAAAACAATTAGTGGTATGATATACTTTCCAGATGTGGTTATATGAACTAAAAAATACATCTTCCAGTGTGATCTTGACCTTTTGACAACATTTTATAAATTCTGGATCTGTGTTTATTTTTTAATTGTGTTTATGCTACATTATAACACATTATACAAGTCCTACAGACAAACATTCACCAACTAAATAAAGTAATAGACACTCTCAAAAGGCATATAATAAACAAGAAATCTGTGTGCAAAGGACTTTCATTGTATTATTTATCATGTTATAGTTGCACCTTTGTCAAGGAAAATTCTTCACTCTTAGATATAAATTTCAGCTTTCTAGTGGTTACCTAGGCAAAAATACTACTTTAGCCCAGAAATGTTAAATTACATACAAAGACAGTAAAATCATGACATTACTGAAAAGAAGAAAGAATCATCAACCAATCACCATAATGTTACATAATTACATTAATTTGTTATTGCAATAAAGAGGTGAGCCTGACATTTTTTCATTTTGACAATGAACCTAAATTAGTAACAAGCTGTAATGGAAAAACAATATTACAATGTCTTAAGGTGTTCAATATGGTGAACAATGGCATAGTAACTGCCAGGAGAGGTAATTGGTTTGATCATCAGCAGGGTTGGCCAAGAGGAAATTCTGAGGCTGGATCTGTGGATCCTGGACCGAGCATGACACACATATTGAGTATCCTGGGGGTAGGGCTAGGTGGTGTGTGCCTACATCTGTACTTGCACAGAGTTAGCCACTTCCACGTACTTTTATGTCTCTAAGACATTGGGGGTCCAGATAGGCTTGCTTCTGTCATTTGTTTGGTGCTGGACAGGCCTCACTTGCTCGTGCTTTGCTCCATATGGTATAACTCCACCACTTGTCTGCAAAAGAGCATGGGCTCAGTCAATCAGGTAGTGCCAGGACCTATATTTTCTGGCTAAGTCCATTGCACAGAGACTGTTGTAGGTCATTGTGCCTTTGGTGTGGATAGCTTCCACATATCTTATTTGCTCCTTAAAGGTGTATAGAAGTTTCATGTATTATGAATGCATCTAACAGAGAATAATTAGTAGTGTATGCCAACATTTTTTTACATGACAAAATCCCAAAATAAGCATTAATATACTTACCCTAGAGTGTGAGAATGTCTTCAGTTTTCTGGCAGTTGATTTTGAGATGGAATTCTCATGAAAACCCAAGCTAAATTAGCATAAAATTAATCATTTATTTTGGCCAATCAGAGGCAGCTACAACTTTGCTACAATGTCTGTGGATCTTTCTCTATAGCAAAGCATCATGGGATGTGTATTATTTTGTTCTTACCAAAATTAAGCAAGGAAGCAGCTTCAGGCAGAGTTACTCTTGATCTCTGCACTGTGCTGCTGTTGGCTTGAAGGTTAGTATAGGATTAAAAACATTTGATTGCAGTGTTTCTATTGGTTCCCTTTAAGGACCCCATGGTAAGTAGGAGTTAATGGTATGGGGTTAATTATTTAGGTGCCATGGGGAGTCTGATAGGGACCCCTGTGGTGCGGTTTAACTTTTAGGTGCCATGTGGGTCTCAATGGACCCCCATGGTTATGTAGATGTGTGAAAGGGGGCGATTGAGGAACAGGGGGATAGGTTTTGAGTGGGGAAGGGGACTATCAACAGTGAGCAGGGAGGGGAAAAGCAGTCGCAAATGCTCTGGAGAATTTTGAGGAATTTGGAATTGAATCGTTTTTTTGTTGCTTTTCCTCATTGGGAGCAGCATTGGGAGTAGCACATGTTGGGGGGGGGGGGGGTGATAGAATACCTATGGAAAGTACCTGGGCACTTTTTGACAGTGTAAATTTACGATATAGGGGCCTATTCTATTGCCCAATTCGTAAATTTATACACACTATGCCTGCTGTATAAAACAGCTTTGAGCAAAGCTAGGGTTGGATTATATACAAGACAGGAATCCCACCCAAGTACAGCCGTTTCAAGGTTACTGCCTATCATCAGAGGGCATATGCTTAAGGGAAGCCATGTTTAATATGGTTATGGATTGCAAGAGCAAATAATGCAGTGTAATAACTGTATTTCTCAGAATTCTGGCCATGAAACAAGTTTGTTAACTTGTTTAAGACATTCAAATGTGAACACAGATGTACTATTTATTTACTGTACTACTGTACGGTGTAGGGCTTCTATCGCTCTTTTGCACACCATATATTCATTTATTGTTGTGGTGAACTACCTACTCATAAGGTCCACAACACAACCTGGGGTGACGCCCCACGCTGATGACAGGCAGTAACCTTGAAACAGCTGTCCGTGGATAGGATTCCAAACCTGTGTTAAAATCCAACCTTGGCTTTGCGAAAAAGCTGTATAATGCAGCGGGCATAAGTTTAAAGGGAGCCATGTTTAAAATGGTTATGGATTGAAGAACAAAGCAATTGTGAGCACATTTGCATGTCCCTGCTTAGCTTCCCAAAATGCAGTGTAATAACTGTATTTCAAGGAATTCTGAGCAGGAAGCAAGTTTTTTTTATCTTGTTTTAGACATTCAAATGTGAACACAAATGTAATATATATATATATATATATATATATATATATATATATATATCACAAAATATTGATTTTATCTATTCTGCAAGGTTGCCTATAACACAAAACTACTTTTTTTCTGCCTAGCACATATGGTTTATATAAGACACTACAAACTTGAGACATATAACTCTAGAAAGCGTCTGTTGCAAACAAAAAGTTGTATAAGTTATATAAAGACTTAAATAAAAACTAATATAGTTGTATATTCAACTGTGAAACTTATATGCCAATACCAGGCAATGTATGTACTGTCAAGAGATTTCCCTAGTTTCTCCAAGCTTTACAGTGGCTGCGAAATTCTTCTATCAATGAAATATACATTGCAGCCTTTCGTGACCTGGCGGATTGTGTGTGAAAGTAAGGAGTGTAACATGGCTTCTAGTTCAAATAACTGTTATAGACAAAACATTACACCTGTGGGAATGTTAACACATTTTTTTGTATTGCGAGAGATCACCCGTGTGTAGTGATGACTTTTTTTATACCGCTTGAATCTCTTGTTATTCAGCCACATGTATAATAAAAATCAGATTTTATTCAGATAATATGGAAAGTGAACACATTTTATGCTAATCTAATACATGGGGCTTCCCAACTGAGCTCACAATTAGGCACTTGGTGAAGTTATGTCTAACAATTTATGTATATAATGTAACTAATTTTCTTATTTTTTTTATTGATGATTTGCGAGCTTGAGACTGTTGTGCAAGTAATTCTAATGTCTTTCAGCACTTTCCCCGTCATTTACACTGCAGTATTGATTTTTTATTTGCATTTAAAATGCTACGGACAGGGTTTAAACCCCCTTGCGGGTCCTCTCTAGTAGTCATAGGATTTTCTCCTACATTTGCTGTTTACGGGTGTGAAAACATTTGCGGGCTTGGGGAATTGTTAACAATTGAATAGCGATTTGCAAGTTCCGGGTTTAACAACCGCTGAATTTTTAAAGCCGTAACAGTTTGGAGCCCGCAAAATGACGCCAATTGAATAGCAAATTAACTTACAGCCTCACTTACGGGCTCCAGTAACTTACGATTGCTCAATTGAATCGGGCTCTAGATGTTTACCTCAATATACCTCTTGCTTATTTGCATGGAATTTAATTACATTAACAATAATATATAATAATAATAATGGCAATTTTACAATAATTTAAATAAATGAAAATGAGTGACACATTACCAATTTTTATTTCATCTAATGGGTGATCCGAAAGGCACAACATGATAGAAACCTCGATATACTAAAGAATTAAAGTATGGTTTTCAACTTAATTGATGTAAATGAGGAAGTGCTGTAGCAAAATTGTAGCTGTCAAAAAGCCTTTTCTTGAGAGCTTTTAAAGGATTTGCAAATGCATTCTGCATATTGTAGTGGATATATATAGTAACATGCTCATAAGTAGTAAAATGTTCTTTAACCATAATTTCAAATGGTTTTGGCAGTATATATTATATTCTTCTAAAACTCCAAAATTTAGCCTGCTGTAGACATAAAAAAAATCCCTTGTTCCCTTCATCTGAAGCTTCAACAACAATAAGTATACAATTTTCATTAAAAGTAAAATGTTCCATTAGACTATTAAGAAATCTATTCTTTTTTATATAATATTTTATTTCTTCACACTGAAAAAATGTATATCTTTAATGTATCCATTAAATATATATTTGCTGTATCATAACTAATAATTATATAGTTAATAAGTTCTGTTTTGATTAGCTATATTTATAGAAAACATGACAAATATATGCTGGTCCTATTATACGCTAATGTGTTAGAGCACAGCAAAACTTTGGGTGAAATAATAGCATTCTCTGTTTATTCATAAGAATAATAACTACGGTATGTGGATTTGATATATTTCATATTCAACATAGTTAAAATACATGTCATTTTTAAGTTAAAAAGACATTTTACAAAACACTCCATTTCTTTTGTTATATGAATCTTTTTAGCCTTTGAAGCTTTGCAACTGCATGTATGTGGAAGTAGCTAAACTGACCATATCACTCACTAAATAAAATAATGTGTCCTTGTCAAAAGAGCACTATTAAATAAGGCCTCTTTTGATGTATGACCTCTTTAAATATATGTATATGTGAAAGTCATCTGGTCCTTAAGCTGGAGTACTTACTTATTCTTTTACAACCCGACAGAGAAAAAACTAATAAGTATTTCTAGTTCTTTAAAGATTGATTTATTATCATTTCCAAAAAAACACGCCTTTTCATTTGGAAAGTCATTTGCTCAGTTCTGATTGCATATAAACAGCAGCTAAGGGTCAGCGTGGGCCTTAATGCTCATTATTGCTTACATTCGTATCCTGGGATTCTTAAGTCTATACTGATTACCAACAAAAGCACCTTTAAGATTAGCAGAAATAGTCTAGGGAGTAATGGAGCCAAGGTAATCTGAGGCAATCTAGCAACGCCTCGGGTAATAAAATGAGCAATGACAATAGTCCTGTCCAGTTTGATATTACCACTGGATGGGCTATAAGAAACATGGACAGCAAACGGCTAGAACTTTTTCATAGCAAATAAAAACAAACTTATAATTAGCTACCTATGTGTACTTAATATTCAAAATGTTTAGGATTAATTGTTTACCGGGTCATTGAAAAAATGAATACGAGCTTAAGGGATCTCAGAGGGCAGCAGCTGACAGATGTGCCTGCTGTACTGCTACCCAGAGGGTCACAGAGAGTTTTATTCAACTGATCAACTAAAAGACAACAACTGCAGTCTCAATTCTAAATATATTATTTATGATACTGTGAGAGCAATGGGGTAAAATCCAGTACCCTTTTTATGCATAAACCTTTGTATAGGTTGCAGTTACTTAAAAAGGAAAGTGAAAAAATATATATTCAAACAAATGTGGATCATTACTTTTTGCCATTTTGTACAAAGGTTTTGCTTTTGAGACTTTACAATTATGAAGATGTTACTTATAAGTAACTTTAAAATGGAAAGTTTGCTTGACCTTAGCCCAAGTTGTTCTTAGCACATTTACGTTTATGAAATTAACAATTAATTCAAAATTAGGCAAAAGCATTCATTGTATCTTTTAAGTGCACAAAGATTTGTTTTCTATGGATTTATTGCTTATTCACTCTATAAAATGTACTAACCTCTTGGATTAAAATTGTTGAAAATGTTAATGAAAACATATTTCAGTTTTTTTACCCTGATATCTGGCTTCTGTATCAGTCAGAGTCTCTCCATCAAGAATCAGCACTTCCAGGAGTCTCAGTAACTTTCTTGTGGTTCTGTCCAGAACAGATTACTTGCAGGGTGGAAATAGGCTCAGTATTGCAGTCACCAAGATCAAAATTAGACACAAACCATTTCTATATGTCTCAAAAGTGAACTGATATTGTAGAAAATGCTACAATATTTATAGGGTTAGATACAAGGGGGTGTACACAATGTAACAATAAGAGGGTGTGAGACAATTACAGGAGATGACCCCCACATGGGGTCTAGCAGTACCTTGATGGCTGGTACCTGAGAACAATAGGGCTACCTTCTAATACACATCCTTTTGTCTCTGAGTCAGAGTGGTATAGACCTTAGATAGAGTATATGGCATGTGATTAACTTAATTTGCTAACAATGGGCCAGACAAGATATCAGTACAATAGAGGTGTCTGCTCACTGTAGACCCAGCATATCCTATTTTAACCCCATCATGATCACTCAGTCACAGTTTAAACAGAACACAGTAATATTAAATGGGGAATTACATACAGTATACAGGATAAGGCAGATACATATGCCATAATATAAAGCATGGTGGGACATTATGGCCCTATGTTTTGGGGCTATTCACCACACCACCCACCTACCCACATTTCCCATGTGGCAATAAAATTCCCCTACCCATTTTCCAATAGGTTGTTAAGTCCTCTATGGTGGAACAATACACCCGGATCAAGGCCATGGAAAGTGGTCTGTGACATAAATGATTAGAATTGTAGATGTAAAGTATGGTACACGTGACATTGTGTTATACTGGCAGTGACACCATACAGCTTGGATTCCAAGTAATGCTATTTCACAGCAATCAGTCATTCAGGGCATTGGAAGAAGCTAGGTAGCACAATTCTGCTTATAAAACATGTTCTTAATAATACTGATCAATGCATCTGTTTCTCATTAGTTCCTGATGTATTGATTATGTTATACCTATAATATTACTGGTGGATTTTTAATAATTATATCAGTGGTGTGTTAAGGCCTACGCTCTCAAAACCAAGGCCAGCACATTTTAGGGGAAGCAGGCCAGTGGATCTTCAGGCATAGAATAATGGTTGCACATGTACAGAAATGTCTATGTGTAGTGATATTTCTGTCTGCAAGTGTACCTAACACTTTCTGGTATACATAAATACTCATACACATGAGTTCAGATATAGCAAGGGGGTAGGAGGAGTATTAACTATTGTGTAGGGAAAAGGTTATGTGGGTGCATAAGTTTAAATGGACCTAGTGCAGCATAAAACCTAAATATGCCCATGAAACAGTGGCGTAGCTAGGGGAGTGAGGGTCCATCCCAGACAGCACCTCTTTGGGGGCAGCAATAATGTGCCCACCTGCCTCCCACTGCCCCTGTGTCCCTTCCCCCCTCTTCCTCCCCTGTGTCTCTTCCCCCCTCTCCCTCCCCTGTGTCTCTTTGCCCCCTCTCCTTCACCTGTGTCTCTTCCCCCTCTCCCTCACCTGAGTCTTTCCCCCCTCTCTCCCCTTTGTCTCTTTCCCCCTTCCCTCTCCTGTGTCTCTTTCCCCCCTCTCCCTCCCCTGTGTCTCGTTCTCTCCTCTCCCTCCCCTGTGTCTTCCCCCCTCCCCCTACCCTGTCTCTTTCCCCCCTCCCTCCCCTGTGTCTCTTTCCCCTCTCCCTCCTGTTTGTCTCTTCCCCCCTCTACCTGCCCAGTGTCTCTTTCCCCTACTCTCCCTCCCCTGTGTATATCCCCCTCCCCTGTGTCTCTTTCCCCCTTCCTCCCCTGTGTCTCTTTCCCCCTCTACCTCCCCTGTGTCTCTTTGCCCCCCTCTCCCTCCCCTTTATCTCTCCCCCTGCCCTGTGTCTATTTCCCCCACTCTCCCTCCCCTGTGTATCTCCCCCCACCCTCCCCGTGTCTATTTCCCCCTTCCTCTCCTGTGTCTCTTTCCCCCTCTCCCTCCCCTGTGTCTCTTCCCCCCTTCCCCTCTCCCTCCCCATTTCTCTTTGCTCCCCCCAAAACACAATCCTTCTCTCCCCCCTCCTGTGTTATCCCTACTTCTTCTCCCCTCCTTTTCTCTCCTTCCCTCTCCCTTGTGAGCCATGCAATGAGCATATTCAGCGCTCTTAACAAACGCTGCAAGCATTGCAAGCGTTACACACAAAATTGCAGTACGGAAACTATATCAGTGTCTAGTAAATTGCACGTCATCTGCTTTGTCTCTCTCTCTGTCTCCCTCAGCTCCCTCTCTCTCTGAGTGCCCTCTCCCTCTCTCACTGTGTTCCCTCTCCTTCCTTGATCTATCTTCGCTCTCTCTTCCTTCTTTTCTCTCCCTCCTCCCCTCCTTCTTATCTCTCTCCCCTGTCTCTCCCCCCTCCCCTGTGTCTCTCTTACACTACTCTCCCTATGTCTCTCTACCACCCTTTCCATCCCCTGTCTCTCTCTCACACCTTCTCCCACTGCCCTCCCTGTATCTCTTTCCATTTCCCTCCCCTGTCTCTCTTCCCCCCTTCCCTCCACAGTGTCTCTTCCCCCCTGTATGTATGTGTGTGCGCTCTCATGGAGCGTTACACACATACCACAATTATTATATTTGATTCATACTTAATAAAAATCTGATGATTTATAAATGCAATATTGAATAATAAATTCAGTTTAAAAGGTTTTAAGTGTTCCAGCCCTATTCTATAGCTTTGCTATTAAGACTACAGAGTTTCAGAACAGACTAGGGCTAGAGTGCAATGAACAACTGTCCTTCTTGTGTGCCGTTTTTTTAGAGGAGACTTATAGCCACATTAAATTCCCTCTACGTGTAATACTGTAGCCTGTAACATAGCTTGTAGCCTCTTAAAGCTACCCGCGAATGACTTGCGAATAATTTAAACTGAGCGCCTGCAAATCCTTTGTTGTCTCAAGCCCGTAACTGCTACGTTCCTATTTTGCTAATAAATTGCAAAGAATACACTGGCGTTCAACACCGTAACCCGCAAATGGAGCCAAGAAGCCAACGGGTACTAGAGAGGACACGCAATGGGCTAAAAGCCCTATCCGTAGCACTGCAAATGCAAATAAAAACACACTACTGTAAATATAATGAAAGGAAAAGTGATGTTAGGTATTAAAATGAATAGCACAATATTCTCAGGCTTGCAAATCTTCAATATAAAATACTTTTATTTTAGTTTAATTTCCGTGTTATATCAATCCCGGCAATCAATGTGTTAATTCATATAATGGTACTCACATGGACTTGAATATTATATTTACGGCTTTATGATTATTACATTAGTTCTGGAATGCGGGTCCAATCGTACCCCGTAATTGAAACCTGTACGACTTTGAAATATAATGCCCATTTTTCAGTGACGTAATGCAGACAATGCCTTTTACCATTGGCTCCATCTAAACCCGTAACTACGGGTTTGCCGAATTGGGCGTGTGCAGGGCCGCAAATCCGACAGCGGTAGAATGGTTTACGGGCTTGTGTCTCCGACCCGTAACTCGCGCCATGGTCTAATTTAATTGCCCTGTAACTCAGCCAGATTTCAAGGCCGCAGCCGTTGTGGGTCTCACGTTGCACTTACGGGCTTCAAATTTAATGTGGCTATTAGAATGGATCCTAGCTGCTAAATTGCTAGCTACAAACACCACCCCATATAGTGGATAAATACCATGCAGAAGTTGAGTTTATTCTTTGTAAACAAGTTTGATATTGTAATTTGTTTTTTAAATCATTGAATATGAATTGTATTAATCAATGCCCAATTTAAACATCTCTCATGTTGTTAGCACATCTTTAAAAGGACCCCTCTGATGCTCTAAGAGATGACAATATAAGAAGAGCTACTCATTACTTTACAGATTAACTAGGCAAATGTTTTTCATGGCATCAAACATTTGCCTCATGTGCTGACCAATTGGATCTATGAAACCTACTGTGTTTGAAGCAAATAAAAGCATTGTATTGTTGGAGCTCATCAAATAAATAGTAACACAGGGAATAGGAATTTAGATTATTTGAAATAATAGAAGGCAAAGGACTATAAAATTATTAACAACAAATCCATTTTATAATAAGATGGTAAATAGCCTAGGTTGTGTATCATTCTTGAATGCAGTAAGTATAGAATGTGCTTCTCTTCACCCCCAGGAACAATTTGCATAAAAGGCTGCCCTCATTTTTTTTCTGAAAGGTCTAGGTTTGCCTGCAATTGTCACTGTAGGGAAGTAAGCCGATAAACAATATTATTTCAATAGATAAAGGCCCTTATCAGAAAGGTTCCCTTGAGCAGACCCTCTCCCTCCTCCTGGACACCAGATAGATGGTGGAAAGCAGCAGCATATACCCTGATGTATAAAAACCTAAATATTTGTATATAAGTTTTAAAGTTAAATTAAATGTATTTTCTTCAAATAATAATTTTATTAATAATCAATAACTAAATTAACATATTAAACCTTATAGTATGAGCATCACAGTGGTCTTTTCTGTTTACATTTATACATTCTAGATAGAAGTCTAAAATGAAAACATTTAATTAAACCTATTCCCTAAACTATATAAACAGATCTTACATACTTTAGGCAACAGGTTTCAACAAAACCATTTGTGTAGGTGTCTCTTACCTTTGTATACCCAGCAAATTATACTGCACTGAATTACAAGTATTACAGATAAAAGTTATAGATTAAAGCCACTGACACTAAAATGAATTATTTGGAATATATTATGCATTATTTGGAAAATATATATTTCACAAATAATTTTAATATTTTACTCTGGCTTGTGCTATGTAACTTTATATATAAATATTCTTAAATGTAATATTAAAATACTTAAAGGTACACAGTAGTGCAAAAACAAGTTATGGTACTTTAGAACTATAAAAAATCCATTCCATGACTTACGTGGGGAGTAAATTGAATGTCTATAAACGGTTTCTTGTAGTAACATGCTTATTCAGCGTTCAAGACAGAGGACCAGAGGCGGAGCTACCACAGGTGCAACCGGTGCCAGGCACCTAGGCCCCTGGCCTCTGGCCTCTGAGGGCCCCCCACTGACCTCCCATGGCTCCTGCAGACATCCCGCAGGACCACTGTGGCCACTGTGGGTCCTCAGTGGCCCCTGTGGCACCTGCGGTCCTCCCATGAACCTCTTATGCCCCCTTGTAGTCCTCCGGACCCCCTGTGGCTCCCACAGATCCTCTTTGGCCCCACGTGTCTTCTATATTGAGGTCTTAGGAAGCATTCTTCCTCCCTCAAACATGACAAGTTGAGTTGATGCGAAAGAGCTTGATTTTGGTCTCAACTGACCACAACACTTTCACCCAGTTTTCCTCTGAATCATTCAGATGTTCATTGGCAAACTTCAGACAGGCATGTACATGTGCTTCAGGATTTCAGTCCTTCACGGCGTAGTGTGTCACCAATTGTTTTCTTGGTGACTATGGTCCCAGCTGCCTTTAGGTCATTAACAAGATCCTCCTGTGTAGTTCTGGGCTGATTCCTCACCGTTCTCATGATCATTGAAACTCCACAAGGTGAAATCTTGCATGGGGCATCAGACCAAGGAAGACTGGAAGTTATTTTGTGTTTCTTTCATTTGCGAATAATCGCACCAACTGTTGTCACCCTTTCACCAAGCTGCTTGGCAATGGTCTTGTAGCCCATTCCAGCCTGTGTAGGACTACAATCTTGTCCCTGAAATCCTTGGACAGCTCTTTGGTCTTGGCCATGGTGGAGAGTTTGGAATCTGATTGATTGGTTGCTTTTGTGGACAGGTGTCTTTTATACAGGTAACGAGCAGAGATTAGGAGCACTCCCTTTAAGAGAGTGCTCCTAATCCCAGCTCGATACCTGTATAAAAGACACCCGGGAGACAGAAATCTTGCTGATTGGCAGGGTATCAAATACTTACTTCACTCATTGACCTGCAAATCAATTTATAACTTTTTTAACATGCGTTAAACCTACCATTAAAATTATAGACTGATCATTTCTTTGTCAGTGAACAAACGTTCAAAATCACCAGGGGATCAAATACTTTTTCCCTTACTGTACTTGAGTATATTTTTAGATAAATATCTGCAGCCCTATTAAATTGCGGTTCGGCCAATTGAATAGGGCTCTATATATGCAAATAGCATATTTTTTTTTAACAGAAGTTTTTAGTTATTGAAGACCTTGCTTTTGAAAAGAAGTTCACTAACTAAAAACTTCTGTAAAAATATATGCTATGTGCTTATATAGAGACCTATTCAATTGGCCAAATCACAATTTAATAAGGCTGCTGATATTTGAGTTTAGGAATAAAACCCTTGTCTTGTCATTGTTTTAAGTCAAAACTTGATCCAAGCCACACTGAAATGACAATTACTCAAATATCTATATTTAACAACCATTATTCATTCTGATCTGAGATCACCTGGGGAAACAAGATAGTTTCACAAGGACTGAGTTAAACTCATGAAATAATATTAGACAGAATCAATCAATGCTCTAATTCTAAAAATGAACTTATATATATATATATATATATTGTCATACTACGAATCAAACTACGAATGTCAAACTACGAATCGTCGTCACGAATCGTGAGCTTGCAAAGCGACCTCGCAAGAACTGCGTCCCTCGCATAGCAAGTGACGCAGTTTGGTCCGCAAATGCGGGCCGTCGCGAAGCAAGGGGCCGCATTTGCGGAAGGTGAAGGCTTTACAGCGCATAACTTTGTAACAATACAACCCTGCATAATGCTTAACTCGCAGCACTTTGTCCTACACTGCCTCAAAACACTAATAACACAACTCGCAGCACTTTTCCAACGGCGCCTCAAAACACCATACAAAACTCCCACAAAAACTTTAACTCTCAGCTATTTACTCCTACGGCGCCACACACCACTGCACAAAACTTGCAGAACTTAGCCGATCAAACACGCGGGACTTAGCCTACAAACACGCAAGCACATGAAGATTGCGGGACTTAGAAAAAAAAAATATGACTCTGAATACGAGTCGCAAAAATACGAACTTACCGGCCGAGACGCGCAAACCAAAAAGCAGTAAAAATAAACTAAATACACCCAAAAAATTACAAACACATCATAGACAGCTTGGGGCAACAGCCAGGACGTCTGTGAGTGAGCTGCAAAGCGAATTAAACTCGAAAATCGCCTAAGTGAGGAAAAGATGGCCATAAAAAAAAAAGAAAACGAGAATACACGACCGTGAAGCGCACAAAACATAGCCAGACACGTAGTAGTTTGCCAAGGCACATATGAGGTATTAAAAACGACTTACTAAAGATGCAAAATTCTTCCGACGCGCGTAACACATACAATATTGTTGCCATTTAAGACAATCTACACAATTACACATCTGAAATAGCTTTCCCGCCTAAACTAAAGGTTCTGGCTCGCGCACGCAACCTATATATAGGACACACTTGCCACAGTGCTGACACTTTCTCCTCAGGTGATGACAGTCTGACTGGACATTTTCTGCTGCTGGAAAATCTAAAGAGATTGTTAGCTCTTCAGGATATTGATTACTGGCTTTTCATTAAAAATAGATAAAATATAGTAATTCATTAATTAATTATTAATTTAAAAATATATATTAATAAAAAAATTACATTACTCCATTTTGTAATACCTGTACTTTATCAAGATATTAATAATTAACCATTTCAAATATGTTTATTAATTGATTAATTAATTTAGAATGGACATTAATTTATTAATTATTTATCATTAGGCTAATTGATTAATTAGTAATGTTCATTCAATAATTAATAACTAATTAGTCATAATAAAAAAAGTTAATAAAAAAATTATCAGAAAATATGTATATTTCACACTGGACTTACATTTTGGGGTTGCTGCTCAACTATTAATGTTCATTAATTACTTCATTAATCATTAAGATTAGTAATGTTCATTAATTAATTGTTAATTAGTCATAATAACAAATTTCGTAAAAAAAGGAATAAAAAAAGATTAAGATTAGTAATGTTCATTAATTAATTATTAATTAGTCATAATAACAAGTTTCGTAAAAAAGGAATAAAAAAAAAGATGTATATTTCACAGTGGACTTACATTTCGTGGTTGCTGCTCAACTATTAATGTTCATTAATTACTTCATTGATCATTCATAGAACAATTTTTTTTTTCAAATGCCTGAAAAGATATGTACATTTTGCACTGCACTTACATTTCAGTGTTGCTGCTTAATTATTACATTGCTGATATATTTCTTTTTTCAGCCTTCATTATTAATGCACCTATTTTCATTATTACATTGCAGTTTTATTTCTGTTGTCAGACTTCATTAATAATGTGCTTATTTTGGTGTGTTCATGCTTAATTATTAATGTTCATGCTTAATTATTTAATTAGTCATTTATTTTAAAGAATATAAAATTAAATGTGCTAAAATGCATCACAAAATAGGTACATTTTACTGTGTAATAATATTTATCTGTATCTCATTGTCTCAACTAATACGATCCTCAAACCGCTTAAATATTTCTATCACTTTATTACATTTTATAGTGCGTTTACTTATTAATATACCATGATTATATTTTGCATGTATGCCAATTAAACATCATACAAACATTAACAATGCTTTTTATTTTATTTCACAGTTTGATCATCTGGCCACCTGACTACACAGAGTGACGTTTGCAGCATTTGAACTGCAATAAGATCACCTTTACAGGTATATTATTTAATGATGCTGTTTTTTACAACAAAATGATTCACAGCCTTATTACATTGACATTCGCCAAATTCAATAGGGCTCTATATAACCACAGAGCATATTTTTATAACAGAAGTTGCCAGTTAGTGAACTTCTATGCAAAAGCAAAGTCTTCAGTAAATAAAACACTTATCTAAATAAATATGCTCTGTGCTTATATACAGCTCTATTAAATTGCCTGAATCGCAATTTAATAAGGCTGTAAGGATAATTGATTTTAGTTAATCAATGTTATTAATTAATTAATTTAATTAATATTAATTAATTAATCATCACAAATCGTTATAAAAATATAGATTGTCTATTTCACAAAGCATACGACATTGTAAGCAATTCAATATTTAATTTCCTTTTATTAGATGCATGTATGACAAGGACAACAAATCCTTTCAATGATTCATACATTCATACAAACTAAAAATGAAATATGATTTTTACATAATTTTACAGATTTCTCAGATATCCACCTGCCTGAACACAGGACTCGCCTCTGCAGGATTTCACATTATAGAACATCAACTACACAGGTATATGATTTTGTGATGACATTCTTTAGAAATATAGCATTAAGTATTTTTTTGAGGCCATTGATGACAGATATTGCTTAATTAATTTAAGTCATTAATTTAAAAAATGAATCAATAATTACAAGAAAAAAAAACGAAATACATATATACTTAGCTATTGATGTTTTAACTAATTCCACTTTAACATCATATCTTGATCTATTTATTAATTCTGCATCATATCTTGATTTATTGATTAATTCATGTAATACCAAAAAAAAAGGGTTTCACGCCAATCTATACTTTGCTCATAGCTATTTCCGTTTGCCCTTCTTTAAAAAAACCTGTTTACCTGTTTAGATTTTGCAGTGATAACACTTTTACTTTCTTTTATTCATGTGTATTCTTTCATTCATTAATTCATCATTATGTTACTGCTCATTGTCTAACAGGACAAGGACCTCAGAAGCAGTTAAATATTTAAATACATTTATTATCTTAGGACATTTTTTAACATTTTACAATGCATTTGCCATATATTGATGATTAGGATTTACATTTGCTATGTATGCCAATTAAAAAGGATATTTTCAATGATTCAGAAATTAATTTAAAAATAATATTACAAACCCTTTATATGTAATTTTACAGATCCATCATCTCTGCACCTCCCTGAAGACACAGAATGACGTCTGCAGTATTTCAGTTGATATCATATCTAATTAACAGGTATCATTATTGATGACATTCTTTCTAAAAACAGGATTAACAGCCTTATTAAATTGCAAGTTGCCCTATTAATTAGAGATCTATATAAGCACACAGCATATTTTTTAACACAACTTCTTATATAGTGAAGACCTTGCTTTTGGATAGAAGATAACTAACTAAAAACTTCCATAACCAAAATATGCTCTGTGGTTATATAGAGCCCTATTCAATTTGTTAAATCGCAATTTAAGTCTCTAAGTGTTTTTTCATCAACATTATTCACAGGTTGTCATTCATTAATTTATGTAATTAATTTTCATAATTAATCAATAAGTTAAAACAAATACATATTTGAAAACACATTTATGTTTACATGAATGAGAATTATGCTTCAGAAGTTTTTTCATGTCAATCTATAGTTTGCTAATAACTCTTTTGCTTTGCCCTTCTTTAGGAACACAGGATTACCTGTTTTGGTTTTGCAGTCATGACAGAGAGAGAGACAGAGAGAGAGAGAGACAGAGAGATAGACACAGTGAGAGAGAGAGAGACAGAGAGACAGAGAGAGAGACAGAGACAGAGAGAAAGAGACAGAAACACATAGAGAGAGACAGAGAGAGAGAGACACAGAGAGAGAGAGACACACACACACAGACACACACTCACAGAGAGACACACACACAGACACACACACGCAGAGAAATACACAGAGACACACACAGACACACACACGCAGAGAAATACACAGATACACACACACAGACACAGAGAGACACACACAGACACACACACACAGAGACACACACACAGACACACACACACAGAGACACAGACACACAGAGAGACACACACACACAGACAAACACAGACACACACACACAGAGACACAGACACACAGAGAGACACACACACACAGAGACACAAACACCCAGAGAGACAGATTACCATTATATTTTTTAGAAATATGTGACAGGTTAAAATAGATGTATAATAAAACAAATTAAATGGTTACACCTCTATTTCCAATAACAGATTACAATGGCAGAAGATTATAAAAGAAGAATGGCAAGGGAACGAAAGTAGAGATAGAGAGATGCACAGACCCCTCAGACTTCACAACGTTTAAGAGAAGAAGATCGACAGAGCCTTCTAAATAAAAGAAAAATGGCTAAAAAAGAACAAAATGAGCCTGTTGGTAAACAAAAAATGTCTCTAAAACATTCTCTAATGACCCAATATTGCCTCCTGACCCCAATGTTGATAGAGATGACACCAATCACATATATAGTTGTGAGCATGCAAGCTGTTTCTAACGCTTGCAAGCACGCGCAGCGAGCCTGTGGCTCTCGTCAAGTGAGGGCCACAGTTGCTGGCAAGGAGCACCGAAGGCGCTCCTTACCAGCAACTGCGGACCTCGCAAAAAAATATTATGACCAATTACGACCTCGCAAAAATCGTCCGCAACCCGCGCACATGAAAAAATTAAAAACAATAAATACACACAACACATACATAAAAAGCATACCTAAAGGAAGAGGGGGCATCCAGGACCTCAAAAACTGAAGTTACACCTCAATTTAACTCAAAATAAAAGAGTTTAGACACTGAAAAATTCTCTAAGAGAAAGAAAAAATGGCCGCCGAAAAAAATGAAAACGAGGCTACAGCAGTCTAATGACGCAAAACACCACCAAACACCTACGAGATTAGAAAACAAGGACGCAACCCGCGTGACCCCAAACACATTAGAAACACAATAAATACACACAACAAACATATAAAAAGCTTACCCACAGCAAGGTGGTGCACCCAGGACCTCTGCAAGTAAAGTTTCACCTCGATTTTAGTACAAATTTCGGAGTTTAAACATCCGAAAATCACCTAAGCAAGAGAAAAAATGGCCGCCAAACAAAAAGAAAACAAGGCTAGATGACTCTAAACACGCAAAACACCACCATAAACACGCAAAACACCCCCAAACAGCTATGGATATTCCGAAAAAGTCGGACGACATTTAAAACGAAGAACGCTAAATCAGCCACAGCCGTATACCACACATTAGCCACCATTTTAGAACAATAACTTGAACAATGCAGAAGTACACAGCTACGCTAACGGATTTGTTTCGCGCACGCACACTATTACATTCATCACGCTTACACAGCAGCTCCACAGCACTAATGCTGCAGCAACATCAAAACAGATTGCCAGCTCTTCAACAGAATGCTTCCTGCATATATTACTTCAAAATAGGTAAAGTATATTACTTTATTAATCTATTATTCATTTTATTATTATACATCAAACAGCATTAGCTCACTTACAATTTAATTGCCGTAATTTTTTGACGGGCAATTCGCTAGTGTAGATATAGAAAGTTGTACTGAGATCTATATTGAGGAAGCTCATGATAGTCCTTTATTTACAGCACTAACAGTAGACACTCATTATTGTGGATTAATGAATGTGGTTTGTCAGAAAGACACACATTTCCAGAATATTTAAAAAGTATAATGAGTGATCCTACATTTCCAAATTACACAAATTTTAAGAAAAACATTCAGTCTTATAACAGTGCAATTTAATTTGCTTTAATGGGTGCAACATACCGTATATACTCGAGTATCAGCCGACCCGAGTATAAGCCGAGGCACCCATTTTACCACAAAATACTGGGTAAAATGAGTGACTCGAGTATAAGCCGAGGGTGGGAAATGTGCTGCCCCCTGTGTCCCTCTTGTGCCCTCTGTGTCCCCCTCTCTCTCCGTGTCTCTTCTTCCCTCTCCCTTCCCTGTGTCTCTTCCAACCTCTCCCTTCCCTGTGTCTCTTCCCCCCTCCCTTATCACCCTCCTCAAACACACTTCTCAACCTCCCTCCTCATCCTCAACCTCCCTCCTCATCCTCAACCTCCCTCCTCATCCTCAACCTCCCTCCTCCACCTCCCTCCTCAACTTCCCTCCTCATCCTCAACCTCTCTCCTCATTCTCAACCCCCTCCTCAACCTCCCTCCTCATCCTCAACCCCCTCCTCAACCTCCCTCCTCAACCCCCCCATCCTCAATCCCCCTCCTCAACCCCCCCATCCTCATCCTCTCTCCTCAACCCCCCATCCTCATCCTCTTTCCTCAACCCCATCCTCAACCCCCCTCCTCAACCTCAACCCCCTCCTCAACCCCTCCTCCTCATCTTCAACCTCCCTCCTCATCCTCAACCTCCCTCCTCAACCCCCCATCCTCAACCCCCTCCTCAACCCCCATCCTCATCCTTAACCCCCTTCTCAACCCCCTCCTCAGCCTCAACCCTCCTCAACCCTCCTCAACCTCAACCCCCCCCCCTCAACCCCCCCTCCTCAACCCCCATCCTCATCCTCTCTCCTCAACCCCCCATCCTCAACCCCCTCCTCAACCTCTCCTCCTCAACCTCCCTCCTCATCCTCAACCCCCTCCTCAATCCCCCTCATCAACCCCCCATCCTCAACCCCCTCCTCAACCTTCCTCCTCAAACCCCCCCTCAACCACCCATCCTCATCCTCTCTCCTCAACCTCCCTCCTCAACCCCTCATCCTCAACCTCCCTCCTCATCCTCAACCCCTCCTTAAACCCCCTCCTTAACCTCCCATCCTCAACCCCCTCCTCAACCTTCCTCCTCAACCCCTCCATCCTCAACACCCTCCTCAACTCCGCCTCAACCTATCTCCTCAACCCCCCATCCTCAACCCCCTCCTCACCCCCCATCCTCATCCTCAACCCCCTCCTCAGCCTCAACCATCCTCAACCTCAACACCCCCTCAACCCCCCCCTCCTCAACCCCCCCTCCTCAACCTCCCTCCTCAACCCCCCCATCCTCATCCTCTCTCCTCAACCCCCCATCCTCAACCCCCCTCCTCAACTCCTCCCCCTCATCCTCAACCCCCTCCTCAAACCCCCTCCTCAACCCCCCATCCTCAACCCCCTCCTCAACCTTCCTCCTCAACCCCCCATCCTCAACCTCCCTCCTCAACCTCAACCCCCCTCCTCAACCTCAACCACCCTCAACCCCAACCCACCTCCTCATCCTCAACCCCCCTCAACCTCCCTCCTCAACCTAAACTTCCCTCAACCCCCCTCCTCCACCTAAACTCCCTAAATACCTCCCCCCTCTCCCCTCACTTACCTGCTTGTGTGCCGGCCTCCGCTCCTTGACTTGGTGCGCATGTGACGTCACATGCGCGCCGGTGCCGGGTCAAGGAGTGGAGGCCAGAGCAAAAGCATGTAAGTGAGGGGAGAGGGGGGAGGTATTTAGTGGGGTTTAGGTGGAGGAGGGGGGGAAAGAGACACGGGGGGTAGAGAGACACACGGGGGTTAGAGACACACGGTTGGGTTAGAGACACACGGGGGGGTTAGAGACACACGGGTGGGTTAGAGAGACACAGGGGAAAGTGACTCGAGTATAAGCCGAGGGGGCCCTTTTTTGACTTAAAAAAAGGTCTGAAAAACTCGGCTTATACTCGAGTATATACGGTAAGCAGAAAATGTCCCAGGACATGGTCCTTACTGTTTTAAAGTCCAAGGACAAATATACCACCGGACTTTTTTTTTTTTACACCCAGAATCAGGGGAACAAATGTACACAGTTATATGTCCTTGATACAATGGAAGCTGTTGAACAACGAATGGTGCTTCCTGAAAATAAACAATGCTTACCCATAGTCTTTGAACAGCTTGATAACAGTATGGCTAACAACCCATATAGTAAAACATTAAACATATTAAAATTAGCTGAGGTTGAAAAAGAACAACTTGCACATGCGCAAATACATCAATTGCCAATGCCAACAGTAAATATGGTTCTCAAAAGAGATCGCCATACTGATCAAAGACGGTATAATTTACCAACAGCAAATGAGGTTGCCATGGTATTTAAAAATGATGATGGGGAATCACCATTTGAGCGAAATATTAGAATATATCCACGCAATCAAGAACAACCTTTTATAAGCATAAATATTTTAAGTAGTCATTTGGATCCAATGACATATCCCATTTCTTTCCAAATGGGAAGCCAGGATGGCAACCAAAATTACAGTTGCAAAGTTATCCCAATAGTAAAGTTTGTGTTAGAAACAATATTTTCATGCTGGAATATAAAGTGGTACAAGCTGCTGTTCGGGATCATTTTAATCCTATTTTATGTGGGGGCAAACTCACACAACAATGGATTACTGATTCCTATCTACAAGTCGAAGCAAATAATCAAAATGTTGTCAAATTTAAACAAAACAAGCTTTGAGTAGAAAAATATTGTGGATTGATGGATTATGTCGCTGAATTGACTGCAAACAGAGACATTCCTGCTGGACGAGCAATGATTTTGCCATCCTCTTTCCAAGGATCTCCTTGCAATTTGAAAGAAAGATACAATGATGCCATGGCTATTGTCACTAAATTTGGCAAACCAGATGTATTCATTACATTTACATGTAATCCACAATGGCCAGAGATCAAAGAAAATGTACAGCTTGGACAAAATACTTCTGACCAACCAGATTTGGTGGCAAGAGTATTCAAAATAAAACTAAATTCATTTATTCATGATATAACTAAAGCAGACTTATTTGGGAAAAGTGTGGCTTTTGTTTATACCATTGCATTTAAAAAAAGAGGCCTGCCACATGCACATATACATTTAATCTTGCAAGAAAAAGATAAATTGAATACGGCAGACAAAGTGGATTCAGATTAGCTTTGTGGGAAACATTTAAATTACATTTGTGTGGAGATTTCTTGAAACTTTACAATGAGACCATTGCGCTATTGAAAGAATTAATGGAAATACAGGAAATATTTATTTGTCATGGATTAAATTGTGCCAATTGTAATCTGCCTGATCAAGGAATTATAGATGAAATTAACTTTGATGAGTATGACACTGACATTGAATGCCAAAAAACACAAGAAAAAATTAGAACTTTAAATGCATTGCAATTGGAAGCATTTAATGCCATCACAAATGCAATAGAAGATGACATGCTCAAAGAGCATTATTTCTATCTGGATGGCCCTGGTGTATCAGGAAAAATGTATCTATATAATTTGTTGATGAGTTGCATTCGAGCACAGGGTCAAATAGCACTGCCATTTGCAACCACTGGAATTGCCCCACTTTTGTTAGAAGGTGGTAGAACTGTGCATAGTGGATTTAAACTGCCAATTCCCATTCTGGAAACATCCGTGTCGCATATTTGAATGAATTCATTACAAGCAAACTTCACAAGAGTAGATTAATTATATCAGATGAGGCAACTATGATGTCATGTCATGCCCTGCAATATATTGATCGATTATTAAAAGAAGTTATGGCTAATGATTTGCCATTTGGTGGAAAGGTGATGTTGTTAGAAGGAGATTTTAGGCAAACATTACCTGTGGTGCCACATGGCAATCGCACTGACATTGTCGAAATGTGTATAAAAAGAAGTAAACTGTGGAAAATATTTACACACCTTAAATCAGAAGTAAATATGAAATCTGAAGCCCCAAATCAATTGAATGATTGGCTCATTCAGATTGGAGAAATAAAACAGCCAAAAATAAATAATTTACAGGATGATGCTGTTCAAATTCCACCAGAAATGATTTCAAAAGAACCTCTAATTTCGACAATCTTCCTCAATACCATCAATAACAAAGATTATTCAGACATTGCAAGCAAAGTCATATTGACATCAAAAAATTAAGATGCCTTGAATCGAAACAACGAAATATTAAAGTTAATCAATGCACCCCAAAAAAACTATTACAGTGCAGATTCTGTTCTGGCTGATGACAAAGATAGTGAAGCAAACTTATTAATTCTTTAACCCCCTCTGGAATGCCACCACATGTTTTGCAACTTAACAAAGGGGCAATTGTCATGCTACTGAAAAACATGAATCCCAAAAAAGGACTTTGTAATGGGACCAGATTAATTGTGAAGGATTTAAAGGATCATTTTATACATGCAGAAATTATGAGTGGTACCCATAAAGGCGAACCAGTTCTTATACCAAGAATTGATTTGGCTCCAAGTGAGAGTGGTTTGCCTTTTGTCCTTCAAAGGAGACAATTTCCCATTATCATGGCATTTGCCATGACCATCAATAAATCTCAAGGACAAACGTTTAAGTCTTTGGGTATTTTTTTGAAGGAACCTGTGTTTGCACATGGTCAACATTTTCAAGATGCAACAATCCAGAGGAAATTAAAGTACATGTTGAAGAAAACCCAAGTTAGGGTGATTTATTGGTAGATGGATGCGTTTTTACACAAAACATTGTGTACTATGAGGTGCTGTAAATATAGAAAACAGTGGTTTCAGTTCGACGACAACATTTTATGTTACTCTGATTTTAGAGCACCACTATTTCAAGAAGAAACTCTATACAATGGTAAAAAAACATAGAGAACAGTGGTTTTACTTCCAGGACAAAATGTTAGCTCTCTGGGACTTTTTATAGAGGACCACTATTTCCCCTTAGGAAACTCTAGTTGCCATTTGCACAAAGTACAACAAGAACAACAAAAGTGAAAAGAAAACAAAAACAACAGTAAACAGTGGTTATATTCCATAAATAAAATTAAAAGTCTGCTGGACTCTTTCTAAGGGAAACCACATGGACATATCAAACAAAAAAATGCAATGTCTTCATATAGAACAACAATGAAAAAGGAACACTTCTCTAATTTCAAAGAAGTTATACCACACCAAATATAGAGAACAGTGGTTTTATTTAGATTACAATATTTTGTCACTCTGACTCTTTTTAGAGGATTACTATTTCACTAAGAAACTCTATAAAATGGCAAAAAACAGTGGTTAAAACCCTGCGGATAAACTTTTATATCTGGCGGTCTCTTTTTAGAGGACCACTATTTCTATGTGCCATTTTCAACAACTACAACAATAAAAAAAAAAGGAAAAAGTAACAGATTGGAATGTGTTAGAAGTTACGTTTTTACATGATTGGCCCCACAAAACAAGTAGGTGGCATTTTCTTTAAATTGAAGGTTAAATGTTATTGTTTTATGTTACCATTTCACATGCTAACATTGTATTTTCAAAGTTGTGGAAAGTTGGTTCATTGTATATTGTATATAGTCAAGGATTTCTGTTACTACAAGTTTCACAATGTGTTAATACATTGAACTGTATAATTAAATTGATGCAGGCAGTAATCCGATCGCCAGTTAATGGGTCAGGAAGGAATTTTTTTTTTTCCCTCTTTGATACAATTGGCCAAGTTTCAATAGGGGGGTTTTATTGTTTGCCTTCCTCTGGATTCAATGCCAATTTAGTTTAACAAGAGTTTTAAAAAAAAGAGTGTTACAAAGCATGTAAATGTTCTAAATAGTTATTTACAGAAAGTTTACATAGTCTTCTGTTTTTCATGGATAACTATCAATTCAAAATGTTAGTATTGTTAAAAAAATGGTTCAAGATTGTTTAAAATACAAGTTGCATGTTACAAACTTTTATGTTATGGTTTACAATATGTATTCATGAAAACTTCAGACATTGTTATATTGTTATTCCATATATGACAATTAAAAGAGTTAATATTGAAAAAAATATATTCTATACCTGTTGGTGAAATACAAGTTGTAAGTTAAAAAAATAAAAAGTTTTATTCAAAATGTTGTGTTTCTTTGTAGATAAAAAAAAGGTTAAGAATGTCAGAGACTCATATTGTGTAGCAAACAGTTTTCACAGCATTAAAATGTTATTGACCGTTATTTTTTGATGGGTAAGTCGCTAGTATATATATATATATATATATATATATATACTCATTAAAGAAACTATATTCAGCAATGCCCAGTGCGCAGCGTTAGCGCGCACGGGGGGGGGGGGGGGGGTCGAGGAGGTGAAAGAGACACAGGGAATGTTGGGAGGAGGGGAAAGAGACACAGGGGAGAGAGGAAGGAGGGGAAAGAGACACAGGGCAGGGAAGAGGGGGAAGAGACACAAGTGGGTATAATTATTTCTCCTGTATGCTGAGCCTCAGACAGGGCAGGGAGTGAGTTGACAGGCTGCTTCGGCAGGCAGAGGAGATGCTTGGGGTCTGTGAGCCCCTCATAATCTCAGAGAAATGAAGAGAAGAAGATCAGCATCTGACAGATGGATGTGCTGTGTATGTGTAATCGGTGCTTGGGCTGATGATACCTGCATAAATATATATTGGGTACACAGAGTGCTGATGGGGACCAGGGGGAGAGGTGTGACTGACCTGCACCCAAATAATGCAAAGACTTGGAGGGTAGTACAGGGGCACTAGGGCCACTTACTGATCTCTCTGCACATGCCAAATTCACTGCAATTCTCATATAGTAAGATTTCATTACTTTAATTAAATATATAAATATATATATATATATATATATACACACAATTAATGTAGTCTTTAAAAACATATTTTACAGATAGGCTTCTCTCCGCCTCCTATCAGGTGTCGAAACGATGGGAGAAGTACTGCACATAAGACAATCCTAATAGGTGTCTTTATCTTTCGCTTTCTCAATGCAAATAAAACACTTCTAGCAGGAAACCTACAGGATAGATAAAGTGTACACTACAGGTAAACATAGGCCACTCAGGAAAGAAACAAAACAGAAAAAAAAGAAGAGAAAGAAAAAGAAAAAGAAGAAAAAACAATGAAGAAAAAAAAGCAAAATAAGAAAAGGAAAGAAATAACAGAAAATAAAGATTATACTAAATTATATTTTCACATTTCAATTAAGGTTCTAATTTTGATGTGCAGCTAATTTCCCAATGAAACTGACACCATTATTTATGATGGGTAAGTACACTATTTATAACTCACCAACATATTCAGTGAACATACGCACTGAACAAGCACCTTACAAGATTAAAAACTCGAAAACTTACAATTTTAAAATGTATTCCCTGCTGAGAATTCCAAGAACTACAGCTATTGCACTGAACTCTGGGAAACTGGGCAGGGACATGGAGAAAAAAACACACAATGTATTTTCACTCATTTTAGCCCTGCACTGGCAGGGGGGGGGGGGGGGGGGGCATTGCTGCAGTGCACCTCAAAAGCTTACAGCCTCACTAAATTGGGTCTACGTTTCAAAAAGTAGCCCGTAGTGAAAAAAGTAGGACTGAAGGCTTTTAAATTAGCCTTGTAAACGTCTATGTTGCCGACTTGGGAGTTAGAACAACGCAGGACGGACGAAAAATGTCTACGTTTTGCGGAACGTAAGACATCTCAGCACGCAACGCTTTGATCTGTCAAGCCTGTACCCGCTATGTTCCCATGTTGCTATTAAATTGCCACAAAGTCCCCCCTTGAGCTAGCCCGTAACACGCAAATGGAACCCAAAGCCCAATGAGTGCTGGGGAGGACTCGCAAAGGCTATAAAAGCCCATTTGTTAGCTGCGTGAGCAGCAGAAGTGATCCCCACTCCGGCCTCCAAAAGCTCCCCCCTGCTCCCCAGACTAATTCCCATGCTGCAGAGGTCCCGATCGGGACCCCCGCAGGCTCCCAATATTAACCCTTGCTGCGAGGTCCCAATCGGGACCCTCACAGCAGTTAAACTGTTAACCCCTGCTGCGGAGGTGCTTCAAGTACCCCCGCGACACCTACATTTAATCCCCTTTGCTGGGGGTCCCCATTGGTATCCCCTCAGTGTCCCCATATTAACCCTTGCTGCGGGGGTCCCAATTGGGACCCCTGCAGCAGTTAAAAATTTTAATTTGCCGCCTCGCGAGTCATGAAAAGACCTTTAAGGTCTTTAAAGGACCAGCGCTAACTAAAAAATTAACCCCTGCCACGGGGGTATACAGACCTTTATCGGACAAGATGTGACCCTCTCAATGAACACTATAAGTGCCATGAGGGGCCTCCAGGACCCTCATGATACAAAGTCTAAACACTACACTATTAACCCACCCTCTACCCTCTTAGACCCCCCTATACACTATTAACCTCCCTCTACCCTATTACTATTACCTACCTAACCCCCTACTAAAAAATCCTAGCACCCCACTAATTACACACAAAAAATAGTAGAAAAAAAAAAACATAAAATAAAAAAGCCTACTTTACAGAAAAATCCAAAATAAATTACATAAAAAAACCCCACTACATTACACCAAATCAAATATACATTACGTACAATAAAAACCCTATAATTACACCTAAAACAACCCTCCTTACTAAAATGAGAAATGGGTAAATTAGACCACTTACCTTGCCCAAATGCCCCTTCTGCGACAATGGTCCTCTGTGCTTCGTCCCAGGCAGGGCCCTCCTTAATTGTCCCCAAGTCCGGCACACCTAGGAAAAAAGAGCCAACCAGAATCGAATACAAAGGCAAGCCAACCAGAATGCACCCCTTTATCCCATTTTGATTGGCTGATGTAATTGTCAATAATTTATAATCCAATCAGAAGGAGCTATTGCCTTTAGCCAATCAGAATGGGATACACCCCACGGGTTTATCCCATTCTGATTGGCTCCAAGCATCTGCGTCTTGTGATTGGCTGCAATCTAAATGACAGTTATAACAGACGTTCAGAAGACGCAGATGCCTGGAGCCATTTGGGTGTATCCCATTCTGATTGGCTGAAGGCAATAGCGCCTTATGATTGGATTCAAAATGACTGAGAGGTACATCAGCCAATGGGATATAGGGGTGAATCCCATTCTGATGGGCTCACACCATAGCGCCTTCTTTGCCTGAAATATGATTGACAGCGTTTTCAGCCATTCAGAAGGCGCCATTTCCAAAAATTTACCAGAGCATGCACTACAACTCTCGTTTGCTCCAGGGAGCTCCTCCAGTGAGGAGCTCATTTAGAATATTGGAGTTTTTTAGCGTGTCTGTTTTTTTTTTTTTTTTAAGGCCTTGTCGGGGAAGACTACATGGAGAACGGGGGCATTGCGGAAAGGTTAGTGTTCAATTTATACTGTATTGTTTTATATGTTGTGTTTATTTTTTTATTAATTGTAATGTTTCTTTTTCTTGTAGGATTGCCGGACCTGTGAAGATCTACGAATGGGCCCTTATGCTAGGGACGAAGGCCAGAAAACCATTGTCGCTGGAGGGGGATTTTTGCAAGGTAAGTGGGCTTATTTACCCTATTCTAGGTTAAGTGAGGGAAGTTTTTTTAGGTGAGATTTAGGGGGTTTTACTGTATGTAGTTAGGGGTTTTATTGTACGTAGTTAGGAGTATTATTGTATGTAGTTAGGGGTATAATTGTAGCTTTATTTTATTGCTGGGTTTGGGTTTTTGTTTCATTGTAATGGGGATGTGTTTATTTTATCATGTATTATTTCTATTTTATGTGAGTAGTTCTTTTTTATTTTACTTAAGTGGGGCTGTTTATTGTTTTGTACAATGGTGTTTTTTTATTTTTAGTATTCTATGTATTTTTTTATTTGTAATTAGTGGGGTATTGGGGGGGTTTGATAGGGTGTTAGGTGGATAGTGTAGGTGTTAATAGGTTAGGATAGAGGGGGTAATTAGTTAATGGGGGGATTGTTTAGATGTATTGGTTTATTGGGGGGAATAGTGTAGTGTAGTGTAGTGGCACTTATGGGGTTACTGTTAGGGTTCTTATTGTCCCATGAGGATCTTTATAGACCCTTATGGGACTGATGGGGTTAAATTGAGACTTATGGGGGTCTGTATAGACCCCTATAAGAGATGGGGTTAAATAGAACTAGATTGGATTAAATAGGCTCAGTTAGGGTTAAAGGGGGAAAGTTGGGCTTAATGCGGTTTAATTAGGGTTAATGGGTTAATGGGGTATGGTTAGGGTTAATAGTGTAGTGCTGATACTTTGAGTCATGAGGGTCCTGGAGGACCTCATGGCATTTATAGTGTTAACATAGGCGTTAATGGTGTCCTATACAAATCTATCTAGACACCTATTGGACCAAGGGGGTTCATTTTAGTCTCGTGTGGGTCCATATTGACCCCCAATGACTGATGGAGTTATTTTTCTACTTAAAGTACCCCGCAGCAGGGGTTAATCTTTTATTTAGCACAGGTCCTTTAAGGACCTTAAAGGTCCTTTCAGGACCTGCAAGGTTGAATTTCTACATTTTAAATGTAGCCGGGGTCCCGATGTAGGGACACTGCGGAGTTCCGATAGGGACTCCCAGCATTGGAGGGGGGTTAATGTTAGGTGCCGTGGGGGTAATTACAGTACTCCCTCTGCCTGGATTACGCATTGGTGTGCCGCAAGCCCTTTAAGGACCCGCGGCAAGACATTTGCATTTCTTTAATGCAGTGGGAGACCCGATTGGGACCCCAGCTGCAAGGGTTAATGTGGCGACCCACCAGGGGTCGCGATGGGGACCGTGCAGCATTGGGGGGTTAATGTTAGTTGCCACGAGGGTACTTACTGTACCCCCATGACATGGGGTTAGCCGCAGGCCCTTTAAAAAAGCAGCAGGGAATTTAAACTTCCAACCCTCTAGTCCTAGGGGTTTGAATGACCTCCAAGTCTGTAACTCGTTCTTCAAGCTCGTCGGACTTTGGACAGAAATTACAGTATTAGATATTGGCGATGTGCAAGTTTGAGAATGTAGTGCTTTTAATTGTAATGTCACTTATTGTGTTCCCCATAATTTACAGTACTTTACAGTGCTGTCTTGATTTTATATTTGCACTAGCGAATTGCCCGTCAAAAAATGATGGCAATGAAATTGTAAGGTAGCTAATGCTGTTTGGTGTTTAATAATGAAATATGTAATACATTAATAAATGAATATACTTTACCCATTTTGAAGCATTGTGTTGAAGAGCTGCAATCTGTTTTGATGTTGCTGCAGCATTTGTGGTGTGGAGCTGCTGTATAAGTGTGCTGAAAGTGTTCAGTGTAATACTGTGCGTGCGCGAGACCAAACCGTCAGCATAGTCGTGTAGTTCCGCATTGGCGTAAAATGGCGGGTAATGTGTGGTATGCGTCTTAGCGGAATATCCGTAGGTGTTTTGCGAGTTTCTTGTGGTGTTTTGCGAGTTTCTTGTGGTGTTTTACGTGTTTAGAGTGCTGTAGCCTCGTTTTCGTTTTGTTCGGCAGCCATTTTTTCTCTCGCTTAGAGAATTTTTTAGTGTCTAAACTCTTTTATTTTGAGTTAAATGAAGGTGTAAGTTGCTTTTTTGAGGTCCTGGATGCTCCCTCTTGCTGTAGGTAAGCTTTTTATGTATGTGTTGTGTGTATTTATTGTGTTTTAAATTTTTTCATGTTCGCGGGTTGCGGTTGATTATTGCGAGGTCGTAATGTGTGCTAACGTGTCTCGTATGTTGTTTGCATTTGTAGCCTCGTTTTCATTTTGTTCGGCGGCCATTTTCTCTCTCGCTTAGTGAATTTTTTACTGTCTAAACTCTTTTATTTTGAGTGAAATTAAGGTGTAAGTTGCTTTTTTGAGGTCCTGGATGCTCCCTCTTGCTGTAGGTAAGCTTTTTATGTATGTGCTGTGTGTATTTATTGTGTTTAGAATTTTGTAATGTTCGCGAGTTGCGTCCGAGTGTTGCGAGGTCGTAATGTGTGTTAACGTGTCTCGTATGTTGTTTGCGTTGCGAGGTAAAGTTTGCGTGGGACGTTGTTGGTGTGTCGTGTTGTTTGCGTTGCGATGTAAAGTTTGCGAGGGTCGCAGTTGCTGGCAAGGAGCGCCGAAATCTGTCCCTATTCTGTATATAATGGTGTAGGTGGTGTGCACATTATCCCAGGTCTGGGCTGTATATATGATGGGGTGTAGGTGGGTGTGTACATTATCCCAGGTCTGGGCTGTATATATGATGGGGTGTAGGTGGTTGTGGACATTATCCCAGGTCTGGTCTGTATATATGATGGTGTAGGTGGGTGTGCACATTATCCCAGGTCTGGTCTATATATATGATGGGTGTGTAGGTGGGTGTGCACATTATCCCAGATCTGGTCTGTATATATGATGGGTGTGTAGGTGGGTGTGAACATTATCCCAGGTCTGGTCTGTATATATGATGGGTGTATAGGTGGGTGTGCACATTATGCCCGGTCTGGTCTGTATATATGATGGGTGTGTAGGTGGGTGTGCACATTATCCCAGGTCTGGGCTGTATATATGATGGCGTAGGTGGTTGTGGACATTATCCCAGGTCTGGGCTGTATATATAATGGGGTGTAGGTGGGTGTGCACATTATCCCAGGTCTGAACTGTATATATAATGGGGTGTAGGTGGGTGTGCACATTATCCCAGGTCTGGTCTATATAGATCATGGTGTAGGTGGGTATGCACATTATCCCAGGTCTGGTCTGTATATATGATGGTTGTGTAGGTGGGTGTGCACATTATGCCAGGTCTGGTCTGTAAATATGATGGGTGTGTAGGTCGGTGTGCACATTATCCCAGGACTGGCCTGTATATATGATCTGTTGTAGGTGGGTGTGCACATTACATTATCACATCTCTAGGTTGACATCTTCGGCCTGAGTTCATTATTGACGTAAATCAGTGAGCGCCGTAAAGCGCGCCCGCTGTCAGACTGTATGGGGCGCTGAGCCCTAGGCCTGTTCGTTATGTCGGTACTGGCCTTGTTCCTGACCCGATCTCCTCTCTTGGTGTTCGGTAGCTCTGCTTGCGGGGTGCGGGCCCGCTGGGAGCCGGTGTGTGCCTGTGCTGCCGCCCGGTGTGTGATACCTGAGCCCGGGGCCCGGAGCCGCCATGTGAGCCAAGACATCAGGCAGCCGCTGAGGGCATGGCTGGAGGAGAGGCCTCTGTTGTCCCGCAAGGTGTTGAGGGCTCAGCTTGCATCATGTGTCACCAGCCGGGCACTGCACCAACCGCCAGGCCCTGGTTGTGCAAGGCCTGGAAACCCGAGCCTGGAGGGGAGGAGGAACTGGACAGATAGGCCTGAGACATCGGGAAGTAACCGGACAGACAGGCCCGATACATTGGGAAGTAAGCGAGGGCCTCAGTTGCTGGCAAGGAGCGCCTTCGGCGCTCCATGCCAGCAGCCGAGGCCCTCTCCCGCGGCCCTCGCGCAGGGGCCTCAGTTGCTGGCCTGGAGCGATTCGCTACGCGAGCCTGCAAGTGTGAGCAACGGCTTGTATGCTCACAACTATATATGTGATTTACAGTGCTCCGCTGTTGCGGGCTTGAACCACGATTCACAGTCTTGCACCCAAGATCATGTTCAAGCCTGCAGATGCTTACTGCCGACGGCTTTGATCTGAAAGAGAAATGTCATTAGCTACATAATATCTTTTAGTATCCAAGGATATAGAGTCACATTCAATTCCAAGCCCGCAACTCGTTTGCAGACGGCCATATGTCTGCGGGTTTGTTGCAGGCTCCCGTTCGTCTCCGATTACGATGCTATTCAATTGTCTTTCATTGCTTTCCCTGTTATTTACTGTGCAGTATTGATTTTTTATTTGCATTTACAGTACTACGAATAAGTGTATAACCCCCTTGCGAGTCCTCTCTAGCACTCGTGGGATTTTCTCCCTCTTTTGCCATTTACGGGTGTGAAAACATTTGCGGGCTTGGGGAAATTGATCAATTGAATAGCGATTTGCGATTTTAGCCATCCTAATTCTTGCGAAAGTTAAAGATCAAAGGCTTTTGGAGGCTGTAAGTTACAGGTTTAACCATTGCAATTTTTTCTAAGCCAAAAACTTGTAACCTGTTTGGAGCTCTCAAAAAGATGCCAATTGAAAAGAAAATTAACTTGCAACCTCACTTCCAGGTTACCGGATTGCCCGAAACCTCAATTGATGGACCATAGTTTGCAAAATGAGAGAACACATTTACAAAGATAGATCCATCAATATAGTTACATAGTTACAAAGTTACATAGTAAGTAAGGTTAAAAAAAGACTTTCAGTCCATCAAGTTCAACTTTTTATGATCTCCTCTGATCTGCAATATGTGGATTAGTTATTAATTAATTAGTTGTTACTTAATTATTACTCAATTATTTATTTATTTATTTATTTATTTATTTATTTTAATTATTAATTAATCCAGAGGAAGGCAAACAGAAAAAATAAAACCAAGTGAAACTTAGCAAATCGTCTCAAAAGGCAGAAAAAAATGTTTTCCTTCCTGTTCCCAGATACTGGCGATCAGATTTCTCCCTGGATCAATAATCTCTCTCTAATTATCCAGGATAACCCCGAATTCCCTTTTTAATTAGAAATAAATCCAGTCACCTCCTCTGGTAGAGAATTCCACAGATTATCCACCCTTACTGTGAAGAACCTTTTTCTTTCTTTAAGGTGGAATCTTTTTACTTATAACCTCAAGGGATGTCCTCTTGTCAGTTGAAAACCTCTTGGCACAAAAAGCTTCCTTGACAAATCTTTATACTGACCCTGGATATATTTATATAAGGTAATCATATCTCCTCCTTTTTTCTAGAGAAAATCATTTTCATTTGGTTAGTCTCTCTTCATAACTTACAAAATTGTACTCCATATTCCAAATGAGGGCGTACTAGAGATTTGTATAGTGGCAGAATTATATTTTCTTCCCTTGCTTCTATACCCTTCTTAATACATGCTAATATTTCCTTTGCCTTTGCAGCTGCTGCTTGGCTTTGAGCACTGTTACCTAGGTGGTTGTCCACAAGCACTCCCAAATCCCTCTCAATATCCGATACCCCTAGATTTGCTCCATTAAGATTATAAATTGCATGGCTATTTTTCCTTCCCAGATGCATAACTTCACATTTATTCGTATTAAATCTCATCTGCCATTAAAATGCCTATTCCTAAATTTTATGTAAATCCCTTTGGAGAAAAAGCACATCATTATTTGATTTAATTACCTTGCACAACTTCGTGTCATCAGCGAAAATGGAGACACTACTTTCCAGTCCCACCTCTAAGTCCTTAATAAATATGTTAAAAAGGAGAGTACCTAATACTGAACCCTGAGGAACCCCACTTACCACATTAGTCCAATCGGCGTATGTTCCATTTACAACAACCCTTTGCTTCCGGTCTTTTAGCCAGCTCTCAATCCATGAGCAGATATTTACTGCAATTCTTGTATCTCTTAGTTTGCACAATAGTCTCCCATGTGGCACTGTATCAAAAGCCTTTGCAAAATCCAAAATGACATCCACTGAGTTGCCTTGATCCAGGTTCCTACTAACCTCCTCATAGAAACTAATTAGATTTGTTTGACATGACCTATCCCTCATAAATCCATGTTGACTCCTACTTATAATCCGGTTCAAACAGACATATTCTTGTATATTATCCCTTATTAACTGAAGTGAGGCTCACTGGTCTAGAATTCCCTGGATTTGCTCTTGCTCCCTTTTTAAATATATCACATTTGCTTTTCTCCAGTCATCTGGTAGAGACCCTTTGTTGAGTGAATCTTAAAAAATTAAATATAATGGTTTGGCTATTACAGAACCCAGTTCCCTCAGAACCCGTGGATGTATTCCATCAGGACCTGGGGCTTTATTAACATTTATTTTTTCCAACCTCTTTTGGATTACTTCCTGCATTAACCAATTATTTGACAAAGGTAGTGTAGCCACATTAGGTTGCAGTGTCCCAACCACTGGTACCAACGTTGTGTATACCAAAGAAAATAACCTATTTAGCCTACCTGCCTTTTCCTGGTCACTAATTTTCAGATGGCCTGTGTCACATTGTAATGATCCAATAGCTTCCTTCCTTGCACCCATAAGTAGCACTTCAGAGTGTGATCATGATCAATTAAGCAAGGCCGTAACTACCATCATGACATCATTAAAACATGCCGAGTTTTTCAGTTTTTTTAAGGCTGAAAAAGGCCCCCTCGGCTTATACTCGAGTCACCCTGTGTCTCTTTCCCCCCCCCCTGTGTCTCTCCACCCCCTCCCTCCCCTGTGTCTCTTCCCCCCCTCTCCCTCGTGTCTCTTTCCCTCCCCTTCCCTTATCATCCTCCTCATCCTCCCTCCTCAACCCGCCTCCTCAGGGGAGGGAGAGGGGGAAGAGACACAGGGAAGGGAGAGGGGGGAGAGTCACAGGGGAGGCAGAGGGGGGGAAGAGACACAGGGGAGAGAGAGGAGGGACACAAGAAAGAGGCACAGAGGGCACACAAGAGGGGGACACAGAGGGCACAAGAGGGACACAGGGGACAGCATATTTCCCACCTCGCCTTATACTTTAGTCACTACGTTTTCCCAGTATTTTGTGGTAAAATAGGTGCCTCGGCTTATACTCGGGTCGGCTTATACTCGAGTATATACGGTAATTAGCATTTAGAAGTCTGTTATGCGATCAGACTCCAAATCTGGCAATGTACAAAATAATAAAAATGAATGAAGAAATTGTTATAGTCCATGTCGGTGGCTTGATATGTATTAACTCCTTTGTTACCGAGATTGATATAACACGGAAAATAAACTTAAACAAATTTTGCTTGTAGATTTGCAAGCTTGAGACTGTTGTGCAATTAATTCTAATGTATACTGTTTTTTTCTAATTGGTGTCTTCTTACTGGAGATCTACTATGGATATTAAAATCCATAGTGGTTCTTACATTGGGGTGTACGTGTGCTTTTATATCCTGTAGTGCATCCTAAACATATTAGGGCAGTGGTGCATACACGCAGAAAAACGCAATCTGCTTATCGCAAAATGTTACTTTGGACCTTAAAGATATAGAGTGAAAACTAGTTCAGTGTAATTAACCAAGTCAGGTCTGAGTTTGACTTAATTTGGGCCAAAATAGGTTACAACAGGGAAAGAGTAAGAAAGGTAAAACATCTTGTGAAAACATTGTGTTATAGAGACTGTCACCTCATTTAGCTCTAAAGTACTATAATACAATGTGATGATGTGATGTAGATGTACTTCTTTGTATTGTTTTTGTGAATGTATTAAATAAACCTAATCCCTTCTAAATGTTCTTGGCCTTTAGCTATCTCAATGTCTTATTCCTCCTTGGTAATATGAACCTTTTAAAAACTAACTTGTAATAGGAAAAAAGATTTGTTTAGTTTGCACATTATATATTGATAACATATATAATATATCTCTACCACTTATTGTTTTTCATTATGTACTTTGCTGTAGTGCTTTTATTTTGTACTTTCTCTTGCATTCCCCATCTATTCACTTCTTGTAGCCTAATGTGTTTGACCCCTTAATCTTGTCAACATGAAAAAGGTCATGTTTACATTTCAGGTAGCACATTGTTATGGTAACACCAATTAAAACAATCTCCTTTACTTCCATTATGTTTTTTTAAGCAAAATTATCCTCTTTCTGTTTTCTGATATGTTCTATCTTGCACATTTTTTCCATTATTTACTTGACATATATTAACCAATTTATATTTTCTTTACTGTATATTAGAATCATTGGGAGATAACTAAGCATCTAAAGTGACTGAGATGTTTATCATTTTATTTATTATGCACTATGGGGAAAAACAGAGGTCTCAAGCTCTCTACACTTATCTCAGCCACTCAAGATGCTTAGTAAACCTCTCCACAATGTTATAATACATATTACAAGTACTCTCTTATGTTCAATCTTGCGGAAACTCCTTCCATCCATTGGGCGTATTTTATGCCATCCATAAATATGCAATTTGTTTCTTTCATTTTTTTCAGATTAGGTCATAAAGTCTGTGCTCGATTGGCAATTTATATGTGTATTTGTGTTCAGTACAACATTCAAATCCATGAAAAAAAAATGTATTTTAATTTTTAGCCAATGTAAAATATACTTTGTTAATTTACATTTGGATAATGCAGATAATGCAGAAATTTTCCCTACAAAAGGCATATATATATAATCTCTGTAAATCAGAACTATACATCTCTAATTTTACCCTATTATCCACTTATATCCTGTCCTAACTCATTGTATCCTGCTCACTAACACTATTTATACTGCTACAAGTGGCAACATTGGTTTACTGGTATATAGTGGATTTGTGTTCCCGTTCTGTATACATTTACATGTACTATACACAGAGATCTCATTTCTCCATGTGTGCATTAATTATTTTGTATAGTATAAAAGTGAAGATTGCTTTGTTAGTTATGGAAAGGAAATTTGTTTTAGTTGATGATCTGTTTTAGAAGTCAAAATAAAACTTTATTCATAAAAGAGGCATCTCAATTTTCAAAAATTGTATTTTTCTTATTCAGGTATCATTACTCGTCATTTTATGAAATACTGATGTCATTGCTTCTACCTTTTCTGGTGCTAGTATATGTTCAGCTTAATCCAATAGAATTGCTAGCTTTCAATGAGTTAAATACATAAGAGTGGGATGTTACAAGATGTACCTATAAAATTGGGTGTCAAATATAATATAGTTTTTTTTAGAAGCCTTGAAAGTATATTTATATGAGTGTAAAACATTATATTTGATCTTAAAGTTATATGAAAGTGACCTGGGTTATTAATGCATCTGTTAGAGGAGAATTTATAGTGTCTGAAAAAAAATAGTTTGCATGAAAAAATTCCAAAGTAAACAGTTAAACCGTTAGCCTGAAGTTTGATGAATTTCTTGCATTTGCAAAGAGTTTTCTCTCAATGGTGACACCCCCTGAAATTCCCAAGGATAATTAGCATAACTTATACAATGTTTCATTTTGGCCTTGGGATTGTGCAGACATGCTCAGTTATCACTTGTAGTCCTCCCTACTGTGGGAAGTCACATGATTTCAGACACTTTCCTTTCCTTTAGCCAATCAGCATGCATATGTGCTGCATATTGCATATCTCATTAAAATGAGATATCCAATATGCAAATCTCAATTGCTGGGGGTGTCTACATTTTATTTTCTGCAAAAAATGTTTGCATTTTTTTGCTAGGGGGTTTATGATGCATTGTACAGGAGGCATTCGTAACCCACCTCCCTTTCATATACCGTTAATCATGTTAATTACTGCTTTAAAAATATATGAAAGATAGAGGGTAGAGAAAAAGAAAGACATTTGAATGGAGTTGAAAGTCTAGAAAGAAAGGGAAGTTATGGAAGCAAGAAAGAATAAGGCAGGGAGAAAGGGCAAACAGAGAGTGGGTTGTTGAGCAATGTACTTACTACATCTTGGTTTGGCATGATACTCCATGTGCTACAAAGCACATTTAGAGGTAAATTTGGAGCAGGGGCTATATTAAAAGCTTTGAAAGGCTACATTGTGTTCCAAAGACAGAGAATTGCACAACTCTGCTCTAAAATGTATTGTTCAAATTACAACTGACTTATCTTTCACTGGCAATGGTATTTTATCGATGTGGATTAGAACAATATTATTAAAAGCATTCAGTTGTTTAAATATATATATTCCGACATTCTTCTGACGAAATACTGTAGGTACTTTTTAACTGCCTTATAATATTTAAGCATGCTTTGATACTCTTTTTTTAGACATACAAAAATAATACTATACTGAATAGAATCATCTACTTATTTGTATGTTACATTTGATGTTGCATTTATTATTTAGTTGTTAATACATGAAAATTAATACAGTAGCATTAGAGTGGTGGGTATAATTACAGGAAAATGCACTTTTTCAATCAGCAAAAATATGGGTTTTTTCAAGTTTACAAGCCAAGCAGCTGTAAGAAGGAATGGCTCTAATCTCTATCCCTTGCATGCTCAAACAGATGAAAGTAATTTTGTGCTCAACTGTCTATAAGTAATTAGGCCAGGATGTAAAGGGGCCTTTATGTATCAGTTCAGAAAGAGCTATACTCTTAGCATGCAGAATAATTATGAGCAATCTTCTTCATCTGTAAGGTATACCTTATGCATTTTACATGAGTCCCTATTATTAACATAACCTGACTATCAAAGCTCCATTGAATCTGGCATTTTCTTGTTTCATGTAACTGACTGAAATTCCCCAGAAATGTAATAATTTGGAAATGGTAAAGCTGATGATTTGTTTCAGCTGTAATTTGTGTTATTTTTTTTATCATTTCTCCTTGTTGTTTGACTGGTACAGACATAAACCAGTGGGGCTCCATGACACACAAGCGCATATTCTGCTTATTTTACTGTTTGGTACATATTAAAATTCAGTCTGTACTGTAAATTGTCCTAACTACAGCAACAACATTTGATTCTCTTAATCTTCTCAAATTAGAAGGTCACAAATGGAAACTGGATGCCCTGTCCTTTTTGAAGACATTTTTAGCAATAAGTAATACAAATATTTCTTTTAAAGATGCACAGAAATAAAAAGCTTGAAACAAAATTATACTTTGCACCTCCTGCACTGTATTTCCAATTATTATAATGATCTATTATTTTGGATGGAATCAATAATAACAAACTACTTTTTTATTTTGAAATGAGAAACTACTTTGAAATAAATGTACTTTATATTAAAAATATGTATTTTTGTATAATATGTTTTTTTCTCTGTAGAATGCCCTGTCATGGGGAAGATTTTATGAAAGGCGAAATCATTTTAGTCAAAATTCATCAGATTTACGGGCTAGATTCACTAAGTTTTGCTGAAGTACTGAGTAGTGAATGGTGAACTATGTTTAGTAGAATACTGCACCATTCTTCAAGAAAAAAAGCCTCCATTTCTTTGAGGGATGAAGAAGGCAGAAATCTACGTTGCACTCCGCCAAATTTCCTGGAAATCCACTTCCTGTGGATCTGGTGACTGGCCATGGAAGGTGGTTACCTTCTTGAAGCAACTCCTCAAATTTGTGTAGTACCATGTATAGGGAAAATATCATCCTGGAATATGGGGAAATCATGAGGAGAAAATGTTTGCACCATAGTGTGCACCAGATCCTGTAAAATGTCTCCATATTCTTTGGTGGAAATACAGTTAAGAGGAAATATTAGACCTAATGACTCCCAAGATATGTCTGCCCATACCCTCATCATGTTTAACAGTTGGTAACAGACATTGTGGGTTGAAAAAATCCCACTATATTAGTTTTATCTGCTGTTTAGGGGTACACGTTTTGTGTTCCTTATACAAGGTTATGCATCTTTGTGCCTTGTCCTGGGATACAAGCTGTTTCCAAATGGCAGCCCTGTCAGGATTTCTAGCTTTGTGGAGCTCAAGTTATTGATTAATTTCTGTAGAATCTTTTTTGAGGCTTTTATTTAGCAACTATCCTGTGAAATGTATGCTGGAACTGCCGGTGAGCTTCCTTTGACAGTGGTGTTTGTTTATGTTCGTTGTAGGCTGTCATTGTTTTTGAGACCCTTTGCACATTAAATAATTTTGTTGTTTTGGACCTGCAATTCATGCAATTTGGCCTCTTTTTAAATCTGTCGCTTCAGGTTTGTTTAAAACTTGTATATTAAAGTGCTAATTGTCAGACATTTTTTATTGCTCACACATTATTCTAATAATTGACAACCAGCCTAATATGACCCACTTTTGAAGCTGCATTTATAACTGTGATTTACAGTGGTACCTTGGAACTCAACCTTGATCCGTTCTGGAAAGAAGGTTGAGTTCCAAGGTAGCATTTTTCATAGGAATCAATGTAAATTGAAATAATCCGTTCCGAGCCCCAGAAATTTCACATTTTAGTTTGAACTGATGGTGTTATTTTTTTATACAAAACCTTAAAACTAAAAAGACAAATAAAAAAAACAATAATTACATCCAATAACTGTACTGAAAGGACTTGAGGGCCCAATGGGATGGTTGCGACTTAGATGAGCAGAGGGAGGAGAGAGGTTATTGCTTGGAACGTTGGTTCCTATAAGTACAAGCTAAACTGGTCCTTATAGGAACTGGCTGCACTTTGATTCCTATAGGCACAGTCTACACTTTGATTCTTATATCCACAGGCTGTGCTTTGATTCTTGTAGGCACAGACTGCTTTTGGGGTCTTGTAGGCACTAATTACACTACATAACAGTACAGAACTTTATGAAAGACAGGATGCGGGGTGTTGTGAGCGTGTCGGGTTCCGAGCCAATTTTTATCAGTCTGACACGTTGAGTTCTGAGCAAGCATCAAGTTCCGAGACAATTTTTTGTCAGTGCGATGCGTCAAGTTGCAAAATCTCGAGTTCTAAGGAGGTCAAGAACCGATGGTCCATTGTAGTTATTTCAAAGTTACACACCTTTTTCATGTGGTATTGATTTATTTTGTCCACTCCCTGAATGCTACACATTGCTATCTCAAGTCTTCAAAAGCCTTTAGGATAAGAGCATCTTTAAAATGTATTGATCAAGCAACTTTCAGTCTCACATTTTACAGTGGACCTGCTATACATTTTGCCATCATTATAATATTCTTACAACTGTAACTAGCAGAATACATGTATATTAGATTTGAATTATGAATCACTGGCAAATGGAAATTACTAAATTATATTCACCATTTCCCCAGAGACTTGAATCATAATTGATTCTGGGAGGTAAACTTTGTGTTACCTATATTTAAGTAATATGCTTTTGGTGGTGATTTGCATAATACCTACTGACTGTATTTATGTTGTAATCAATGAAAATTTCTGTTAGCCACTTCTGCCCACTTACAACTACACTTGACTGTACATGTCTATTTGCAAGCAGCAATTGCTGTTCTTAGCAAGGAACGAAGGATTCGATTACATGATCCATGTAAAAACACCTGCAAAGCTGCATTTACCTTGAGAGCATTTTCACAAGCAAGTTTGTGGCCCTATTACATGTTGCTTGTGTGTTTTGTTAATGTTCATGCAGCTGTAGGCGTCTTGGTTAATGGTCATCGTTAGTGGTTTGCACTTAATACCTGCTTAATATGTACATGTGAGAACATACAAGTATGAAACAACCCAACTGTTATCTGTAAGAGTAAAAATGAGCAAAAATGAATTAAAAACATATCAAGTATAATGAATTCAGAAAAGTCTAAATGACGAATATTACAAGAGAAGCTACACATCTGGAACTCACAAAAGTATCACTTGGTAAGAATACAGAATTAGAACATGAAAGGTTTGGCAGAATATATAATTGAATGAGGTTATTTGACCATATATTTTTAGCAAAACACATTTCAGAGACTTGCTTTTAATTTAAATGAATACAATACTTGTGAGCCAGCATTAGAAAAGGGCTATAAGTAGGTTTATGTAATACATACAAATGAGTAAGTCTGGTAAGGATTCTGAAGATAGTGGAGGTATTGATCTCCAAAGATGTAGTAGGTAAATCAGTTGAAGCTGAGAACCAGGTGAAGCAGTCCCTTAGACATGTGTTCCAATATCACAAGGAAAAATACCTAATGCATGACTAATATGCAGGCACATATCACAGCAATGCGGGTTGTTGCTAACGCTTGCGGGCTCGCATAGCGAGCCTGCTGGGCAGCAGTATCTGGCAACGAGCGCCAAAGGCGCTCCTTGCGCTGGTTGGAGATGAGCGCCGTAGACGCTTATCCCTACGCCCCCCTACGACTTTCGGACCGCAAATGCGGTGGTGGAGGCTCATTGCAGGCTTCAAATGCGGCCCCTCGCAAATTGAGGGGCAACATTTGCGGACGTGGAGGCTCTACGGCGCCTTAGAATCGGTTGCAAACCACTACACAAGCAGGACTTGGAAAAAAAACCATAAACATGCAATGACTGACTACGGACTTACACAAAAATATACCAGCCGCGGACTTACACAAAAACTATTATGACCCGCGGGACTTAGAAAAAATCCATTACGGACTCGCAAAAATACGACCTTAACGGACAACCCATGCACAGCGGAAAACATTGAAAAACACAAAAAATACATACAAAAAATAAATAAAAACCTTACCTACACCAAGGGGGTACACCCAGGACCTCTGCAAAACACCTTAAACCTCGAATTCGGTCAAATTTACAAAGTTTAGCCACTCAAAAATTTCCTAAGCAAGAGATAAAATAGACGCCGAAAAAAACGAAAACGAGGCTACACGACCCCAAAAGCCGCTAAATACCACAAAGCAAATAGGGCTTTTACAAAAACCCGTACGACCTACAACATACACCATTAGCAAGGACGCTAAATCATACAAACCCGCTTACCACATACACATTCGCCGCCATTTTACAACACTAACTTACAGAATGCGGAAGTATCCAGCTACACTAACGGCTTCCCCTCGCGCACGCAGCCTATTTACACTACGCACTGCACACATTGCTGACACTTACACCTCAGCTCCACAACACTGCAAACCTACATTGCATGCTGCAGGAACATCAAAACAGATTTTCAGCACAATGCTTCCTGCATGTATTACTTACAAATAGGCTAATTATTTCATTAGCATCAAACACAAAAAAAAAACAAACACTATAGCAAGAAATGCAAAAGACATTCACTGCGCTACTCACAACGATCGCCAACGATGCTCATACCACACAAACTACACCAGGGGACAGCCTTGCAATAAACGCAAAAAGCAGATCAGCACCGACCTTACAATGACAGCAAAAGCGCCTCTGATAAAAAAAAATACAACAACCAAGAGGCTCGCAATGAGCGCCGAGATCTCAGACCACCACAAAAAATAATGTCTGTGCCAAACACCATTCCTTGACTTACAATTCTATTGCTGTCATTTTTTGATATAGTAGGCGCCCTACTGATTGGCTAAAATAAATCCTCCAGCCAGGGAACACTGATTGGACAATTGGATTTCCAAGCAACCAATCCTGCAAGATCCCTAATTGGAAGAAACTCAAGTAAAGGGAAAATTAAAGATGGGCATGTTTAAATTGGGCAATGTTGTTTAATGTTTCATTTAACTATTATTCCCTTTCCAATAAAATGTTCATATATCTCCTGAATAAAAGTTGTTGTTCTGGTTAAGAAATGTATGCATGAGAGCTGTATCTCCTTATTTCAAGGAGCTTTTGTGGTCCAGAATTGCTCTACTTTCAAAAGGAAAACCTGTACTCTGCTGCATGATCACTGAGAATAAACATAACTGTTTTACACAAGCATCTAACCAATGGAGTTCTAGGGAGCGTTGTTCATGGTGGTCCCCTAACATGACAGCGCTTTTTAGATAGACAGTTTTCAACAGAACTGAACAGAAACTATAACTGAATCCACTGTTCCTCCAACTCCTTCACAATTCCTAATCCTTTAGGAACAAAGACAACATGTATGTTTATCATTAAAGCAAAACTGAATACAACAGTTAAAAAATAAAGGTTATAATTATATTTTGTAAACTGTGCAAAAACATTTTATACTATATAAAAACGTTTTCCCAAAGCTATTTCAGATTAATTATCCCAAGCTATAAATATTGAAATTGAGTGGTCTTTAAAGATCATTAGATCACTAATGTTCAATAATCAGTAAAAGCACTCCAATCATTCAATACTGGGAGAGATAACATTAAAATGCCAAAATACCATACTCTTATACTACCAATACATCTACAAAGAATCACTGGCACACAGTTATATGGGTACAGATGGTGTTCATACAATTACACAACATTGTTTGGGGTCATAGACATCTTTGCTAACCACCCCATTGGCCAACCTCTTCCTTTTCTATCCCTTATCTGCATACACCTCTAGTCCATACTGTGCAGCATGCTACAGGCAAGGATTAGTTTTAAACCTTGTTCTCAATAAGGGAATTAGTAATGTAAGGTGAGGAAACACTACCCTACTCCCACTCCTGACAGAAGGAAACATTATCTATATCACCTTTCTAAAAATGGTTTTGCAGCTTCTGGTAATATACTAGATAAGCCAAAAAGGTGTAAACATATTTAATTCACTATACTATCTGACTGTTGACCAACCATTGGTCGTTCTGTTCAGTTCTGATCAATCAGCCATCCAAAAAGGGTGGGTTTGTTCTTTAACATTCCCATTATGTATGGAGGTAGGGGCATCAGACTTAAAGGACCACAAAAGTCCCTACTTGTGCTCTGCACCATTAGATAGAGGGTAAAAATGCATGTGGAAAAAGTGTTTTGATTTATAAATTTGATGCTGAATTAATGGAGTTATGATTAATTGAATTCAGGCTATTTCAGTGTGTTGCCTTTGCCTGAATGAGTAATGAGCTGTGTACAGCTCAGGCGTAGAATCATTGAAACAGGCAGTGACTATGTGCTTTGTAACTATTTGTAACTACTCAGCTTAAATGAAATCAGAGCAGATGGCACAGTAGCAAGGTTGTTGTCTGTGGTGAGGCAGGTCTTTGGTTTAAATCCCCATAAAGATTTATTGTTTAACAGTTTAAAATATGTAATTTAGGTTATAATATAACATATATAGTAACAGTGTGGATGTTTGGTTTATTTAACAAAAAAATATTTGAATAATTATCTGAACTTCTTATTTAAAAAAATATATGCAGATATGTACATATATTGTAACAGGGTTATCGATGGGATATATGTAAGTGGTAGACTCTGCAGGGCCCTTTTACCCCAAAAAGGTGATAGGGTTAGAACTCCTGCAAAGGTCGAAGCAACCAAACTAAGCTTGGCATTTAAAGGGTTGCTAAGCAACTGAGAGAAACGGTTGGGACTGGGCTGGCAAAAGACAGAGAGACAGTTACTCTCTGCAGTCTGAAGGCAGACACATGGCAACATTGGACTCCTGAAACAGCCAAGCATCCAGACCTGTATACTTTGATTATATTTTCAAAGTTTATTTTGTGTTTTGTTTCTTTTATATGCTGGCTGAGAACCAATACATTTTGAAAAGTATTGCAAAGTCTCCTGTGCATACCTCCATCTAAAGTGCTGGAAAACAGGGCACTGATCCAGCCAGTGCTTTGCCACAAGTGGTGTCAGAAGTGAGATTCAATCTTAAGTAGAGCTTGACAGGAAATCTGGGAGTCGAATATTATATCAGATGTAAGGATATTGGGGTTTCCGCTTATTAGCATCTCATCCAACTCCTCGTCTGTTGTGCTTCTGCAGGTGATCTCCAGCTGTCTCCTGATCTGTCCTTTGCTTCTATTTTTGAAATACACTGCATTGAATATGGTCATCAAGTCCATGAACTTCTGAGAGAGAACTGAATGCTGGTATTTCCTTATTCTCAAGATGATTCTGCCTTCTCATCTTTTATAGACTTTGAACCATTATTGGCTGCTTTCTTGATTTCTTTTGTGAGATTCTACAGCTTGTCGGTAGTCTTCTTCTCAGGGAGCATTGCTGACAGGATCATATTGTGCAGTCTCTTGGTTTTATTGATGCTTTCATAGATTTTCTCAGTGTTCTGTTTAATCTCTTCAATCGCTTCCAATTGCTCCAGTCCCTCTTTTATGGCATAGGCAGTCTCTTCTCAATTGGTGGATGTCTCAGACGTTCATTCATAGACGGATGATAACTAAAAGCAGTGTCTTTGCTGAAACTCTCTGCGGTACTGCGTCAGTCGTTTCTTCTCTCTACTAGGAATGGGTCAGAAGCTATACCACTACGCATAGCAATTTTAAGGAATGTGGTTAATGAACTCATACAACTTTATTCAAGGGTGGGAATACCAAAGGAAATTCTGATAGCTCAAGGAACAAAGTCAATGAAAGATATATGCAAGCTCCTACTGGTTAAAACACTAAGAACCTCAGATTACCACCCAGATGAATTGGAAGAACGATTTAATAGGACCCTGAAAAGCATGCTTAGAAAACTTGTATCACAAGACTTCTACCCTACTTGCAATTTGCTATCAGAAAAGTACCTTAAGCCTCCACAGGGTTTTCGCCTTCTCAACTTCTCTATGGCCACCATCCAAGAGGGATACTAGATATACTACAAGAAGAATGAGAAGAGCAAACAGTACCTGGTAAAAATATTGTAGAGTATGTGAGAAATATGAGGGAACACATTTCCCAAGTTGCTCCTCTAACTCAAGACCATATGGAAAAGGCCCAAAGACATCAGCAAACCTGTTATAACTGCAGTACACAAGTGAGAAAGTTTCAGACTGGAGACAAAGTGCTAGTACCTGCAGCTGAAAGCAGACTACTGGCCAGATGGCAAGGCCCCTATGAGATCATTGAGGACAAAGGAGAAGAAGATTGTAAAGTAAGGCAAACTGAGCAGAGAAGAACAGAGCTTATACTGTATATTATATACATTTGCTAAAACCCTGGAGAGAGCACACTGGAGATGTGGATGTTGCATGTTTGTCTGAAGAATGATATAAGTGAAAGCATTTGCTGGGTATAGCCTTTGGAATTGGTGCAAGTGGCAGTGCTTGTATCTCAGGAACTTACCCCTGAACAAAATCTATAAAATGTTTGGACCGAAACATGGACGTTTTCTCTATAAATCCAGGTCACACCAGCGCCATTTATCACGACCTGTTAACAGAACGTTGGTGAACAACCAGGGGGATATGATGAATGATATACAGAAAAGTGTCTTAAAAAAACATGAAACAAGTAGAGAAATCTTGTGAGCAGACCAACAAGTGTGTGAAGTACCAGAGCAGAGCACGCAAAAAATGACCATTATTGGTGTGGTTGTAGCTGTGCTGCTAGGAATTGTGGCTCTGATTAGCAGCTTGTCTTCTGGGTTCTTAGAATTTGATGCTTGCATCATTCCTAGAGTGGATGAACTGATAAAGTGGCTTGGGAAAGCATGATTCCTAACACCACTAGATTTGACAAAAATATATTGGCAGATACCCTTGACATAAGCAGCAAAAGGAAAACTGCATTTTTTACTCCATATGGCCTATTTCACTATAAATTCATACTATTTGGGCTGCATTGAGCTCCAGCCACTTTCCAGAGACTAATGGACAGACATTGTCATTCTGAATATGCACCCACTTACTTAGATGACACAGTCATTTATACTAGTGATTGGGAGATACCTCTTTCAAAATTGGAAGCTGTACTGGAAACCCTAAGGCAAGCAAATCTTACTGTAAACCCTGCGAAATGTGCCATAGGACTAAGTAAAGCTAAATATCTGGTATATCGATGGAAGAGGGTTGGTCAAACCTCAACTCAACAAAGTGGAGGCAATTCAGAAATGGCCACAACCCCTAAGGAAAAAGCAAGTGAGAGACTTTCTGAGATATTACAGAAGGCTTATTCCCCATTTTTCCACAAGAGCTGCCCCACTGACAGATCTCACGAAAAACAGGGCCCCCAATATGGTTAAGTGGAACAAGGAAACTGAGGAAGCTAAAGTCTGCACTTTCTTGAGACAAATAGCCCCAGATTAAGAAAAATAATTCATCCTGCAAACCAATGTTTCTGGGGTAGGTCTGGGAGCTGTATTATCACAGATGGTGGAAAATAAAGAATATCCCATCCTGTTTCTCAGCCGAAAACTGATGCAATGGGAGCAGAGATACTCAGTGATGGAGAAGGAATGTCTGGCCTTAAAATGGGCTACTGAAGCCCTCCTGTCCCGACCTTCTACTTCAATGGTGCTTGACAAGAACCTAGTTCAAGCCTACCCCAGCAGGACAGTGTAGTTCTTACTACCTCTGGTACAGAAGATAGCCTCAGGATATCAGGAACATCATATAATCCCTTAGAATTAGGATTAATGCACAGAATGACTCTTACTCTATGTAAGTAGATACCATTGACATACCTTTATTAATTGGCACATTTTATACAATTTTCTGGCACACAGACAGGCCAATCAGTAAGGCTCTTGCTTACTGGAAAAACCCTGTACCTCATCCTGTTGATTGTATTACCTCTCACCATTTGCTGTAAACACTCAAACTTTTAATCTGCTCAAGACCCCCTGTGTTTGTTTATTAAGGTGGGGCTGAGTGCATCAGTTTATAAAAGATTTAAGTTTCTGTTTTACCCTGTTTTGTGGTAAATACTATGTATTAAAACTTGTTTGACCATACCTTTCTCTCCCTGATGACTGCATGCATAAAGCTGACTGCACACATAACCCTGCACAAGGATAGCAGTGACAGGATCTGAGGGCTTGACATAAATGTAAGGAGATTACCTACTTTTTAAAGAACTTTCCTCATTTGCAAAACCTGCTACATTAGAGGAGCATCTTTTCTCCTTGTCTATTTTTCAGCACTAAGGGAAAAAGAAACTAAAGATGAGCGCCAAGGATCTAAAGACACAATATAAAAACACAGAAAAAGATTTCAAAGGCATCTGAAAAATTAGATCAGGCTGCTTGTTTTAAGAATATTGTATTTGATACACAACACAATTGCTTTTTATAATTTCTTGAGTTTGTTATAAAAATTTTCCTGCTTTTTAATCCAGAAGCGCAGCTAGATACACAACTAATATATATATATATATATATATATATATATATATATATATATATATACATATACATATACAATATATATAAGAATTATAGACTGCATTATATTTTACTTCTAGGCCCAGGAGCAAAGTTATTGAGGGCTTTTTAAAAATTCCATGTGAGTTTTTTGATTCATAACAATCAAAAATGTGTGCAATGTATTCTCTAGGCATCAGAGAAAAAAACGGAAATCACTATCTTCTATCAAAGAAAAAGAGAAAAAAATCAATCGGGCATTTTCGTGCCGAGGATGAGTCTGGACGTCAGTCATAAATGTGCAATTGTCCACTAGTTCCAAAATAAACTAATGGCAGGCACTAGCCTCTTTGTTTTCATCCAGATGATTCCCTGTTGTTTCAAAATCATACAAACAATTAGTTGCTCTATTTTTACAATTTTTGCTGCTTTCGATAAACTGAGCAAAAATTTGTGCTCTGTAGTTTCCTTACTTATTTTTATTTAATGTATGGATAAAAACAGATTGTTAGTAGAAAAGCTTAAATATTTCTGAACAAAGTATACTAAGAAAAGAGGAACTATTTTTGCAGAGCTGTCTGTTCTTTTTGACAATTTAATTATATGTAGGGGAAATATTTTATTCATGACACAGTTTAAGAAACCCTTACACCCTAGCCTTGCATCCCAATTTAATTACTTCTTGGCAATCATCAATGACACAGAACCTGTACACTCAATTTGAAAAGTTATGTCATAGGCATAGTGATTGCTGAATGCTCTTTTGATTTTGACTACTTATGAAAAAATATTTTTGAGAACATCAGGACCATTTTTGCCCGTGTTAGTTGTTAAAACATTTACACACATGTTTCATCCACATTTCCATTGTATAATTGTGAAGCTTTAGTTACAGTGATTAAAACAGACATTTTAATAGTTACATTGCCTTACATCACTAATTGCAAATGCATCAGTTAATTACAGAATCTTTAAAGCAAGACATTAGCTAACTATTTCTTACATCCATTTCTACTTAATGAAGAATTAATTTTATTGCGTACAATAAAATAAGTGTATAATGTTCTTTTGCACTCTATGTGGATGGCAGGATTTGTATATTTCTTTCAGACAATTGGTATGGGAAAAAGCTGATGCTCTGATGTCTCAGACTGTTATGGAATAATGAATGGCCACTTGACATGTAATTGCAGCCTTGTTATGTTCATGCTTGAGTAATTAGTGCCTTCATTTTAAAAAAACTACTTGAAGTCACAAAAACTGTACATCTTTCCACATGCACTGATTTAGATTGCATTAGAATAAAACCAAGAACATCCTAGGACTTTTACAAATCCAAATAATTAATTATGTTGCTAAGAAGTCATTATATTATACATATGTATTAAGTATAGACTTGTTTATTGTAATTGTATAAATATAAATGTAATGTATATTATTTGGTTTAAATAATAAAAACATCTAAAGCGATAATTATGTGCAGGATTTGGTATTTTTAAGTACACATCTATGCTTATTCTGATTCAATAATAAAACAGAATAAAGTAGAAAATATAGGTAAGGATAGAAAGAAGCAACCTTCTGAAGTTTCATAAAGGAGGGCAACTATGCATTTTCTCACCTGAGATGACATAAGCTGAGATAACTTGAGCAGGGCTGTTTTTCCATACAGTATACAGTATATCAGGAGATAATGCGAGATGCACTTCCCCCCATATGTATGATATTACACTCCATCATCCACATTAAATTCCAAGCCCGTAACGGCTACGGGACACCCGCAAAGTGTGCAGGCTTGAAATTCTGCTGCGTTAGAGAGCTATTACATTCAAACATGCGGCAAGTTATGGTCCGAAGACGCAAGCCTGTAAATCATTCTTACGCACGTTGCATGTGCGGTCGTGAACATGATCAATTAGTCAAACCCGTAGTTACGGGTTTAGATGGAGCCAATGGTAAAAGAGATTGTCATCATTACGTCATGTAAAAATGGAGGTTAGATTTCAAAGCCTTACGGGTTTCAATTGCGAGTTTCAATCGGACCCGCATTCCAGAAATAAGACAATATTGATAAATCAGTAAATATGAGATTCTAGTCCATGCGAGTTCCATTATATGTATTAACACATTGATTATCTTGATCAATATAACAAGGAAATGAATCATTACAAAAACTATTTTATATATCAGAGTTGTGAGCTTGAGAATGATGGTATATTACTATTAATACCTAACATAACTCTCCCTTTCATTTTATGTACAGTAGTGTGTTGATATTTGCATTTACAATGCTACGGATAGGACTTTGCGGTACCTGTAGGCTTTTTGGCTCCATTTGCGGGTTACGGGTTTGAACGCCAGTGGATTTGTAGCAATTTAATAGCGATTTCCAAAAGTAACAGTTACGGGCTTGATAGATCAAAAGATTTGCGGCAACATAGTTCTGATTTCGACATCCCGTAGGGTTTTTCCTCCTGTAACCCACAGATCATTTGCGGGTAGCTTTACAAGGCCAATTTAATAGCTGTAAGTCTTGCGGGCTCCGTTATGGGCTACGGTTTTACATGCTGAGGGAATTTAATGTGGCTGCATATCTGTTTGTTTTGAGGCAGTCTTTATGAAGAGAAAATAAAATGGAAATATAGGTAGAAAGAGAACATTATTACTTTTTCATGTTGTTTAGTACTTAGTAAAAACAAAATAATTTAGGTAGTGTACAGATTAATTTTTCCGGATGGACTAAATTCCTGTGAGAGAGGTATTGAAGACATTTTAGAGAGATTGTAAAAGAAACATTTACAGTTTCTATTTTCCTGTAGAGACTTTCTGAAATCTCCCATCTTAGCGGACCTGTTGAAACATATTTTTAAATAGCATGATATTAATAATTAAATGTTTTATTAAATATGTATTTGTTAAAGACTACCTCACTCGATTTGCAATACTTCATGCCATAGTTAAAAAAAAAACAATAATTAGAGCATAAGTATATTTTGTGTTATTTTGAATACAAAATGTATGCACTTATTTATTGAGTTCTTACATCTATTGTATTGTTTTTTTAAGTCTACAATGTGTATGACTTATGAGGACAGTTATAGAGTTATGTTCTGAAAAAGTAGTTTGAATCTTTTTTACCTGCTTTTTCAGCCCTTTCAATCTGCTTAAAAATATATAATGTAAGTATTTTGAGGAGCCAATGAGAAAGCAGGTTTATTTTTGCCTGTATTATGTAAAGCTCAAAATTGAGTTGTATCCTCAATCAAAATCTAATTGGATCATACTGAAATAAATCAAAAGAAAGAATAATATAAGAGCAAAATTCAATCTTAATGTCATAACTTCTAAAACAAAAAGTAGCAGATTGCTGAGTAATATGAATGCCATTTTCTTGAGTCCTTCTTTCTTCTATATCAGCTCTTTCTCCCTCCATATCCTTAGGCTGGTTATTCTTAATAATATGCAGATTTAAAATGATGACATCTTTTAGCGTAGTGTGCGTTTTCTCTCAGCTAGTTAGAAATATAATTATAATTACATAATGACCTTTCACATAGGCAGAGTCATTTAAATAATTATAAAGTGCTGCCATTTACCATGTGTATGCCAATGCTGATCTCATTAGAATACATAACGAATAGATGCTCTACTTTTCTCTTATTGTTGGATCAAACTGCCTTTTGTTTTTAAATACAATTTGCACAGGGTCTGCCTATAAATAGTGTAATATATTCTGGTGAACCAGTATGTTACAATCTATATGGAGCATGATCTAATGATGCTGTGAGGAATTACTGCCCAGACATTTAGCTCACTCGATACTTAATAAGAATTGTTCATTCATATAGTCCCTTCTCCAGAAAGGACGAAATGATAACATATCAACTTACTTTCTCTAGTTTTGCTATAGCAAAGGTTTGTAATGCGGCCTAGCTAGAAGCATGGGAACCAAACTATATTGATGCAGAAAAAGGATAAAATACTGTGATTCTGCAATAATAGTATTGAAGGTTGTTCTTGCTCTACACTACTTATCTAGACTGAAAGAGTAGCAGAATTATTCCTTAATGCTTGTTATCTACTTAGAGAGTGGTTTTACAAACATTAATGAGCAATACATTGTTATGCAAATTAGAATATAAAAGAGTAATTTAAATAGAGACCCTATATTTACTTTTAAACAAAGTAACCCAACAGCTGGTCCAGTTAGGACATTCTTCTCCAACAGCAGTACTACTTCAAGTCTATACTGTTTCTTAGATGTTTCAGTAGAGTTTAGTACATGGTAATAAATGTCCAAGAATCTGATTTTTTTTTGTAATCATTATTTAGGCTAACACTACAAGGAATGTAATTTTACAAAAAGCAAAAAAAAAAATTGACAGTTTGCATAGTGCATAAATGAATATAAAAAATCTTCTTGTGATATGAACACATTATAAGAAAACAGGTTTCTGTGTTGTGATTGCAACTAATTATCTATGCAAGAAAGTGCACATAATATAACTTGTAATATTTATGGAATGATCAGCAGTTACATGTAATAAAGAATACAAATATATTATTTATAAATGAAAATCTATGAGCTATTATTTAATTGTACTGATTTTTGTTGGGGGTTGTGTACAAACATATCTCTTGCTGAAATGTGCCATGCTCGGACCAGATTAGGCAAACTAGGCAGCCGCCTAGGGGCACTTCCCTGAGAGGGGCACCCTTTTTTAGCTTAAAACCCCCTACAAATACTTTTTTTGCCTTAAAAAACATACTGCAGTTCACAGACTGACACTAGAGTACAGAGTTCTCACTGTTAACTCATCCAATGCATTTCCAACTCAGTGTAGAGGAAGCAACTGCACCAGCTGAAAAGAGGCAGGATAAGTAAGTTATACATTACACACATTTATACATTGTTATGCTAATTATATTTCGGAATATGTTTACATTTGTTTAATTATAGTTGTTCCTGGTTAAATATATATATGTGTTATAATTAGGTACCCTGTATTTTACAATAATAAATTCCACTCCATCTTATTGTTCTTACGCAAACCTATTTATGGTTTGTTATACTGTATACTTAATGGTCCTTTATTTTATTTTTAAACACTATTGTTAATTTTCTATTTTTAGTAGTATACAGTAAAAGTAAAACAGTAATATTTAAGATTCAAACTGTTGTTTCTTTGGAACTTCCTTCCCACATCCACACATAGCGGGAGAATTGTGTATGCTAATTCTGATTTTAACCAAATCAAACAACAGCAATAGTATACACTTTGACACAACATTTATGTCAAGTTGTAACGCACCAAACACTTGGTAAAACCACAGCACAAATTATGCTAACCCATGATCCTTCTGATCCTTGTCAAAATAAGAAAAATGGTAACCTTACCCCCTAGAGAGGAACCCACCTCCCATAAAGACTATTTGTATCAGAAAGTCACATATTATGTACTGTATGTGATTATTGTTTAGTTCCCTATCTTTATATGGTAGGTGTTTATTTTATTTTTTCTATTATGCTTTGTACTACAGCTCTATGGTAATTCACTTTATAAAAAATGAAAATTATTATAATGAAAGATGCATATATTTTATATACATAGCAAGATTACTGTTTACAATGCAACTTTTCACCTCTTTTCATAAAATATACTGGCATAAAGAATTTTGAGAAGATTCATGTTTAATGCATTTTTTTCTGGTGTATGTCAGCAATTTTATCCAGAATAAGAAGGAATGCTTGTATGCAACTTGCATAGGTTTAACTTTAATCTAAAAAGACAATTTTTTTAACATATATTTTAATATAGACAAATTGGTCTCTCAGAAAAGGTAACCATAAATAACAGAGAAAATTCATGAGAGGTGGTGTTGTTGTAAGTGTCGTATGATACACTGTAATTACTTTATGTTATTCATTTTATTCATCAATCTGTAAATTCTATGAAGACAGATTGAAACATTATATGAAATAATACCAATACATGAAATAATATCAATAATTGTATAATTGTAATAACAGTAGCATTTATTCTTTCTCATTTACAGAACTGACTACTATTAACCAGTCACTGATAAGTAACAGTCAAGCATGTTGTTATTTGATCTACCAAAACTTACTCTAACACTAATATTTCTAACCTCACTGTATCTCCCTACTATATTATAGCCTCACGTAATACCTAGAAATACTCTTTCATTCACTGTGCCACTATCTGCATTTTGCCCCAATATTTATTTGCTAACACAAACATTACATAGTAACATGGTTATGGTTATGGTTATCATTACTTTGATCCAAACATGTTCCTGCTTTTACTTCTAATCTATTGGACCCAATATGTATCTAAAACTTTTTTCTATGCCATCCACAACCCCAAAAATAACATAATGCTACCATACACCTATTACATACTTTCACCCCTTCTATTCCTACATGTAATTGATCTGGAATCCTATATTAACCCTACCTTTTTCATCTACATGTATGTGTTCCCAATTCACTATCCACTATAATATGTATCCACTATAATAGTTAGTAGGTTGTGAGTAATGCCTGTGTGGCGCATTCTGCACAGGTGTTACTCACAAGCTACTAACACTAAATTCGGGACACATTGCTACTGCACATCGACATCATATTTGCACATATGTGGTAGCGACATGTCTGCGCATGTGCCTTCTAAAAATGTAAGATTTCTGTGCTTAAAATTATTAAAGAACTTCTGCATAGTGCAAAATTTTAAGTGAAATCCTTTACAAATGCTTTGGTATGATTAAGTCCCTGGGAACCCTGGAGTAATATTAATGCCACATATCATTTGCTTAATACCAGTAGTGATATGGCTCTTATGGCATCAATATATGTGGAGATGTGGCTAATCTTCAAATTAGCAGTAAGCCTGGGTCCCTTTACACATACATTTGAGTTGGATACATACAGCCTTATTAAATTGTGATTTAGCCAATTGAATAGGGCTCTATATAAGCACAGAACATATTTTTGTTACAGACAGTTTTAGTGAACTTCTATTCAAAAGGAAGGTCTTCACTAACTAAAAACTTCTGTAAAAAAAATATGCTCTGCGCTTATATAGAGCCCTATTCAATTGGCCGAATCGAAATTTAATAAGGCTGATAATCAGTAAACTTAGGCAGAGACAGCTGCTTAAATATCATCAATGCATGAGTGGTCTCTCCATTATGTAAATCTGGCACTTGGCCACTTGCCAGGTACTCATTAAAGGGTCAGTGACAATTGTTAAAGTCTAAACAGATACAAGTATAAGAAAAAAAACTATTCATGTGGCCTATAAATAAGTTTAACATGCTCGTTTAACACATGTGGAAAATGTTCTGGTCTTGCCATTTAATTAAAAAATGATTTAATTTGAAATGTATAATTTGAAATGCACTCAACAATATGCAAACTAGTGGTAGCAAATATTTAGTTACATGGTTCCAGAAAGCATAAACCTGTGATTTAGAACCCCCAATGGTGAAGGATTTGTTCAGTTCATAGAATAAATTAAATGAATGGACGAGAAATAATACCAGTGGAATGCTTCCTAGTGGGATGATCAATAGTACATTCTGATCTTCAAAGAGAGTATTCTTTGATATCATATTAGCTGTCCGGGGAGAAAGCTATAGCATCCAAACTCCTGGGACAGCCTCCTGGCTACATTTGTATTATGAAGGTGGACCAGTGACAATAAAATGTCTTTCTTTTTAAGGACATCCCCTACATTCATTTAGCATCACAGGGTCGATCACACATGAAAAATTACCATTGCAGTTCTTCACAACTCTTGCAGTTTTTAGGACAGCTTATTGAATCCCCTCAACTATCTGGAGAATAAAACATGACTTTTTTTGCTGACATTCCATATATAGCTTTGAAACTGTAATGTATGCTTTGTGTTTTCTGACATGTCTAAAACATGTTGATACATTCATAGGTGTACTTTTTTGATGGGAGGTGTTTGTAATATTTTGCCACAAACTTAATGAGAAACCTATATAAAATGTTTAGTATTATTAAATATTGCTTTTTAATGAATATGACTATGAACTGAGTTATTTGTGTTTAATTTTTTATAGTTAAATTTTGGCTACACTTTAGCTAATGCTTAAATAGGCACATTGCTGGCAGGTAAAGAGGGGCTTTGGACCCATGTGTAACATCTAGTAGGGAGATACTTCATATCAGTGGCGGCTGGTGAACTTTCAAGTTGGAGGGGCACCAGGGCGAAACATAGCCCCTCCCCTTTTTCAAACCACACCCATTTTTATAACTCCTCCCCCTGACATCATAATGACCTTTATAAGCCCTGCCCAATGACCTTATACTTGTAAAGCCCATTGAAATACATGATCGGCAATGCAGCAATGTCAAGAAGTAAAGTAACAATGTGTTAAATTCATTGGTATACAATATAGATTGAAAAAAACTCATGTGACAAGACTACAGCAATATCATAATTGCACCTATACGCATTAACAGAAAAATTAAAGCAGTGACACTTACCATTAGTCGGCTCTTCTTCTCAGGGTATTCACGTTCAGTAAGTTGACCAATGAGTACAAACAAATCTGCTGCCACATAGGGTTTGCACCTGGGGTTGAAAGAAAACAAGCAAATCAATCAGACCATTCAAGAACAAAACCATACCTTAAAAACATTAAAAGACCAAGTGGAACAATATAGGCCCCAAACATACCTTAGAAGACCAAGTGTGACCATATAGGCCTCAAACATACCTTAGAAGACCAAGTGTGACCATATAGGCCCCAAACATACCTTAGAAGACCAAGTGTGACCATATAGGCCCCACACATACCTTAGAAGACCAAGTGTGACCATATAGGCCCCAAACATACCTTAGAAGACCAAGTGGAACCATATAGGCCCCAAACATACCTTAGAAGACCAAGTGGAACCATATAGGCCCCAAACATACCTTAGAAGACCAAGTGGAACCATATAGGCCCCAAACATACCTTAGAAGACCATGTGGAACCATATAGGCGCCAAACATACCTTGGAAGACCAAGTGGAGCCATATAGGCCCCAAACATACCTTAAAAGACCAATCAGGACTGTATAGGCCCAAACCAGTGGATCTTGGGATTCAAGAAAACAACAACATTTCACTTCTGTTTAGACAACACAATAATCAATGTCAAACAAACACGTTGAATTAGCATATGGATAACCATATGAGCACTAACGCCACGCCAAGGCTTCAACAATTGTTACTGACCATTCACACACCTTTCATAGCTCCTTCCATATGCACACCCACACACCATTCATACTTTACTTACCACTAGTTATTTTTGGTAGTGAGGTGGTGCCATTTCTGAGAACTTTACTTACCCTTGAAGGATGCCTCCAATTCCTTCAAACCAATGCACCACTATGTCACATACCTCTCTTGAAAGTTGTCTCATGGTTGAGATCTCCGTACTCCGTCTGTGGAATGTTACATCGCTAGGCAAACTTGCTTCTATCTCGTCAACAGAATTACGGATTTTCTGGATGCTGCTGACAAAGTCTTCTGTGACTTTTTGGATATAAACAGTATCCGTGTCTCGCTTCTGAAGCTGACTATAGAGGATGTCAACATGTGGCATTATTAAATGAAATAATTTAAGGAAGTAAAGGAACTCCCTGTCTTCCAGCAATCCAATGAAACCTGCGGCTTCACGTATAGATGTTTGATCAAAGTTTAGACATGCTTCAATTGTCTGGAAACACTCAAGTAGCGCACCTCTGTTCTCGTAGATGACGTTCACGGTCCTAACGTTGAAGTTCCATCATGTCGGTGCACCTCTTGGAAGTCTTCTACCAACTACCTCATCCAGAACTCCAGTCCTTTTTGGAGAGCGTGAAAAAAAAGATGGTATGCCGCCTATGTTGGAAAAAAAAACTCGAACTCTTCCAATCCTTGAAACTGCTTTCTCCATTATTAGGTTCAGTTGGTGAGCATAGCAATGGACGTAGTGTGCGTTCGGGTACACATCTTTTATTTTTCTTTGAACTCCTCCTTGATATCTACGCATCAAACTGGCACCATCGTAGCTTTGAGCTATGAGTTTCATCTTGTCTTCTGGCTCTGGGAGAACACTATTCAGACTTTCCAGCACAACAGCAGCAATCAAGTCTGCATCCGTTGCTTTCATTTCCGTGAAGCCATCAAATCTTTCCACCACTTGATGCTTCTTGTCAATGTAGCGATAGACTACAACGCACTGTGTCCTAGCGGAAATATCGGTTGTTTCATTCGCTTGGATTGTCACAAACTGGGCTTCCTTAAGCTCTTGGTGAATCACTTCCTTAATAACTTCCAGCATGCAGTCCAGTAGCTCATTCTGCAATGTTTTTGACGTGCCCTTAAACACAGTTGCAGTCTTCAAATGCTGTTCCATTGCACTATCGATACTGCCAACCAAATCCACCAGGCCTCGAAATACTCCTGGATTTAGCGATGTTTCACTTTCGTCGTGTCGTCTTAAAGCCAGTTCAAAAGCGCCACAAAAGCGAACAAAATCAATTATCTTCGAAAGGATGTACCAGTTCTTAGCCACTTCTTCATTGTGTTTTTGAATACTGACTTGGTATCCTTGGTCCAGTTGAACTGCAATGTTCGCCTGTCCAAGCATCTCAAACTTGATCCTGTTATCCAAGTGAGCTTTAGAACTTTTGTGTTTCACCAATTTATCAGCTAGATGTTTGACGTCAGTCACTCCAGTTTTGGTCCAAGCAGCGTCACCACCAAATAGGATGCATGGGAAACAATATAAGGACTTCCTAGAAACGCTTCCACAAAGCCAGTTGTTCTTCTTGTACCATTCAGTATTGAAAGTACGGATATATTGCTTCCCTCTATCTCTTGCGATTTGCTGCAGATTTATCTCTGGTTGGTCAGGTCCTAACCGTTTTACTTCCACCTTCTCCTCATAGGTTAGGGTGTCAATAGTATTCATTTCTGATACCAATAGAAGAAAGAGATAACGGTATATTAATGTATATTATATCACAAATTTACTTTAAAATAAGAGTGTGTTGAATTCATTGGTATACATTACAGATTGCAAACCCTCATGTGACAAGACTACATCAACATCAAATTTGCACCTATACGCATGGACAGAAAATTAAAAGCAACGATACTCACCAACAGTTGACTCTCCTTCTCCGGGTATTCACTTTCAGTAAGTCAACCAACGAGTCCAAACAAATCTGCTTCCACAGATATTTTTCTCCTGGGGTGTGATAAAAAACAACAACAAAAAAATTAGAACGTTCAAGACCCAAACCGTAACTTTTAAAACCTTATAAGACCAAGTGTGACCATATAGGCTCCAACCGCACCTTAAAAACCCTAAATAACCAAGTGTGACCATATAGGCCCCAACCGCACCTTAAAAACCTTAAAAGACTAAGTGTGACCATATAGACCCCAACCGCACCTTAAAAACCCTAAATAACCAAGTGTGACCATATAGGCCCCAACCGCACCTTAAAAACCCTAAATAACCAAGTGTGACCATATAGGCCCCAAACGCACCTTAAAAACATTAAAAGACTAAGTGTGTTCATATAGGCCGCAACCGCACTTTAAAAACATTAAAAGACCAAGTGTGACCATATAGGCCCCAACCGCACCTTAAAAACCCTAAATAACCGAGTGTGACCATATAGGCCCCAACCGCACCTTAAAAACCCTAAATGACCAAGTGTGACCATATAGGCCCCAACCGCACCTTAAAAACCTTAAAAGACCAAGTGTGACCATATAGGCCCCAACCGCACCTTAAAGACATTAAATAACCAATCAAAACCATATAGGCCCAAACTGTACATTAAAAAAAATGAAATAAAAATACAAAAAAAATATATATATATATATATATATATATATATATATATCAATATATATATATATATATATATATATATATATATATATATATATCAATATATATCTATATATCAATATATATATATATATATATCAATATATATATATATATATATATATATATATATATATCAATATATATATATATCTCAATATATATATATATATATATATATATATCAATATATATATATATATATTAATCAATATATAAATCAATCAATATATAAATATATATATATATATATAAGTATATATATATATATATATATATATATCAATCAATATATCTATCAATCAATATATATATATATATATATATATATATATCAATATATATATATCAATATCAATATATATATATATCAATATCAATATAGATAGATATATATATATATATACACACACACACACATAAAGCAATATACATAAAAATATATATATTAATTGATATTTATTAATTGATTAATTGATGTACTTTATTAATTATTTGATTATATTGCTCATGTATTTGTATTAGACATTATTTATCATACATATTACAGTGCTATTTATTTGCTATACATGTTACAGGATATTATCCTGTAACATGTATATCACATACATAGCCCTGTAATATGTATAATACATACAGGGTCACACAAGTTCACACTAACCTTTTTTGCCTTTACAGGCTTCCATACCTGCTTTGCTAATTTGCTAATTTTTTAAAGACTCTGATTGGTTGAAATCAATGCCAATCAAAAAATTTCAGCCAATCAGAGTCCTTCAAAAATAGTATAAAAGGCAGAGCTTGGGAAAAAACAATTAGTCGCGGGGGAGCTCTTTGTAGGAGGAGCTCCGTTAGTTTGTTGTGGGGTTTTTTTTAGAGCGTCGTTTTTTTTCAGGTGGAGGCCTCTTGCAATGGGCCAGAATGGATGGACAATGGCTTCAATCAAGATGAGGAGACAAGGGCTTCTATCAAGATGGATTATGGAATGACATGGGCTTCAATCAAAATTGATTGGAATGCCCGACTATCCAGGGCAGAATGCCACCACTGGAGGGGTCAATTTGACAGGTAAGTATGTGCTGTTGTTTACTTTATTATTGTTTTATTTTTCCCCTTCCCTTATTTTTATTTTATCTTTAAAAGTGACAGGCAATATATTATTTTTTTTAACTGCAAGCAATGTTAAAGATACATTGCCTGTAAAAATGGGGGGGGGGGGGGTGTTGTGTTTAACATAGGCAGGTAGGTTGGTAGTTAGGTCAGGGTGGGGTCAGGTGTGGTCACTGGGTCAGGGGGGGTAGGTAGGTGGGTTGGTAGTTGGGTCAGGGTGGGGTCAGGTGTGGTCACTGGGTCAGGGGGGTAGGTCGTTTGGTACTAGGTAGTTGGGTCAGGGTGTGGTCACTGGGTCAGGGGGGTAGGTGGGTTGGTACTAGGTAGTTGGGTCAGGGTGTGGTCACTGGGTCAGGGGGGTAGGTAGGTGCCTGGGTTGGTAGTTATGTAGGATGTGGTGGGGATTGGCCAGGCCCCGATGTGCCTACAGGGGGGGTGATCGGGGGTTGGCATAGGCCCCATATGGGTAGCACAGGTCCCATGGGGGTGATCGGGGTAATCGGTCGGTGGCCGCGTAGGCCACATGGGGGTGATCGGGGTGATCGGGGGTGGCACAGGCCACATGGGGGTGATCGGGGGTGGCACACGTCAGGTCTTTTGGGGCTACTGGCACTGCGGGGATGATTGGGGGTTGCCCAGGCATTGCAGGCCTAGGTGGTAGGTAAGTTGGTGGGTGGGTTGATGGCAGGCAGGCATAGTGGGGTAACTGGGGGGGACCCTTCCTTTTATTAGTGGGACTAGGGGTTTGGCCAGGGCAGTTACGACTTACTTACTGTTAGGTTGGGCAGATGAGTGAGTATTTTCAGCCAGGGAGGTCTCTCAGTCTGACTCAGCGGAAGCAGGTCAGGAAACAGAAAGAGGGATGGGACTGGCTTATGGTGGTTTTATTAACAGGGGCTGTCAATCAAAAACTCGAGGCCCTATTAGCTGGCGGGCGCTCGGAGCTAACGGTCTGGGTGGGTTTAGGTGGTTCTCCTGACAACTGTACAGCCTTCCATCATTGATTGGTCAATGATGGAAGACTGTCAGTCATTGAAATGGATACATTATCACTGCCCATGCATAGCGTCATTGTGCTGGTGGGCGGAATGCATTAACGGTCAGGCCTCATTTATAGAGTCTAAAGGTTAGTGTAGTGTAGTGTAATATGATCACACAGGGATGCAGGGAAAGCTACAATGGATACACACAGCAGTTAATATATGCACACAAGGGCAAGGGGTTATCTTAAAGTGACAGTGTCCCAGGGAATAGTTTGCTTCATTTATTAATGTAATAACACTTGAATGATGATGTACACATTATATTTAATTGTTTTTGGTTATTACTAATAAATTATTGTGTTTTTTATTGCAGGGTCATGAAAATATTTGGAGGGGCGCTTGCCCCGATGCCCCAATGGACGGGCCGCCACTGCTTCATATACTAAAAGAAATGTATGAAATGTAGATATAGCTGTTGGTTTTTGTGTGACTTATTCTCCAATGTAGTTGGAGTTGTGGGAAAGTGCAACCATTACAAAGGGTAGTACAGGGGCAGCCTACACTGCAGCCTCTTCAAAGTAGAGCATTTACATCTAAACTGTGAATCTATAACCTAACAAATTAAAATCATGACACCTTGTTCCTGTACTCACATTTATGTCTGTAATATAATTTCGTGAAATTCAATAAATGCATTGATGCATATTATGCTACAGCAATGTCAGACTTTTCTTTTCCTTCTACCAAGTATTTAATGTTACATCATTTTTAATACTCAGCTGTAGTTTTAAGCTGACCCAGTTTTTGTTAAAAATAAACCTGTAAAGTACATACATAGTTAAAGGACCACTGTAGTTTGGTAAAAGCTTATTATTATTATTATTATTACTTTTATTTGTAATGCGCCAACATATTCCGTAGCGCTATACAGGGGAAAAGAACAAGGAAAAATACAATTTTAACAAACTGAAAAAAATGGAGGGCCCTGTTTTGAGCTTAGAATCTTTGTAGAAAGTGTTTTTTCCCAAAGCACTCAACAAGATTGAAAACTCTCTACTTACAATCTAAAGGGGATGGAAGAGGCAAATAAGAAATAGCAAGGGTCAGGAAGAAAGTGAAGTTTTATTAGGTAGGAGGGTATGCAAAGTTAGGATGTTTTTTTCATATAGAAGGAAAAGGAAAGCATCTGAGAAAGTAATTTGGTAAGTGATTCTAGTATGTAATATGTTATCTGCCCCTAGTGGTCAGATAGTATAATCTGCGAGTGGGAGGCGAGGGGCCTGTGTTAGGAGGTATGTCCCAAGAAGCCAGCAGAAGAAAGAGAGGGAGAGGAGGTGGGATTTGGACTTGCAGAAGTGTTTCTGCTTATGAGCTTTAGAAGCGGGAGGAGATGGTAAATGGAGGAATGAGAGTAGCTCATGGGAGCATAAAAGAGGAGAGGAGAGCATGGAAGGTGAGATGGTTATATTGGAGACATGATGTGGAAAAGTGGAGAAGAGGTGCTTGAGGAAAAGACAGAATGTAATGAGGAAGGAACAGGCATGAGGAAACATTGTGTAATAGATTAATTAGGTATAGTTAACAGGTTTTGCTAATTGATCAGTTGTAAGAAATTTGAGTGACTCAATAAATCAAGAGAAACAAGAGGTGGGTTGGAAGTGATTGTAGTTCCAGAGAGAGTGAGAGAGGAGAGACTGAGGCCTATAGGTAGTGGAGAGACTGCAACAGAATATGAGAAGGATGGACAAATGTTATTTCACAGATAAGAAGCAATAAAACCAGGCTTTGGGGGTGGTGGAGCAGGCAAGGTAAGGGGGTTTCAGACAAATGCATAGGTATAGATTTGCTTAGTTAAAGTTTCTATCTCATCAGATATTATATCACAGAAACATTCATACAAATATTGATAATATTACATATAGTACAAGTTGAAATGGCTCCACAGTGTCTTTAGATACCTTCAGCAAAGCTTCAGACAGTGTATTTGATTGTAGTACCAGAGAGAGTGAGAGAGGAGAGACTGAGGCCTACAGGTAGTGGAGAGACTTCAGCACAGCTTCAGAAAGTGTATTTGATTGTAGTTCCAGAGAGAGTGAGAGAGGAGAGACTGAGGCCTAGAGATACTGGAGAGGCTTCAGCACAGCTTCAGACAGTGTATTTGATTGTAGTTCCAGAGAGAGTGAGAGAGGAGAGACTGAGGCCTATAGGTGGTTTTTTACATAGCTTGACAAGTATGTAACAAACTAACAACATTATCAGCTATGCAAAATATGAAAATACATTATTTTAACATACAAATAGCTTAGACTGCCTGCGCTATGGGTAATCTATCTTTGACTACAAGTCTGTCTGCCGCTTGATAGGAGGGTTATGCTATGGGGACTTACTCTGCCATTGAGTTTTATTGGAAAGTATGCTATTTAGAGATAACTTTTAAACAAAATATTCTAGAGATCTTATCCGAATCCACAGTTCTTCTAACTCTATAAAAACTATAAAGGCTATATTTCTATACATTATAAAGTCATGTTCTTCAAAACAGATTGCTATAAACATTACACTTCAGTGATCAGTCCTTTCCCTCGTTAGCTTTGCAAAATCTACTCGCTGCAATCCTGCCGCCAACTGACAACTATAAAGGCTATATTTATATACATTATAAAGTCATGTTTTTCAAAACAGAATGCTATAAACATTACACTTCAGTGATCGGTCCTTTCCCTCTTCAGCTTCGCAAAATCTACTCGCTGCAATCCTGCCGCCAACTGACAGATGGCGCTGCCGATTTTCATATAAGGCGCGCAGACAAAAAAGGCCTTGAGCTATGAGAGGCGCGCCCGAGGCCCTGGGGGGGCCGAGTGCCCACGTCAAACTTGGCGATGGCCTCGCTGTTGACTCAGCGCTGTCGAGTGGTGCCACGTCGGAGGGTAGAATAGTTCTTTGCCTTACATCAAACATGACGGCGCCCGAAAATTGACAGCGCCCTCTGCCCGATGGCTCCTGTAACTGCAGCTGTCAGTGCTGCAGAGGACATGTGAAGGTTAAGAGGGATAGATCCCAGTGATCCATTAAGGATGGATGGCAAACTGAATTTGCAGTTATGTTTTAATGTTTTAGATCTAGTGTGGTGCAATTGCAAATAGAGCTGCCAATTTGGTTTACTTCTTGCAGTTTGGAGAGACAGGCTTTGGCTGTTACATTTGTTCTGGGCATGAAGATTTTAAATGGTGGTGCTGATTGTTGAATATAGTGCATATTAATAGTTTAAATTTATCTAGTGAAATTACTTCTTGGGATATACTTTCCATAACTAGGATATAGATTTATATTTAACGTCCTGTTTCTACTACCACAATGTGATTAAAATACCAAAGCTAAAGTCTCAATTAAACCTCACTTACAGCAGCTTAATGGATTTTCTGGATTCTATGAGTAAATTAGCACTTGAGCAATTGACATAAATCTTGTAATGAGAATAATTCTGTTCATCTGTTCAATAGCAGGTCATTAATGATGTATAAATTAGGCCCATAAAATGACATTTGCTTGCTATTAACAAACATGCTCATTCAAGAGCTCATTTTTGACCTTCACATTTTTTTACAGAGAGTTCCTCTTAAATAATAGACTCTGTTCATGCAGCTGTACAGAATCATCAATATGTTGATAGCACTGACAAAACATACGTTTCAGATCAATTAGTGAATTGGCAGACCAATTTAAACAATCTTTACATGTGGTTTAAAAAATTCATTATTGATGAGTGCCAACAAAACTGTACCATTGTTATTCGATTTAAAACACATGTTCCCTGGAATCTCTAGTCATTTAAAATTTCATTAGTCATGGTAAAGTCTTCCATTTGAAAAGAAAGCTATGTCTTTATAAAAATTGTTGCCTAGAGTAAACCGTAGTAATTGATGTGTTTCTTTCAGTTATATATTCTATTTTAAATACATTTCTTTCTCCATCTCACTTTCTATCTATCCATCTTTTTCACTCTCTCAAACTAACGTCTCTCTATCTCTCTGGGCTAATTTCACTAAGCTCCTTTGGAAATTAGAAGGGCTGTGACTGCAAAAAGAGGTACTGTGGCTCTTTCAACACTTTCTATCTGTTTATTCACCACATTACCTTCTGCGACCAATGGTAAACCTTCCAGATGGGTGTGTGTTGAAACAGTATTACCCAGAAAATCCTGATCTGTGACCTTTAGGACTGTACATAAATAAAGAAATAAAGATTCCTACTGTCTGTGCAATCTGGAAGATGACCTCATGGACCAACCCCCATCAATTCTATCTTTGAAACAGACTGTGTCCATCACAAGGTGAGTGCACCTTCATAATAAGCTTAGTCACTTTGTGGTTGAGGGTGCTGATTTATAGCCTTATCTAGTCCTGATCCATTTGTCAATCAGAGATGGGTAGCTATAAAAGTAAACCCTGATCAGATTGGCTCTGTAAACCAATAAGATCAGGGGCAGTAGTATTCTCTGCTAGTGAAAGCCCTGAGGCAAGGCTCATTCATCACTGGGAGCTTCTCATTTGAAAATAATTACTTAGCTAAAATTCATTACTTTTCTAATTTTAATTAATAATATTTTTTCTATTTTTTGTAGTGTTATGTAATTTGGATCTGGGCCTTTTCCATAGTTTAATCAAGAAATATGTGGCCTTTCAAGTGGCTCAGTTAGAGAATCAAATGACTTCAAATAAGACAGTAATACATAGTAATGTGTGCGTGTTCAAGAGATGTAGAGGTTAATATCCCCCCAATCACAAGGCCATAGGCTTTAAGGGGAAGATATTGTCCAAAGGCCTTCTTCAGGTATTAGAAGAAAGTTTATATTAACCCCTTTTTTTAACCCCTTCCCTATATATAGGGATTGGGCAGTGTTTGAGACTTATAAATTGCTGCTGTGAGAAGCTGAAAATGCTCAGGTTTGGCACGTAGCAAGCATGCAACAAGGCAATTAATTAGCAAAGAGCCCATTGTCTACTTGAACATTACATTTATGTTTGATTTGTACATAATAGCACTGTTGACTCCCTTCTAAAGCTACTTGTAGGGGATCAATTACATGACGTAGGAACCCTATGACACCTAATATTAACCCCCTAGGCACCTCATGGTTTCCTAACTACTACCTACAATAGTAACTAGTATCCTCGTTACTAATCTAGCCCACTATGAGAGCCCATAAGTATCCTCATAGTCCATAACACTAACAACTTCCAACTACCTACACTAAACAATAAATACAAGAGAAAAAAAAAAAAAAAAAAGATTTACAAAAAAAAAAAATGACTGCAAAAATAAAAATATTAGTAATAAAATACAAAATAATTATAATAAAAAATAAAAAAGATATTGCTAAAAAAAAAAAAAAATACAGCTGTGAGGGAAAAGGGGTAAATTATACTTTGTACTCCCTTGGATGATCTTCCAGCAATAATCTGCCATGGCCTTTTCCTCAGTATTCAGCCCTGGATAAGCGGGCACATCCTTGTTGCTTGAAGAAATCTGTCCTCTTCCTTCATGATTGAAGACCTTCACTCCTCATCTTCAGGCCATGGCAATGCCCATGCAAAAAATAAATAATCATACCGCTCTATTTGAGAGCACCCTCGCCTTGCATTATATTTTTGTCGGCTTCTGATTGGCTAAAATATGTGTCAATCAGAATCAAGTATTTCAATTTGAGCTACTGAGTAACCAATCAGAGAAAGCTACCACTCCAACATTGATTGCTTAAAAGCTTAACTAAACAGCATGCAGTGATTGGGATCTGTGCATAATGATTCGCTATACTTTTTATCAGTCAGAAGGCTTTATTCTTCCCTATTCTAATTGGTTAAAATAGCAGCCAATCAGAATACTGCTTCCCTTTTGCTGTTTGGCTGTTGAGAATATCAGAGAAGAAATAATTAGCTTACAAAGAGGAGCTCATAGGAGGTATCAGGGATCCCCATTGGTATGTTAACATTAGGCACCATGGAGGTCCAGTGGTAAAGCTCAATTTTATGTCCCATGGGGGTCCATAAGAACCAACATGGCTATATTTAGAAGCCCTATGGTGTCCATGGCCCCATTGTGGTATATTACTGCATATGTGGAGTTTAATGAGGAGTGGATCGCCCATCCCAAAACACAAAGGGTTGGGGGGAAAGGGGAGCCCAGCGCCCCCTGGATATTGACCGGGGACCCAGTTAGATACCTGGGCTCATAGGGGTTAACTGGGCACAGGCAAAGGGGTTAATAAATCCCTTTATTCATTGTTTTTACTATTTAAAATCCTTCCCTGCCATGGTTGTGGCAAGGAAGGATATAGCTATAAATATAGTGAGATCTGTTACATATTACTTAACAGTTCTCCGTAGAGCATTACCTGGTGCTGTTGGGAGGTTCATCAGCTATAATATGTCTAGAATGTCTGTAACACTCCATGGGAGCGTACACAGATACCACTTCCTGTAATGTTATTTAATTGAATCACATTTTGATTATTTACATGTTTTTTTTTATTAGTCAATTATATTTCAGTTTTTTTTGTATGTCATGAATCTCTTTTTGAAGTACATGGTAAACTCTAAAATCTCAGCTAAAATGCATCCTTTATTTCTGTTAATATAATTGCAATGCCTTCAGAAATAGCAGAAATAATTTGTTAATGTAAGTTTCCACACAATGCCCCTCAGTCAATTCTGTTACATATGATTGATTGATCAATGGATGTAAATCATGAAAAGTTTTAGAACTTTTTGTTTATTCTGGGCTCTGTCTTTACTAATTTTGGTTCTGCTGGTATCACATTCTTAATTAGAAAACTTACAGTTCACCCCCCTGTAATAAGTTATTGTGTGCTGTTTGCCCAAAAAAGTCTAGGATGCATGACGGAAAAAAGGGGGAATACTCTTTGTGAACAATTAATATGTTTTATAATTATTTCTGACAATACAAAGAAACGAAAATATTTCAACAGACAAAAATGACAGCACATATTTTGGAAAATCTGTATTTAATATAATAGTGTCAAAATAATTTGCTTCTACAAAGTTTGATAGTTCCTGTCTATGCATTTGCTTGGGATAATTTCAGCATATGTTATCTTTCAATTTTAATAGATACAGTTGTTTGGAAAAATGATGCCTTAAAGTTTGTTAATGCTAATGTATTTTTAAATAAAGAATTCTGATTGCAACAAGATGTTCATATTCCAAATTTTTTTTTTTGTTAAAAATAGTTTTAATGAAACAAAGAGCTTTTCTAAGCAACATTCTGTACTTTATGCATATTACATTTAAATATATGTTTATGATTGGCAAACTTCTTACTAAAAAATCATAAATGAATGAAATTATTTACAAATGTTTGTATATTAAACATATGCAAGTTAACCATGGTATTAATTTGCACAGGTTCTGCTATACAGTCTGTAAATTTTTTTTTTTGATATGCTGAATGGATGTACCATTGTAGTGTATGAATCTGAACTGAACAATTATCTGTCTGCAACTGAGTATTTGGGGGATTTGGCTGAGAGACGTATTAAAGTTTTTAAGAATCAGAAATGATCAGAGAATAAATAATTATTGCAACAACAGCTTGTTAAAAATGCAAATGTCTAACAAACCTCTTTAGCCAATGAAATCATTGTGACTGAAAATGTCAAAGTTTCATAGTAGGCAAAACCTCCTCTATTGACATTTATGGTGGATGGTTACCAGCAGCAGCTACAGTGCCTTGCAAAAGTATTCACCCCCCTTGGCATTTTTGGGGTTTTGTTGCCTCACAACCTGAAATTCACGTGGATTGTTTGAGGATTTGCATCATTTAATTGACAGAACACGCCCACAACTTTGAAGATTTTTTTTTCTTTTTTATTGTAAAGCAAACAACAAATATAACAAAACTAGCGAATTGCCCGTCAAAAAATGACGGCAATGAAATTGTAAGGTAGCTAATGCTGTTTGGTGTGTAATAATGAAATATAGAATTCAAATTAATAAATGAATATACGTATTTTTATGCATTGTGTTGAAGAGCTGGCAATCTGTGGTAATGTTGCTGCAGCATTAGTGGTGTGGAGGTGCTGTGTAAGCGTGATGAATGTGTGCAGTGTAATAGTGTGCGTGCGCGAGCCGAAACCGTTAACGTAGCTGTGTACTTCCGCATTATCCTAAAATGGCGGATAATGTGTGGTATGCGTCTTAGCGGATGATCCGTCCGTCGTTTAATGGTGGGTAATGTGTGGTATGCGTCTTAGCGGATTATCGGTACGTGTTTTCCGTGGTTATAGTGCTGTAGCCTCGTTTTCGTTTTGTTCGTCCGCCATTTTTTCTGCGGCGCTCATTGCCAAAGTACTACGGTTTAACGGCTCACTTCGCTGCGCGAGGCTCGCCGGGCGATGATCGCCTGCGGCGCTCATCGCAAAGTCCGCTAAAGTACTACGGTTTAACAGTAAATATGATCAAACGGTCAAATGACGGTCAATAAAGATTAAATGTTGTGAAATTTGTTTGCCACACAACATGACTCAGCTACCCTTTTTTTTTTTTCTTAAAATAAATACACATTTTTTTTTTTAACTTTTTATTTTTGTAACTGATATTTCATCAAATGCGTTGGTTTAGGCGGGAAATCCGATGTTGCGCGAGACAAAGGCATTAAATCTGTGTTAATGCGTAAATCTGTAATTGCGGCGCTGATTGCCAAAGTGCTACAATTGCCAAAGTGCTACGGCGCTCATCGCAAAGTCGTACGATCGGCCAAGTGGTACGATTTAACGGCTCGCCTCGCTGCACAAGGTTTTGCTGGGCGATGAGCGCCTGCGGCACTCATCGCTAAGTCGTACGCACTACGCAACACAGCGTGACGACGAATCGTAGTTAGACAATTATAATATGTGATAACAGAAAAAGTCAATGTGCATATATATTCACCTCCCTAAAGTCAATACTTTGTAGAGCCACCTTTTGTGGCAATCACAGCTCCAAGTCATTTTGGATAAGTCTCTATGAGCTTGCCACTTCTTACCACTGGTATTTTTTGCCCATTTCTCCTTGCAAAACTTGTCCAGCTCCTTCAAATTGGATGGTTTGCGCTTGTGAACAGCAATCTTTAAGTCTGACCACAGATTTTCTATTGGATTGAGGTCTGGGCTTTGACTAGGCCATTCCAACACATTTACATGTTTCCCCTTAAACCACTCAAGTGTTGCTTTAGCAGTTTATTTGGGGTCATTGTCTTGCTGGAAGGTGAACCTCCATCCTAGCCTCAATTCACGCACAGAGTGGTACAGGTTTTGCTCAAGAATATCCCTGTATTTAGCACCATCCATCTTTCCCTCAACTCTGACCAGTTTCCCAGTCCGGGCTGCTGAAAAATGGATGGTGTTCTTTTGGGTGATGTGATGTGTTGGGTTTGCACCAGACATAGCGTTTTCTTTGCTGACCGAAAAGTTCAATTTTAGTCTCATCAGACCAGGGCACTTTCCTCCATACATTTTAGGAGTCTCCCACATGCCTTTTCTCAAACTCTAAACATGCCATTTAGTTTTTTGCTGAAAGTAATGGCTTTCTTCTGGACACTCTGCCATAAAGACCAACTCTATGGAGCATAGGGCTTATTGTCGTCCTATGTACAGATACTCCAGTCTCTGCTGTGGAACTCTGCAGCTTCTCCAGTGTGACCTTAGGTCTCTGTGCTGCCTCTCTGATTAATGCCTTTCTTGCTCGGTCCATGAGTTTTGGTGGGCGGCTGTCTCTTGGAGGGTTTGCTTTGTGCCATGTTCTTTTCATTTGGTTATGATAGATTTGATAGTGCTCCTGGGGATCATCAAAGAGTTGGATATTTTTTATAACCTAACCCTGACTTGTACTTCTCAACAACATTGTCCTTGGTCTTCATGGCAGTGTTTGGTTAGTGGTGCCTCTTGCTTAAGTGTTGCAGCCTCTGGGGCCTTTCAGAAAAGATGTGTATATGTAATGACAGATCATGTGACACTTAGATTGCACACAGGTGGACATCTTTTGCAAGGCACTGTAAGTCTGAACTTTGACAATAAGTGTTGAATATTGCATTTTTTATTTATTGAGTATGAATTTTATTAATGACCAATACCCACTTAAATAATATAGGTCATGCTGTTATTGCACTGCAATAGACCTTTAAATTTGGAATAATTAAATTACTAAAGTTACAAATTTACTATCACTCATTAAGAACAGCATGTTTTAAACCTTACATAGATTTTTGTTTGCATGAAAAATGGTTGTTGAAAAGTGTAAACATGTTATCTTAATCCCTGTACAAGTTACTTTTGGAACAAAGCCAGGGCATCCTTCTGACTAACACCAATCAGTATGGCCCCCATGTTAATTCCTTAGTGTAATTTGTGGTATACCCATAAATCTGCTGCAGTTTTTTTTCCCCTACGTTACACGTTTCTGTTAAACTTTTCACTCGCAATATTATGGCACTCAGCTCATAACTGTAAAACCTGCCTTATCTGCAAGAGATTTCAGTGTACATATGAGAATCGGCTCTAGGAACCAATAGAAAATGAGACTGTCATGATTATTATGAGTGAGAACAAGTGCCATAACTGCTGCAAGGAACCATTATATTTACAAATATAAATATAGTATTTTTTTATTTATTTGTATTTTTTAAAATGTAATAGTTGTGACAATTGTATTTATAGATAGTATATATAAATGTGTTTATTTTGTGTTTATATACCTACTAGCGAATTGCCCGTCAAAAAATGACGGCAATGAAATTGTAAGGTAGCTAATGCTGTTTAGTGTGTAATAATGAAATATATAATACATTAATAAATGAATATACTTTACCTATTTTAAAGCATTGTGTGGAAGAGCTGTGAATGTGTTTTGATGTTGCTGCAGCATTAGTGGTGTGGATCTGCTGTGTAAGCGTGCTGAATGTGTGCAGTGTAACACTGTGCGTGCGCGAGCCCAAACCGTTGTCGTGTACTTCCGCATTGGCGTCAAATGGCGAGTAATGTGTGTTATACGTTTGTATCGGAATATCCGTAGGTGTTTTGTGGTGTTTTGCGAGTTTCTTGTGGTGTTTTGCGAGTTTAGAGTGCTGTAGCCTCGTTTTCGTTTTGTTCGGCGGCCATTTTTTCTCTCGCTTCGTTTTTTTTTTAGTCTATAAACTGTTTTATTTGAAGTAAAATCGAGGTGTAAGTTGTATTTTTGAGGTGCTGGGTGCTCCCTCTTGGTGTAGGTAAGTTTTTTATGTATGTGGTGTGTGTATGTATTGTGTTTTACATTTTGTAATGTTCGCGAGTTGCGTCCGAGTGTTGCGAGTCCGTAATGTGTGTGAACGTGTGTCGTATGTTGTTTGCGAGTGTCGTAATGTGTGTGTCGTACTGTTTGGGTTGCGACGTGAAGTTTGCGAGGGTCGCAGTTGCTGGCAAGGAGCGCCTTCGGCGCTCCATGCCAGCAACTGCGGCCCTCGCTTTGCGAGGTCCTCAGGTGCTGGCATGGAGCGCCTACGGCGCTCCATGCCAGCAACTGAGGCCCTCGCTTCGCGAGGGTCCTCAGTTGCTGGCATGGAGCGCCTTCGGCGCTCCATGTCAGCAACTGAGACCCTCGGGCAGTGCCCTCGCTTTGCGAGGGCCTCGGCTCGCTGCGCGAGCCGCGGCCCTCGCTACGCGAGCCCGCAGCGTTAGCAACAACTCGTACGCTCACAACTATATATGTGATATATATATATATATATATATATATATATATATATATGTAACAAAGAGAAGAGGGGTGGGGAGAGATAGAGCACCAATTCCTAGTGCAAAATAACAGATGTATTGTAATCCCAAACTCTTATTCGCAGAGATCAGGAGGTAAAGCTCTCACCTTTTATAACCTCAGTCTATGAGGTCTATTATGGACTTCCCAACACTTGTAGGTTGGCACTTCTTTCCTCCGTGAACGTCTTATCTCTTCCAATAGAGTGTGGGTATTAGGGTAATGTATCTGTGTACTTTTCAGAGCATGGGGAATGTTACACTATCAATACATAGTCGTGCCCGAATATAAATATTTTGGCCAGGTTTAATATATCCCCTTTGGAGTAATAGGTGTCTTTAATCAAAATACTATATAAAACATGGTTTCAATATAAATATTCAATTTATTCAATGTTTGTAAAAACATTTAAATATAATAAAATATGTTCAATAGCGAAAAATAAGAATAAAAATAGCAAATTATACAGTAACTCTAATATTATAAAAAAAAAAAAAAATAGATATGAAAAATACTTTACAGACGCCACTTTTAACCTGTGGCTTTTTCAATGATCAAAAATACCTCAATGATAAGAAATTCAAATGCAGAGTGTAAAGCTCAGTGCTTCTCTCTGAGGCAAAAAATATTTTTAGTTCATATCTGTATCAGTATCGCATTTTGACTTGATAAAGAGAGGCATTATGTCTCAAAAGCTTATCGCTATATTATGAATAAGTTTGTCCAATAAAAAAGATATCACTATTTACTGCAGTACTCTGATTATTCAAATATATATATATAATATAACAATCATTTAATTTATGGTGGGCAAAAGAGAGACAGAAACCCTTCACCGCACAGTGAATAAATAGTACATTTGTGTTCACATTCGAATGTCTAAAATAAGGTAAAAATCTTGTTTCATGCCCAGAATTCTGAAAAATACAGTTATTACACTGCATTCTGGAACCTTGGCAGAGACATGCAAAAGTGCCCACAAAGGCTTTGCTCTTCAATCCATAACCATTTAAAACACGACTTCCTTTAGGCTTATAGCCTAGTATATGAGGCTGCTCCACAACTGTTAAAAAGCCTTTCTGCATCAGCACTAAACACACTACCTCCTTTTCCTGTCAGTTCCTACTTGATATTATCAGACAGTACCCTGAATGTTTAATGGCTATGAATGTCTATGTGCTTTTCACTATAAGGGAGATGTTGCAGAGTGAAGGGGCATCATTTAATTTATGCTTCCCGATAGACACTCAGGTAAGTTAAAGACATCTTTACATTTTACAGCTTCTGAAACTGTCCCATTTCTTCCATTTTACTCCCATTCATAGTGCTATCCTTTATATCTGTAACTTGGCAGTGTAGCGTTTCAAGAGACCTAAAACCAAAAGACAGCCTAATTCGATTTATAATCTGCTTTTCAGATCACACAAAATTACATTTACATTATATTTACAAAACATAGCATATCTCCATTAACTTGCCCAAACAATTCCCCTCTGTCTCTTCTACCACACAGAATATTCCCACTGATGAATTTCTTACTCCAACTAGACCTTACTTTGCTGCACCGGCAGGATTGTTGTTGTTGTTTTGTTGTTCAGTTGTATCTGACTCTCTGTGACCTCACAGACCATAACACAATAGGCACATGCCCACGGTCATGCTGATCCACTTGGTTTTCATAGCAGAGATACTGGAGTGGGTTGCCAGATCCTACTCCAGTGGGTCACAGCATACAGCTCCTGCTATTCCTAGGTGGTCTCCAAGTATTGACTAGGCCCAACCCTGCATCGCTGCAAGGTTGTGTAACCTCTTGATTTCCTGACTGGAATTGACCAAGGTTGCAGCGGTGAAAGCACCAAACCCTAACCATTGTACCACCCTGGGGAATCCACAGGATTACTGAACTACAAAAGTACTAGTGCAGATAATTCAAGAACAAAACATTTGTTATGTTTTTTAATTGATCTTACACTGATTAACTTTGATATTCTCCTGACATTAACTCTGATGTTCTCCTGATCTAAAAGTATTACTGTAGGTTAGAAAAAAAAACATTTAAGTATGTAACCAACTAGCAACTTTATCATCTGTGTAAACCTTAGGCACATAAAACATTTTTAGAGAAAATCTTAATTTGGGGAGATTATGCTAGTGTATAGAAGCTGACATGACAGTAATGATTACTGTTCAAGCCATGAAGCTGCAGAGCAGTGCAAGGATTTGCAAGCTATTTGCACTAATTATTTATTATTCATTTTATTGCAATCATATTTTCCTTTATCTAAATTATTTTTAAAAATACATAAATTTGGATATCATTGCTGTTTGACAGTTAACAAGAACAAAACTGCTGCATTAATTTTCAAACTGAAAATATTACTCTTTTGTAAAAACAATGATTTGATTTTTGGCAGATACCTACATATGATAAAAATGCAGTAAACAGATTAGCCAGTTTCTGATAGAAGATCTATGCTAGATTTAAAGTCTTGGTTAAAATATTTTATTTCACTGATTGTAAGAATTAGCATATGATACAACTGAAAAAGTGCAATACATTTAGAATTTTACCATTTATCATTAGAAAGCCACAAAGCCAGAAAGCCAGAAAGCCAGAAAGCAGAAAGTAATCTTGGCATTTCTTTTCTCTGACGTTCTTGTATAGAAAATCAAGAGAAGCATGCCCAAGATTTACTAAGTTTTCCTGGAGTTGTAAAATAAATTATTGAAACATGAAATCACTATTTCCTACAGGGAAAATTCCCATTGTCAAGCTGTCCAGCAAATGATTCTTGAATCTACCCCTTTGAGAAGGCATGCCAGTGTTCCATTGTAACCATTATTATTATATAGTTCTACTGTCTGAAATGTTTTACATTGAAAAGATTGTATATCATTGACAGAGAAAATGTTGTCACTTCATTGGTATCCCATTGTTTCCTCCACAGAATTCACTACTGTTTCATACTTCAGATCCCATCAAGATTTTTTTTGAGTGTTAAGTGTATGCTCTATGCCATCAAAATATGACTAGCAGACACATTTTCACCTTTATATACTGCTCAATCAAGGCAAATGCCAAATGTGCATACAAATATCACATACTTAACTTTGTTGATTGCTAAATTATTTTATTTCACCAGTAATAGTAAACTTCAATTGTTGGTAAGACTAAAAGAGTCTTTTAATAGAAATACATCTCATCAACAATACATAAAATATGGATAAACAATAATAACAATGAACATAATATGGATTTGCCAGCCCTTAACAATTAATTATTTCAAAGATAACATGTGCTGAAGTCACCGATCAATCTAACTAACACGCTCATCTCTGTCACACTAGGCATTACAAATGCATTTCAAGAGATCTGTAAAATACTTCTTACAGTATATTTTTAAATAAGAATGCTATTTGATATACATAGATATAATTAGAGCACAAAGATACTCATTAGATTATAGTGCAATGTGACTAAAAGAAAACAAAGCATGCAAGTTCTATGTTTTGTGAGAAAATCAGTGCACATGCTGTTTCATGATATTCAGCTTTAACACAATAAAATGCAAACTACAATTTAACAGAAAAAAATTAAGTAGAAAATAACTACATTTTTATTTTGTCTCAATTGTGTATAGGATTCTATAAGTTCGATCAGCTAATAAAAAGAATACCAATAAAGTAAACGGAGAATGTTAGAAGTAAATTACATATACTTAAAGAATTACGGAAGCAAACAGGTTTAGCCCTAGAAAAGTTATAGACTGTCAGGATAAGCCAATGAAAGGATCTCACCAGTTAGGTCTACTCCTTTGTAGCTTTCAGTGTATTAGTGCTAGAGATTACCCGGTAAAGAGGCTTGCTTCAGGATATGTGGAGAGCAGAACGCAGTTCTGTAATGTAGATACAGGATTCCCTGGTAGCTGGACTGGAGCAAATGATTAAAAACATAACAAAAGATAACAAAATTACATTACTAGATCAGAAGGCTTACCTAACCTAATTACTCAGAACTGTTGCATAAAATACAGAAGATGCATTTCTAGGATTACAAGTATCAAATATATAAAAAAAACACACAATTCCTAATAAATCAATTATTTTTAGCTACTAGAATTATCATAACTAAAAATTGGAAATCAGATAAACCCACAATAAAATACATAAAAAAATCAGTCTATACACACAATGTACATGACATCAGCAGATGTAGATTGAAAATTAAAAAAATGGATATCCTGTTGGAACATTTGGACACTAAAAATCGACCAAACTAAATTAATTATTAACATAAGCACCTAAATAACTATGAAGAAAGAGAAAGTGAATAGTTTCTTAAATTATCCCACTATTCCTATTCTCCCCCCCCCCCCCCCAATGAGTTATCATTTAATATTATGAAAAAGTATATAAATGAACAAAGAAATGTATACTTCAAAAATGTGGTGACATATATTAAACTAACTTGTGTTATAATCTTAAATGTAGAAAGGATTACTATATTTTTCATTTTTGTTGATTTTGTTGAAAAGGGTTTTGATAATCACACCATAAGTTTCCACAAATTTGCTACAAGTTATAAAAAAACAATTAATGATAACTAAATGTGCATCCTTGCTGTCAACTTAATAATTTTAATGTAATTTTCTTTTATATTATATAGTTATTATTTTTAATTATACATAACAAATAAAAAAAGATGATTGTCAAAATACATTAGCATTACAGAATATAATTTCAACAATATCATAAAGTACAAAAATAAATACTTTTTTCTTTTCTTAAATACAGGGACAACACCACTTGTTATTTTTGCTTAAAGTGTCTCTATATCCAGTCTGTTACTTTATTAAGTCTTTAATATTGATAATAAAATATACATTATAGACCAGATTTTATTAGATTTATTCAGTTGGTTGATGGAGATCATACCTGCTCTTTCCGGTATTGAATATTATTCTTATAACTGCTTTATGGGCTATCCAGACTTCCATTTGATATATCTCTCCCCCACCATTCAATTGAAAGTAGTTTTCTAAGGATTTTTGAAGTTTATCTTTTGTAGGTTTATCATTCAATAATACTGGATTTAAAAACCAACTAGGTGTGTGGCCTTTAGGGAGTATGTTACATAACGACCCACTGACTAGATCATTTGTGACTGGGTAATAGTTCCTTGCTTACATCCAGGAGGTCATTTGAATCATTGTGTCAACTCTACAAACTAACATATACAAATATCAGGCAGGTGTACCATGGATATAATCTGGACTGGAAACAACAAACTTAGGGGTGCCATGTTTTTTTTTGTGCTGAATGTTGATATGAAAATATTTGGAAAGATACTAGCTAACAGGCTAATTTCAATATTCCCAGATATAGATGAGAGGACCAAGTGGGTTCCATGAGAGATAGGAAGGGATCAGATAAAACAATAAAATCAAGAATAGGGCTTACATTTTATTTAAATCTCTTTTGGCACTCAACAGGAGCATCCTCTATCTACATGTGTGTATTTCCTAACCATAGCATCTCTAGCAATTGTGATTAAGTCAAATTCAGGCATTTCTATTCATAAAGATTAATATAAGATCAATTGATTCATGTTTAGCTATATGGATTAAAAACAGAGAACTGAATCTGATTTATATACAGTTTGCTCATTCTGCTCATTTGAAGTCATCCAAATAAAATTAAATCTGATGCCAGGTGAATTATTTAATTATTTTAAAGTTAGATCATTTATTATTAGTCAGTACTTTAGATTACATACTTTAAGACAAGCATTGCATTAATCTCAATATTAGAGAAAAGAATAAGGGCCCCAATTACTTTATTATTAAATATTGATTAAAAATAATGCAGGAGCAAAAAACTAAAACATTTCTGAAAGGTAAAATGGATTAAGTAAACATTTTTTCATTGTTTAAGTCACTAGGAACATTATTTAAAATGATTACTTTTTTATATCATGATCCTAACACACTTTATAGAAAGAACTTGATCCTCAATAATAGTTGCTGGAGAGATTGTTGCCAGAAAGCTGATATTCTACACACTTGGTGGGAATGCCCTAAATTAGTTGAAGTGTAAGAACATTACATAACAACCTTTGTACTGCAAGATCTCTTTACAGCCAAAAATGGTTGCATGTCATGCCCACAGATTTAAGCTTACAGCAGAAAAATATTTATTTTAATAGTTATGGCTTTTAAATAGAAAACTGCTCAGTATTAGAAATAAAAGGAGGCTCCTCACATAAAGAGATGGTTGAAACAGTTAATTCAATATCAAAAAGAGAAAAAGTAGTCATGATCTCCATCGACCAACTGAATAAATCTAATAAAATCTGGTCTATAATGTATATTTTATTGTCAATATTAAAGACTTGATAAAGTAACAGACTGGATATAGAGACACTTTAATCAAAAAAAAAAAAAAATTATGTTGTCCCTACATTTAAGAAAAAAAAAATTTTTTTACTTTATGATATTGTTTAAATAATATTCTGTAATGGTAATCTATTTTGACAATCATCTTTTTTTATTTATTATGTATATTTAAAAATAATAACTATATAATATAAAAAAGGATGCACATATAGCTAAAACTTGCAGTACATTTGTGGAAACTCATGGTGTGATTATCAAAACCTTTTTCAACAAAATCAACCGATGAACAAAAATGAAAAGTATAGTAATCCTTTCTACATTGAAGATTATAACACAAGTTAGTTTAATATATGTCACCACATTTTTGAAGTTTAGCAAATATATAGCAAATAATTATTAACAGTCCAATTGTAAAAAATAAAATAGCAATATATATATTTAAAATATTTTTAATTATAATTAAAATAAAATACAAATAATTAACAATTATTTTGTTGATATACATAAATACATACATTTCTTTGTTCTTTTATATACTTTTTCATAACATTAACAGTGATAAATCCTTGAGGGGGGAGAATAAGAATAGTGGAATAATTTAAGAAACTATTCACTTTCTCTATCTTCATAGTTATTTAGGTGCTTATGTTATTTATTAATTTATTTTTGTCTATTTTTAGTGTCCAAATGTTCCAACAGGATATCCATTTTTTTAATTATTCATTTACAACTGCTGATATCATGTACATTGTGTGTATAGATTTATTTATTTTTAATTTCTACTATTGTGGGTTTTTCTGATTTCAAATTTTTAGTTCTGATAATTCTAGTAGCTAAAATTAATTGATGTGTATATATATTCGATTCAGGTAATTCTAGTAATGCATTTTATGTTTTTTTTTTCTTTTTTAAGAGATATTGAATATGTTTCTTCCCATAGTTGTGAGAATGTATGAAATTCCCATAGAGCATGTTTTAAAGTATCAGCAACATCCCAGCCTCTGAAGTATTTATCATTAAATGATGGGTTTAATTTTTGTATTCTTACTGGAGTAAGATGCCATCCCATTAATATTTTGTAGATGTTTTCTCTTAAATTTATATTAAGTAAAGAATTATTTAAATTTCTAATGATTGTATCCCATTATTTTTCATTAAGAGATATATTAAGATAGATTTCCCAAGATGTCTTATTTGATAATTTAGTAACTGCATATTGGTCGATCAAATAATTATAAATAATAGAGATGCTTTTTTCCCATTAGAATTATGTATACAACCATTTTGAAATGGTGTTTAAATGGCTAAAAAAAATGTCAGAATTTAATCTATAGTTTTGTTTATTGAATCTAAATTAAATCATTTTTTGTGGAGATTTTAACTGTTCTTTTTGGAGACCGTGTTGATATTTTTGTAAGGATGTCTGCTAGTATAAATAAATTTTATTGGCTCCAATTAATTTGACATAGCAAGTGGATCAATACATAATGCAAAAATGAAATGGGTAATTGGAGATCCTTGTCTAGTCCCTCTTGTAATGTTAAATCATTTTAACAATAACCTTGATAACATATGTATGCTTTAGGGAAAGAATAAAGAGTCATAATGCATTTAAAGAATTTATCACAAAGGCCAAAATGTTGTAAACTTTCATACATAGAGTTTGGGTAAAAGAATATCTAAGAATTGTTTATAGCAATAATTTGTAATTCCTTCAGGTCCAGTGGCTTTATGTGATTTAGTAGATTTTTTTGCTTCTTTGATTTCCACAATTGTGATTGGATTGTTGAGGGCATCTAAAGATTGTCAGTAATTTTATGATATAACTTTTCTAATTAAATAGAATGATATATCTGAGTTCAACATCAATTTATAAACATACAGTATCTCACAAAAGTGAGTACACCCCTCACATTTTTGTAAATATTTTATTATATCTTTTCATGTGACAACACTGAATAAATGACACTCTGCTACAATGTAAAATAGTAAGTGTACAGACTGTATATCAGTGTACATTTGCTGTCCACTCAAAATAGCTCAACACACAGCCATTAATGTTTAAACCGTTGGCAAGAAAAGTGAGTACACCCCTAAGTGGAAATGTCCAAATTGGGCCCAAAGTGTCAATATTTTGTGTCGCCACCATTATTTTCCAGCACTGCCTTAACCCTCATGGGCATGGAGTTTACCAGAGCTTCACAGGTTGCCACTGGAGTCCTCTTCAACTCCTCCATGATGACATCACAGAGCTGGTGGATGTTAGAGACCTTGCACTCCCCCACCTTCCTTTTGAAGATGCCCCACAGATGCTCAATAGGGTTTTGGTCTGGTGACATGCTTGGCCAGTCCATCACCTTTACCTTCAGCTTCTTTAGCAAGGCAATGGTCATCTTGGAGGTGTGTTTGCAGTTGTTATCATGTTTGAATACTGCCCTGCTGCCCAGTCTCCGAAGGGAGGGGATCATGCTCTGCTTCAGTATGTCACAGTACATGTTAGCATTCATGGTTCCCTCAATGTACTGTAGCTCCCCAGTGCCAGCAGCACTCATGCAGGCACTCCTCCCCCTTATACTGTGTCTCTTTCCCCCTCCCCCTTCCCTGTGTCTCTCCCACTCCTCTTTCTCCTCTCTACCTCTCCTGTGACTCTCCCCCTCGTCTCCCTCCCCTGTGTCTCTTTTCCCCACCTCTCCCTCCCCTGTGTCTCTTCCCCCCCCCCTCTACCTCTCTTGTGTCTCTTCCCCCCACCTCCCTTGTGTCTCTCCCCCCCCCCTCCTTCCCCTGTGTCTCTCCCCCTAAATATCTTATGACATTAAGACCTTACACAATAAATAAGATTACCAATAAGATATTTCTAACCTTTTAGCGGTTCAAAATTGTTAGATTATATATACTAAGCAGCAATTTATAATATGGGAGTCAAACCATTCCAGACATTTTATCTCTCACATAATCTTCCTATGTTGGTTCGTCAAATTAGAAATATGATAATAGAACATATGATCCATGAAAACAGGTTTAAAATATAAGAAAAATTTAAAATAAGTTATAAAACCTGTAAAAGATAACATAATTTCACGAACAAAAGACAATTAGAGTCTGTATCAATAAGAATACACTGAAATATCTTCCAATGTACATATTTCTATAAATGAATATAAAAAATATATATAAACATAATATCATTATAATATTATAATCAAATATTATTTTAATAACAGAAATGTCCCAATAAGATTCATTATTTATGTTGGGAAAATTTAAGTCTGAGAGAAATTCATATATTTTTTAGAGATAATTGGCTGAACCAGAATGAGGTTTAGCCGTTTATACATCTCTAAAAAAATAAGGTATCAGTAATTTGTAATGGTTGATGTTTAGAAATAAAATAATCTGCTTTTTGCTGTCTAAGTTTACAGGCTAGCATTGCATCAGGTTTATTAGAGAAAATGAAAAATGTTGATTGAATGCACTGAATTATTGTTATAGCTTTTTTTTTATATCTCATTTAATTCGAATTTAAGATTAAGAAATTTCTTCATATACCTTTTTTTATGATTTTTTGTGCTGAAATTATTTTTTTTAATTTTGTATTTTTTCATTAACTTAATTCATTTGTTTCATTTCTTCTTTTTTTTGCTTTGGATCCCAATTGGATACATATTCCTCTTATAACTGCTTTATGGGCTGTCCACATTTCCATTTGGTCTATCTCTCCCCCATCATTCAATTGAAAGTAGTTTTCTAAGGATTTTTTAAGTTTCTTTTGTAGGTTTATCATTCAGTAATCGTGGATTTAAAGATCAACTAGGTATGTGGTCTTTAGGGAGTATGTTACATAAATACACACTGACTAGATCTTGATCCGACCATGTTATTAGATGAATCTGAGCTTCAATTAAATTTGAAACTATGTTTCGTTGAAGCAGGATATAATCTATGAGAGTGTGATTTGTGTCTAGAGGGATAAAAGGAGTAATTTATTTTTGTTTGATCAATTAAATTATGATTTTTAAGTAATAATTAAAATGCTTTAGTTGCTTTTGGAACCAAAGAGCAATTTTATTTATCTATATGAGGATCTATTACTGAATTCATATCACCTCCTATTTTCCATGTAGATTGTTGCCATGAACTCATTACATTTGGATATATTATGGAAAAAAATAGCTTGGCCTGTGTTTGGAGCACATACGTTAAGTAGTGACATTATTTATTTTTTTATTTTTTTTATTTTTTTTATTGTTTTCGAGAAAAAAACATAAATATTAAACATTACAAGATACATACAAAATCGATTCATATTCGGTATCACTAAGATAGGAGATAGAGGAAACATAGTAATAAAACCGTACCAAACTGAAAGTTTTTACCTTCTTTTTTTAAGTAGTATAGTTTTATATTAGTAATAAGAGTTCTCTCCCTTCTCTCCTTATCTTCTCCTATCATTCTTCTTATTTTTGTATAGGATAAGACATACACTAACAGTTACATATGCCACATATACAAACTTTCATTCTTACTCCCAATAATATATCTATTTGTTCTTCTCTCCTCCTCGTCTCTCTCATCCTCATTATCAATCAACAATGAGAATGAGAGAAAGGAAAGATATGAGAAAAAATGAAGGATACAAATGGATTCTACATACTCCTAAAGCTGTTATCCCTTAGAAATATTTCCTTTCTTTTAGCTTTTCTTCGTTACTGCATATATTTTTCCCAGGTATTCCAGTTAATTTTATTTTTGTCTCTAGAGTCATGAGTGTAATTAGACTTCATCAATTCTTTGTTGTAGTTAATATTATTCAAGACTTCACTCCATGATGGAATTGTGGGCTTTTTCCAGTATTTCACTAATAAATGTTTAATAGTTAATAGAATATGTGATATCAATAGGTTATCCTTGGGAAAAGTTTTATCTATCTGTAGATGAAATAGAATTACTTCTGGTGAACATTTGTTGTTTATTAATAGTGCATTGTATTAGAATGTATCTGCCTTCTTTATCTTTTTGTGTTTTTTGTGTTGAAAATTAATTATTTTATTTATTAATATTTAAACACCTCTATTTTCTGTAGTGGTAGCATGATATACTTGGGTTTAATATTTACCCCTATATTTGGGAATTGAATTGTTTTTAAAATGTGTTTCTTTTTATGTGTAATAAGTTTAAGGCCACTGATAACCATTATTTTTCGTGTCAACTTCTTTCTCGTTTTGAGGTGTTTGTTATAAAGAATTGTAAGTGTATTTTATCTTGAAATAGCAAGTTGTTACTAAGAAATATAGAAAATAATTTCTATTAAATAGGGATAGGGGTGGGAAGGGAGGAGATAAATTATACAAAAATAAAAATCAATCAAATTTAATAAATAAAAGTTAAATAAAAAAACTAATAAATAGAAAAAAAAGAAAATAATAAAAAATTAAACAAATATTTTTTTATAAAAGCTGTTAATCAAGCTTAAAGTTAATAGATTTTTCTAAATATGTCAAATTCTATTCACAAGTAGTACAATAAATATATGTTATATAATATAATAATGTAATAATATCAGTTCAGAGGAGAGCTATTGTTGTCTTACAATCCGGTACACCATATTTGAATCTCAAAATTGGATACAGAGGCAGTCACCTAATTCAGTAAATATAGTGTAACCCCTAGGAGCAATTATATAAAGTAATATTTATGTAAGCAGTGACATAGTAAACAATTAAATGATGTTTCAATAGGAAACTAAAAGTTGTGTTAACAATGTCCTAACATTTTAAGAATAAGATTCGAATCCCTGTTTTTCTTAATAAAATATTCTTATAAATTGATAAGATAATAAAAAGATCAGAATATACAAAAAATATTATATTTTCTTCATGTTGAGACTTGGTTTAGTGCCCCATCTAATTTTTGATGATAGGTGTCTTGCATTGTGATATTGGTGTTTTTGTCCTAAATTTTCTGGGATTGTTATATTCCATAAATGGAGGGGTGCTGTTCTTCATGTGTACAAATAGAATGATATCTTCCTTCTTTCGATTTATTTAGTTTGAAAGGAAAACCCCAAGTATATCTGTAACCATGTGTTGTGATTATCTCTAGAAAAAGCCTCTTGAGTCTTCTTATGTAGAAGTTAGTAGGTGATAATTCTGAAAATGTACGGATAATATCCTTCTATCTCAGGGATACCATTTCTAGTTTCCTTAATAAATAATTCAATATGGTAATTACATTTCTAGATCTATATTCTTCTTCACTTAAGTTTGGTAAGATTTTTGCACATAGATCTTTCATATAAAGACTTAAAATTCGTATTGTTTCAGATAGATTTCATATTTGTACCTTTTGCCTTCCAGATCTTTTTTTCTCGATCTTTTTGTATAATCTTAAAATAACATTGTTCTTTTTTTAGTATGATCATTTTCTCTTCCATTTAAGAAGATTGTTGTATTCTAGCTCTATAACGTTAGTATCCACATCTTTTATTTCTGCTGTTAGTTCCATTGTATTTCCTTTTTTATTTCTGTTCTGAAGGTTGTGATTAACTCCTTCAGATCTTTGATGTCTGCTTTGGTACTTGGAGTGGAATCATCTAAGTCATGTTTGGTGATTGTTTAGTTGATGCAGTAGGTTGTTGAGATGAATGCATATTTGTTTTTGTAGCATAATATTTTTTTGAAGAACATCTTTTAGAAACTACAGCCATCTCCTTTGTTAAATCTTTTAACTGAATATTAATATGTATCTTAAATTTGCCACTGCCATAATAGACTATTAAATATTTTTTTAGAATGTGTACATAAGTTGGGAGCAAATATTATTTATATTGTACAGGTTAAATATGTTTTTATTGGTTATGTATGTTATGTAAAGAGTACACCAGTTTTTGTTATCTTTTGTGGTTTCCACAGGAAATATCAGTGCACATATAATTTTCTCTATCAATTGGTTCAAAAATAGTAGGATAGGATATTAAACTGATTATTAAACAGATTTATAGTTTATATATGCATTTATTTATATCCGGGACTGGATCAATTTCAATATTGTTGTGGTTTGTTTGAAGCAGCTTTATGTTGTATGCTGCTGAATAACAGACAGATTTTTTTTAATCCAGTATATAACCTGTTTTTTGTTTTCTAATTAAGTTTTGATATAATTAATAGTTTTGATTTAAATGCCAGATTTGTCAGAATCTCCAAAAGTTGCCACTTCTTGGCCAGCAGGGTTTAATGAGGTCAGATTTTGTTGTCAATATAATAGTTAAATCTTGTCTCTCTGTTTCTCTCACTATAGGTTATCAATTATATAAGACACAAAGTCTAATTAGATCATCTTGGATCTTTATCAGTCAATCTTCTTTCAAACATACTTTAGAATATTGAATTTAGGCCAGTTAATAAATGTATATACAATATTATATACAATATTGTGAACTAATGCTATTTGATGTTAAAAAAAAGTTTCCAAATCCAATTTCTCTTTTTCTGTTAATATCATGTAATATTGTAATATATTGTAATACTCAATGTGGCCAGATCTTCCTTTATCTCTAGCACAAACTTTTACTCCTATTCCCTGTTGAGCAGAAGAATGTTGTCTGAACAGTTGTCAAGTAATAGCAATATATTTAATATGAATAATAATATAAAAAATTTCTACTCAACCGATAAAAAAAACTAAAATTGTAATTAGCAGGTCCATGAATTAGTTTAGTATGCATGACTTCCAGGTTTCTTGCTTTTATTAGTGTATTAAGCTAAACAAATGCTCAAACTGTACAAAAAAAAATATTTTGAATCAGTACGGGAATATAACACAGCTCTTCAGTATAATTTATGTGGACCCACTGCCCCAAGTGAACACTACATTGTCTGTGTCTTGAACACAAACATGTTTTGCAACTTATACATGGAGTTTTTATGGCATTATGGTTATGTCCCTTATATAAACCGCCCTATTTATCACAAATAAATGTTAAAAAGCATTTCAAAAGCTTTATATTTCTAAGTGTCAAACTCTAATAAGTAGTTCACAATCCCTTAAAGGGGCACTGTAGTAGTCATTCATTTGTTCCTTTAGTAACTGATTACCAACAAAATTAGTATCTGATGAAAATATATTCAATGTAACTAATACAACTTACATTTGAATTTAATAATTTCAGGGCCTAGCAAACCTGCCACACTTCAGCCTGTTAAGTTATCCAGGGAAATGAGAGAAGATATGCTCAGAAGACTGTCCTATGTTTTTTTGTGTCTGCAGCTTTTCCTGCAGGGTAATAGACAGATATAGATGCCTATGAGGAAAGCCTCCTGATCAGATCCTCTTCCACCTTCTGGACCTATGATAGCGGGGTAGAAAGAAAGATATATGGCACCAAAAGTTATTAGTGTTGCTCGCTTCTGGAGAAAGAATAAAGTGCTTTTGAATGGTTTTCAGAGGGGAGACCAAAACAGCATTGAGAAGGAAAGGCCTTGATCAATGTCATCATACATTAAGCACACTCATGACTCACACCCCAACTTTACCTTCTAGATTGTAATTTGGCTATTGTACCCACTCTATTGCACTGTTATACAGAAAATATTGGTTCTTAAGTAATAAAGAATTATAATATTAAAATAATAATAAGCACTCAAAATAAATTTACCATATGGTTTTATATGAGAAGAATAGTTTTTTATGTGTTTAGCATTGATTGTACTTTAATCTGCATAACACATTCCAGGAATTAGTGTAAATTATGTTATTATAAACATTTGGCACATGTTACTCGTGAACTTGAGCAGACTATAATAGTTCATCTATATAGTCCTACCTACACTATTTTATGACAGTTGATTATCTTAAATTGCAACATAAAGAACTCCCTGAAAAGTGAAAAGAGTATGTCTGTATGCTTTTATGAACACAAAGCCAAAACATATGCAGGCATAGGGAAAATCAGATGCAAAGGGCCATGAATAAAATGGTTTTGCAGATATTATAATATACTGAGCATGCAAATAAAAAAAAATAACTCTAGAATTAGAACCTCATAACATTTAATAATTTCTGTACTTCAGTATTGCATACTTACCCTTAGACTCACCTAACGTCCCAGGTGCTGTGACATGCTTCACATAAGGCTGCAGGTTTTATACCAGTGAAGCAGTTTCAGTGAAGCAGTTTGCATTCTGTGACGCTTAATGAAACTGGTGGATATTGTGTAGCTTGATTTCAATGGTACTACTACATTCAAGATTAAAATAAAATATACAAGCAATTTATGAAAAGTAGATTAACACTCAGAGCCAGTAATGGAATGGAGACAACACTTCCCAGTGGTTGACTCAATTGAGCTCTTGCTCAATCCGGTAGCCCGTAAGTGAGGTCACACGTTATTTTGCTATTCAATAGGTGTCTTTTTGCAGGCTTCAAATGGGTTACGAGTTATGGCCTTGAAAAAATGGCGATGGTTAAACCCAGAAATTACAGCTTTCCGAAGCCTTTGATCTTTCAAGGCTGCAAGACTTGAAAATCGAAAATCGCACATAGCTATTCAATTGCAAAAATCGCTCATCACTGCAGCCGCAATCAAGCTCGCAAATGGCAGCCCAAGGCTTATGGGTTCCAAATAGGACCCGCAAAGGGTTTACAGACTCGTTTGTAATACTGCAAATCACAATATAAAGACACCAATGCGCTTTAAAATATGGGGGAAGCAATGGAAGGCGGTACAATTACTTGCACAACAACTCCCAAATATCAATTATAGCAACAAAAATTTTTTTCCTCATAGGTTGTAATGGTCATGCATATGCCAATATGAAAAACCATGCTGCAACATGTTGAAAGCTATTTAAGACACACTACCTCATTAAATTGTAACACAAATACATGTGAATGGCTGACATGTTTACCCTTTCCCACTCACAGAGGCTCTAATGTGGACCCTACAAATATAAAGATCATCTTATATACATTTCACTCATCACATCTACACTGGGACAACAAATAGTGGACATATTACACCGCCACATCACATATATCAAGTACCAGGGGAACATTTCACATATGGTTGTTCAGTCCCTTAGTTGTGTCTGACTCTCTGTGACCCTATGGACTGGAGAACACCTACTAATAACTCTGTCTGTGCGTATCCACAAGGTTTGCATGCCAAAGATGAGTGGGTCGCCAGTTCGTTCTCTAGTAGACTGTGGCTCTACATGGTATAGCTCACAGCTTCATTCAGGTACACAAGACCCTTCACCACCACCACATTGCAAACCACAAGGGGACCAGGGAAACATACACCACATTAATCTACTCGAACCCATCAGGAAGGGCCGCAAACACACATGGAGGGTGTGCAGAGGCACGTGGAGCGATAGCCAACTCACCTCCATCCTGGAACGTCTCCCTCCATTGCTGGTGGCCATGTGTTAAGAAATATACCCATTCCCATTTGGTGACCTCCTGTTATGTTTTGCTATTCATCAATTTACATAGGTGTGGTGTATGTTCACCTGGCCCCCTTCTGGATTGCTAAGTGCATGTAACTGGACCCAGACATCCTTGAAGCTGAAAGAAAGAAAATAAATGTGTATGTCATTAGTATGATGAACATTATACTGTTTTGTGTGCATTCCTAACTAATTGACATCTAGGCTTGAGCCTGGATGGTACTCTTAATTGCAACTCAGATTAGCAATCATTTGTTGATCTATTCTTTGGTCCTTGGTCTTGATCCTCCTAACGCTATCTTGATTCTGGCTGCTGTCTGTAACTGCATAGGCTGCAGTGGGCACACCAATACATGGACTCTCTATTGGTTTATTACTGTTGTTGCGCCCAGGAATGACCCTCTCCCACTCATTATAGGTCACATCATGGTTCCTGTCCTCCTTAGCCATCATCCTCCTCACCTTGGCCCTGATGTTGGCAAACCGGTGCTTGGTGCTGTGCCTACTGCTGTCACCGCAGCCGCTACCTCCTTCCATGCCTCAGCCCTAGGCCCTGGGCTAACATCCCTCCCCCCTGCAAGAATCACTGGGCGACCACGGGTAGCACAGAGGAGGACCACATTCTACTGATGCGTGTAATTGTGGGCCCTGTGCTTGCCCTTAGCCTCTTGCCCTCCTGACTGTGGATGGGGATCCTTACCTACCTGACCTGTCCCTGAGGCCTGTCCCTCCCCCGAACTGCCACCCCCCTGGGATCAGGCCCCTTCCCCTCTGTCCCTCTCCTAGGTAATCCTGCTGTTCGGGCCACTCTGCCACCACCCACCTCCTCCTTTACACTCCCCTCCTCTACACTCTCCTCCTCTGGCTCCTCCTCATCCTCCTCAACCTCCTCCTCCTCTCTTCCACCACTCCTCACCTCCTCTCTTCCACCACTCCTCACCTCCTCTCTTCCACCACTCCTCATCTCCTCTTCTCCACCACTCCTCACCTCCTCCTCCTCTCCACCACTACTCCCCAGGGCCACCTCTCTCTCCTCTCTCTCCTCCTTGCCTCTCCTCTTCTCCTCCTCCCCACCTCTCCACTCCTCTCCCCTCCCTCCATAATAATCCCAAAAATAAAATAAGGATAAATCAATCAAACTTTGGCTGTATATGTATGATGGAAAAAAGATGTGTGTATTATGTGTAATTAATAACTGTTGGGGGATGGGGTGTGGGGGATGGAATGGGAGTGTGTGTATGGAGTAACCTAGCTCTATATGTCTCTATGTGTGTTGTTTAAATTATGTGTATTGCAATTATGTGTAATCTGTAAATATGTGTAATCATGGATTAAGTGTAAAATAGTAAATGGTATAATATAAATGAACAAAAACGCAAATTACTTCTCTCAAAACTCTCCTACTCTCTCTCTATCTCGAACCAACCACCAACTCGCGACCTGCATGCTGCTTCGTCAGAAAATACAACACAGTCAATGCATGGGCGGTTTGACGCAAATTTATAATCTCCCTCTGTCAATCATCTGCGGCTAGACTGCTTTCTATTGGCTGAGAGGCCTGTGTCTCACTACGTTATACCGCGATTGGACCGTAACGACCAATAACATCTTGGCCAGCCCCTTAACAGTTTGCAGCCACGGGAGGGGTTTACGGGCTTGAGGCTTCGGCCGGTAACTCGCGCCCTTATTTAATTGAATGGCATCCCAGTCAGAGACCAACAGGAGCCCGCAACACACCCGCAGACATACGGCATACAACAATCAAGTTGCGGGCTTGCTAGTGAATGAGGCCCTAGGTAAATAACTGTCTAACACTTTTTCCTATATCCCAACTAATGACTGGATCTTCCATCATCAACAAACAGTGGATACAGCCTTAACCAAAGCCCCAGCCATATCTAAGGAGCTACTAATTTCGTTTACCACCTTCAACAAAGTTGTCCACCCTCCTACAAACCTATTATCTTTTACTTTTTGTCATTTTTTGCTCTTATGGTTCTAATACTATTTCTACAGTCTCCTGGGAGGTTTACTTATCTTCATCTACAAACCTTGGCAAATTAATAAACTATTTTGGGTTTCAGTGTCATTTGCTGCAGGAACTCAGGTATACCTTTAATTGCAGTCCTATCAATATCTATAATTCTTATTTAGTAACTGTAAATTAGACATGTTTTTCATGGTTGAGCTTAAAAACTCAACATCTACTGCCTCTCATTTCTGTCACAAAATATGCACCTCAAATCTATGTTGCTGATAGGGATAACACCATCATTATACAAACTCATCAACTCATCTGTTTTGGGAATCGATTGGACTTTATTTTTGTTATTCACATTCAGTAACTAGATAAATCCTGCTAATTTCACATCCAGAATTGTATGTCTAACCTTGACATAACTTTACAATTGAACTATTTCCATTATTATACACATTTACATTATTACATTACATGCTATTTATTGGCTGCATCACTCTTTAAGTGTCTCTGTTGTAGCCCGCATCCTTCAGAATAAAATATAAATTGCCAACTTCAATACTGAGAAGTTTTGATAACATCTGCTATATATTTATCCTTTTGTCCTGATAAGCCCCATACAGTATATCCATATTTGCAATGTCTCTTCCACTTCTATTCCTCACATTTCAGCTCACAAAACATTTCTCAAATAACGGCAATATGGTTATAGCAAAGTTAAGTATGTCACTCGTGTCTGTTTTTTTAAAATCAAAAGAAATTCTAAATCTTGATAAAACTGCTGCAGAATATAATGAAGGCAAGATATTCCAGTTGCCACCAGTGCAGTGTTGAAAACTTCAGTTTTAGAGCCTTTTTTCAACATGGCTGGAAATAACATAATCGCAGTCCAAACTACGAAATCGGGAGAGAACAAACTAGAAATATAAATTAGTATATAATAATAGAAAAATATATTTGAGCCAACAAAAAAGCATAGTAAACAAATTATTGTATTCATTAATAAGACCTGCTTATATGTAATGGATAAGACACCAAACCAAATTAGCTATTAGCATTCTGAATGCCTCAAGGAGTGCCGCGGCAAAACAGACAAAACAAACACCATCCCCACTATTCAAAATATTAAAACAAACTGGCTTGAAAAGGCCCAATCTTTATCATTCTACATAAAAAATAACACATGCAACAAAGCCTGGGAACCTTTGTCCAAAACAGCATTACATTAAATTCTCTAAACTAAGATATTTCAGATTTATTATTTTAAAATCTTATTTTTCTCTCAAAAGATGTGTGCAAGTAACCCCTGTACCCTGTCACTACCATCTCACCTCCTCATCCTCTTGCCATTTTTTTTTAATAACAACCTTTAGTTAACATATTAAACATCTAATGTACATGTTGCACCACTTTTGAAGGCCATATGGTGAATCCCAATAAATTTAGATGTATGTAATTTCTAGGGATGGTGGAGAGCCAGAGGCCATGGACTAACGAGGAAGGACCGGGGAAGGGACTGGATACGAAGAATAAGAGCAGGTGCAAAAAGATTACTTTGAACTGAATAATAATAATATTGACCAAGTTGACTAATGTGACAGTTTTTTTGTTAATATGTTTATTGTATGTCTTTTTCTTGTTCAATTTTTAAGTTCGCTCCTCCCCTATACGGGATATCCTATGCACAATAATACACTATATTACTGTTTCAAACCGCAGGAGTCAGTTACTCCCTAGGTTTAATAAAGTTAGCACTAACTGTATAGATGGTATTTCCCTATAGAATCTGGTGATAAATATTGTATTTCATAGGAATAACCTTTATTTTTGAAGCTCGCTATTTAGAAGGTAGTGAGGAGGAAAATCTTGAAAATTGGAGGAGGCAGATTTCATGTTCAATACAGTGGTTACAATTTCAATATGTTCAGGTGTTCTAGGTAGTGATGTAACCAGTTCAAATAATACAATTTAAACTTCTTGGTTCTTTGAATATAGTCATTTTTATAGTGAAACATGTCACTAAACAAGAATGTAACTCTGTTTGTCATGTATCTGCCTGTAATAAAAAAAATATGTAAGTATAAAAGAAGTCTATGTTAAATTGAAAATATACCCAGTGATAACATTGTTAGTTGTCTCTATGAGGTGTAAAAAAGAGAAATGCTCAGACTTCTTCTAATCTGTACAAAAAAGAAAATGTACCATGTATGTACTATATAGTTTACACCTTTGCTTTCATATTAGCTTGTGGTCAGGTCTTTCTTTCTAGTGATGGTAGCTTGAGGTGTGGCACACTTTGCTATATCATCCTAGCCTGGTTAGAGTGCCAGGGACAGTGAAATGAAACTAGAGAGAAGGGTGAAGTGGGTGGGGAGTTGAGTGTGGGGGTGGGTGAGTATTAATGGGATATGTTAGATTTTAAGCCCCTCCCCCAAACCCAGTTAAAAATGTAACCTGTCATGTTTAAATTCCTATGCATTTTAAATAGTTTAGGAAGTATTTTGTGAGTTATGTTAACTTTTAACATTTTTAACATTCCACAGATTTTGTATATTAGACATACTATATAGTGTAGTATTGTAGAAGCAATAGTATATTTTAGGCATACTACTATACAAAGGGCCTCATTCAATTGAGCCCTCGGGACATGCAGGAGTCCGTAAGGGCGCCGGCAATCTTTTTTGCTATTTAATTGGCGTCTTTTTGCGTGCTCCGACCAGTTACAGCTTACGGCCTCCGATTCCTTGCAATGGTTACCATCGCAAGTTAAAGCCTGTCCAAGCCTATGATTTTTCATGGCAGCAAGAGTTACAATCGCTAAAATCGCAAATCGCTATTCAATTGCTGCAATGCCTCAAGCCCACAAATGTTTTCACACCCGTTAATGGCAAGAATCCTACGAGTACCAGATAGGACCCGCAAAGGGGTTACAGAAATATTATATTGTTATTATTATTATTATATTGTAGTTCGCAGGTTTGCGAGTCCGATCGTATATCGGACCCTGAAACGCTAAATGATTGACATGTCACCTCCATGTTTTACTGATGTCATAATGACGGTCTCCTTTCCTATTAGCTGTTTCTAAATCGGGAGTTACAGTCTTGCTTAAGTGATCATGTTCATGCCCTGAACTGCTACATACAATGGCATGGTTTACAATTTTCGCTGTCAAGCTGGTACATGCGGTCTTGTCCAATTGAATAGCACTGTAAGTCTAGCATGCTGCGGGCACTAATGCTGCTATCAAAATACCCTAAACCATAGGTGTGACTATTCCGTTAAGCCCGTAAATGGCTAAATGCGAACCACAGTTTACTTGCACCGAAGAGGTCCTGCAACGGGCTTACTTTGAAAATGTAGCACTAATTAAGCAAATAAAAAAGCCATCCTGTACTTTTATTAAAAGTGAAAGCCATGTTTGGTCTTATAATTAATAGCACAACATTCTCAAGGTCGGAAATCGGCAAAATCAAATACTTTATTTCATGTTTAATTTCCGTCCAAAGTCCTCTGGGCTTGAATGACTGTAAATCGTTATTCTAACCCATACGGGCTTGGAGGTTGAAGCCCGCAAACTCTAAGCATTGTAAATGCAAATATATATTCAATCCAGCACTGTAAAGCACTGTAAATGATGGGAACACAATGGGTGACATTAGAATTAGCGCAACATGCAGGCTTGAAACACGAGCTACGGCCTTGAAGCCGCGATCTTGTTCAAGCACAGAGGTTCTTTCTGCCGATAGCATGGTTTGCAATTAGCGGGAAAGGGGACGTCCTTGCGGTGCCAGACAATTGAATAGTAGCGTAGACTTAGCGCTATGCTCGGCCGTAACCCATTCGCAAGGAATCTCCGATTTGCAGCCGAGTTACGCCCCCAAATTGGATAGCATACCCCCCTTCCCAAATAGTCTCTACTGGATGTAAAGCTCAGTGCTATAAAATATATCTCTCTCCATAGGTCAGTGTGGTGTAGATAGTTTAGTAATAATTCCACTGGAAGATTCTCTTAGAGGACGCTGAGAATGGAGTTTCATTGGAGTGACGCATTTCACGGTTCTATCACAGCTTCGTCAGGTGCCTAATATACTATCACCATCTTGGCCCGTATGAACTACAGAGCTTTATTGTCATTACTGGAATATGCATTATGCAGCTTTGCCCCAAAATAATAGTTTGATCTTTACTGTATACATTAGAAATAGTTCATAGCATTAAAAAAAAAAAATATCCTTAATGTATCACCAAAATCATTAATTACTACAGCTTTGACTGTTGCTCACCATAACAGTGCTGAATTTTAATGAGTATACAATTGTTAAGTCTCTTATTCTGATTGATTACACATAACCACAGCATTTAATACTGCTTCAATCTTTGTTAATCTTTTCCCAAGTTTAGACAGAGCTATGGAATATCGACTGCATATATAACACATACAAATGCAAATCAGTGTGCTAACATGAAATACATCATAAACACATTATAATCATTTAAAGCTGTTTATTATTTATTTACAAATAACACAGAGTTTTCCAAGTACTCTTTCAGCAATCTAAAAGGTATAACTATTATGTAGATAACAGACTTTGTTCCATCAAAATGCGTTTCTGTTTAGCAATTTGCATATCTAAGAATGCCTCACTTATTTATTCTGAAGCAACACTGACATATTGCAAATGAGCAGCGTGAACTGTGACAGCTAAACACCTGTAAATAATCTCTATTTGTAGTTTCTTGTGGATGTAAATTAAAATGTCAAATACTTTAATAGCTTACTTTACAGAAACGAGTGAAGTATTTATGTATAACAGATGGAGTGACAAGTCGTTGTAAAAATTTGGCTTATTTTTAAGGTGCTAAGAACCCAAACATATTTTTCAGTTTTTGAGAATTTTGGATTTTAAAGTATGCATTTTGGTCTAGAAATTGCAACCTGCAGAATGAAAAGTCCAGTAATTTACAATCCAGATACATTGACTATGTAAAAATGAGTTTATGAAAAAAAGGGTTGGCACGTTATTTTTTGAACACATTATATTTTTACAATGGTCAGTTTGTCATCATTTAGTATATATTTATATCTTTAATCCCCATGCTCTGTGACATGCCACAAAGGTTAAAGAGAGTTCAGTGTGTTAGTTTGAAAATATATGAGTTATTACATTAAAATCTTGACATGCAAATCATATAGAGGAATCTATTGGAATAAAACTATTTTCAACTATTTGCTAAATTGTGTTTAGTATAAAAGTGGTAGTAAACAAAACACAGTAATAAAGAATCTGAAATTGTATAATATCTATTGAATGAATCTTACCTGGTAAGTTTGGATTTAAACAGTTGGAAAACTAGAAAAAACATTCTTATGTTCTCTGTTTATAGAGTAAAATATATTGGTTTCACAGGATGATAAATAAAACGTTACATCACAAAAAAATATAGAATAAAATCAACTGCAGTAAAATGTTATTACTAATTTTTATGAACTAGACCAGTAGTAGTCAACTTGGTCCCTACCACCGACTATTGGGCGATTCAAGCTTTCATGGTGGGTGGTGGGATAATCGCTAGGTGGTGTCGCTGACAAGTGACGTCACACTCCGGAGACCCTCAGTACCACTCTTGGCTGGTTGGAGAGCTGATGAGAGAGCCTAGGGACAGCAATCAGGACGGGATCACTATCTAGTAAGCACAGGGGGATACATAGCTACGGTCATATGTAACCAAGGTAAATTGAGTTACTGCGGCACCGGGGATATGGACATTTTACCATCAAAAGTGGGAAGGACTGATTAAAAGGTTGACAACCCCTGAACTAGACTAATATGACTATATATGTATGTAAACCATGATAACTAATATTGAATTTTTGTGGGTAGAGTTAAATAGCGGAGCAGCAAATTCCAAAATAATATTAGTAGGAGTATGCTATAAACCCCCAAATATACAGTGGATATAAAAAGTCTACACACCCCTGTTAAAATGCCAGGTTTCTGTGCCGTAAATAAATGAGACAAGGATAAATCATTTCAGAACTTTTTCCACCTTTAATGTGACCGATAAACTGTACAACTCAATTGAAAAACAAACTGAAATCTTTTAGGTAGAGGGAAGAAAAAATATAAAAATAAAATAATATGGTTGCATAAGTATGCACACCCTTAAACTAATACTTTGTTGAAGCACCTTTTGATTTTATTACTGCACTCAGTTTTTTTGGGTATGAGTCAATCAGCATGGCGCATTTTGACTTGGCAAGATTTGCCCACTCTTCTTGGCAAAAACACTCCAAATCTGTCAGATTGCGTGGGCATCTCCTGTGCACAGCCCTCTTCAGATCACACCACAGATTTTCAATCGGATTCAATCGGATTCAGGTCTGGACTCTGGCTGTGCCATTCCAAAACTTTAATCTTCTTCTGGTGAAGCCATTCCTTTGTTGATTTGGATGTATGCTTTGGGTCTTTGTTATGCTGAAAGATGAATTTCCTCTTCATTTTCAGCTTGCTAGCAGAAGCCTGAAGGTTTTTTGCCGATATTGACTGGTATTAGGAACTGTTCATAATTCCCTCTATCTTAACTAAGGCCCCAGTTCCAGCTGAAGAAAAACAGCCCCAAAGCATGATGCTGCCACCACCATGCTTCACTGTGGGTATGGTGTTCATTTGGTGATGTGCAGTGTTGTTTTTGTGCCAAACATATCTTTTGGAATTATGGCCAAAAAGTTCAACCTTGGTTTCATCAGACCATAACACCTTTTCCCACATGCTTTTGGGAGACTTCAGATGTGTTTTTGCAAAATGTAGCCTGGCTTGGATATTTTTCTTTGTAAGAAAAGGCTTTCGTCTTGCCACTCAACCCCATAGCCCAGACATATAAAGAATACGGAAGATTGTTGTCACATGTACCACACAGCCAGTACTTGCCAGATATTCCTGCAGCTCCTTTAATGTTGCTGTAGGCCTCTTGGTAGCCTCCCAGATCAGTTTTCTTCTCGTCATTTCATCAATTTTGGAGGGAGCTCCAGTTCTTGGTAATGTCACTGTTGTCCCATATTTTCTCCACTTGATGATGACTGTCTTCACTGTGTTCCATGGTATATCTAATGCCTTGGAAATTCTTTTGTACCCTACTCCTGACTGATACCTTTTAACAATGAGATCCCTCTGATGCGTTGGAAGCTCTCTGTGGACCATGGCTTTTGCTGTGGGATGCAACTAAGAAAATTTCAGGAAAGACCAACTAGAGAAGCTGCACTTTATTTGGGGTTAATCAGAGGCACTTTAAATGATGGCAGGTGTATGCTGACTCCTATTTAACGTGATTTGGAATGTGATTGCTTAATTCTGAACACAGCTACATCCCCAGTTATAAGAGGGTGTGCAGACTTATGCAACCACATTATTTTTTTTTATTTTTATTTTCTTCCCTCCACCTAAAATATTTCAGTTTGTTTTTCAATTGAGTTGTACAGTTTAGAGGTCACATTAAAGGTGGAAAAAGTTCTGAAATGATTTATCTTTGTCTCATTTTTTTTACAGCACAGAAACCTGACATTTTAACAGGGGTGTGTAGACTTTTTATATCCACTGTAGCTGAAAGTGAGGAAATACAATTATTGTTACAGATTGGAAATGCAGCTAAGCATGGGCAAGTTCTAATAATGGGAGATTTTAATTACCCTGAAATAAACTGGATAAATGAGACCAGCAGTTGAGCTAAGGGGAGCAGGTTCTTGTATACACACAGGGATCATTATCTGGCCCAGGTTATACAAGAGCCTACTAGAAATGAAGCTATCTTAGATTTAGTTATCACAAACAATACTGATATAGTATGAAATGTTGAAATAGGGCAGCCGTTGGGAAACCCTGATCACAACACAGTCTCATTTGAGATTGATTTAAAAAAACTAAATTTTAAGGGGCCAAAAAACTCTTAATTTTAAAAGGGCAGATTTTAACGGTCTAAGGGCAGCAATACAAAGTATAGACTGGGACAGAGAACTAATAGGTCAAAACACTGAACATATATGGACAACATTTAAATCCTTACTAAATATAAATACACATCAGCATATACCATGTGGGAATACAAGTAAAAGGAGTAAACCACATCCAATGTGGCTTAACAATGGTTTAAAGATCAAGATACAGAGTAAAAAACAGGGATTTAAATTATACAAACAAGAGGGGACAGAAACTGCTTTACGTAAGTACAAGGAAAGCAACAAGGCTTACAAAAGCGCTATTAGACTAGCTAAAAAAAGAAAATTAAAAATGAATTGCAAACGAGAGTAAGACTAACCCTAAAATATTTTTTAAATATATTAATGGGAAGAAGGCCAGGAAGGAAGCTATAAGAACATTACAATGTGACACAGGCCATCAGAAAATTAGTGACCAGGAAAAAACAGATGAGCTAAATAGGTTATTTTCTTCGGTATACACAAGGGAGGTACCAGTGGTTGGGTCGCCGCAACATAATGGCGCTACATTACCTTCGCCGAATAATTGGTTAACGCAGGAAATAATCCAAAAGAGGTTGGAAAAAATAAATGTTAATTAAGCCCCGAGTCCTGATGGAATACATCCAAGGAAACTGAGGGAACTGGGCTCTGTAATAGCCAAACCATTATATTTATTTTTTTAAGATTCCCTCAACACAGATGACTGGAGAAAAAGCAGATGTGATACCTATACAAGAATATGTATATTTGAACAGGATTATAAGTAGGCGTTATGAGGGATAGGTCGTGTCAAACAAATCTATTTAGTTTCTATGAGGAGGTTAGTAGAAACCTGGATGAAGGCAACTCGATGGTTTTAGTATTTTGGGATTTTGCAAAGGCTTTTGATACAGTGCCACATGGGAGACTTTTGTTCAAAGTAAGAGATACAGGAATTGCAGTAAATATCTGCTCATGGATTGAGAGCTGGCTAAAAGACAGGAAGCAAAGGGTTGTTGTAAATGGAACATACTCCGATTGGACTAATGTGGTAAGTGGGGTTCCTTGGTGGTTCAGTATTAGGTCCTCTCCTTTTTAACATATTTATTAATGACTTAGAGGTGGGACTGGAAAGTAGTGTCTCCATTTTCGCTGATGACACAAAGTTGTGCAAGGTAATTAAACCAGATAATTATGTACTTTCCCTCAAAAGGGATTTACATAAAATGAAGGAATGGGCATCTAAATGGCAGATGAGATTTAATATGAATAAATGTAAAGTTATGCAACTGGGAAGGAAATATAATTCTGCCACTATACAAATCTCTAGTACGCCCTCGTTTGGAATATGGAGTACAATTTTGGGAACCATTTTAGAGTTGGGAAAGGTACAGAGAAGGGCAACGGAACTAATAAGGGGAATGGAGGGGCTAAGTTATGAAGAAAAACTAACCAAATTAACCTTATTTTCTGAAGAAAAAAGGTGTCTAAGAGGAGATATGATTACCTTATATAAATACAGGGTCAGTATAAAGAATTGTCAAGGGAGCTTTTTGTGCCAAGAGGTTTTCAACTGACAAGAGGTCATACTTGAGGTTAGAAGTAGAAAGATTCCACCTTAAAGAAAGAAAAGGGTTCTTCACAGTGAGGGTGGTTAATCTGTGGAATTCTCTACCAGAGGAGGTGGTAACAGCGGATTCGATAGATAATTTTAAAAGGGGACTGGATTTATTTCTAATTAAAAAGGGAATTCAGGGTTATCCTGGATAGTTGAAGAGAGAGTATTGATCTAGGGAGAAATCTGATCTCCAGTATCTGGGTACAGGAAGGAATTCATTTTCTTTTCCCTTTGAGACGATTGGCTTAGTTTCACTTGTTTTTTTTTCTGTTTGCCTTCCTCTGGATCAATTAATTATTAATTTTAAAAAAATCAATTGTTGATTAATAATTAATTAATAATTAATTAGCAACTAATTAATAACTAATCCACATATTGCAGATCAGAGGAGATCTTAAAAGGTTGAACTTGATGGACTGAAAGTATTTTTTCAACCTCAATTACTATGTAACTATGTAACTAAAATCTTTAGATACATACGTTTCAATATCTATTTAAACAGCCACTCAAACACTCTCATCCTATTCGTAATTACAGTATACTGTTTTAAAAACTAGATTAGATAATGGTCAAAATATTTTTACAAATAAAATAAATACATTACATTATTTTCGTATTTTTCTGTACTGGATCATTCATTGCTGTGTTTTTATACCTAATTTCTCAAAGGTGGAGATAATAGTTGATGCATATAACATTTCAGTTAGATTGTTATCATTATCTTTCATTTATAATGCACCAACATATTCAGCAGAGCTATACTTGAGTTAAGTACAAGGCAAAAACTGTTTTAACACATTGCAAACTAATAGAGGATGAATGGAAAGCACTAGCACTATGGTATTCAAGCCTTCAAAAGAAGAAAAAGGAACATAAATAAAAACATAATTTATATCCAAGTTTCCCTCCAATGAGACAGATCAATTAAGAAAACACAAAACTGGCTGCAATCAGCTTAGCATAATTGCATATGATAGTTAATAAATTAAAATATATATTTATTTATTTTCTTTATAAAATTATGTTGGTCCTTCGCACATCTATTTCATCAGAACAGCATAGGGAATTTTAGTGGTGACTTAACCTAACAATAGAAGCGGTCCTACATTATCAATATGTGCATCATGCATCCACAGTCTGCATAAGTAATGAAAGAGAATTAGGTATCATGTGTAGACATGGATAACCAATAGCACACTCACAAGGTACTGCAAGATATTATCCAGCCTTTGTGAATATCCCTGTAGACATTGCCCTGTAACTGAGTGTTAAATTCAGCATATAGTCCTTTCCATGCCAGCATTTGATTCATTTAGCCAGCAGGAAATTATACATGGAGACATTTCCCAAATGGGTCAGAAAAAATGTGCCACTTGCAATTATTATGTTATTAATTAAAGTGGTACTTCCAGTCTTATGGCATTTTAGAAATAGAAGAGCCATTTCAAATATTTGTATTATTTAATAAAGTGCCAACACTTTCTGTAGATATGGCAAAATGTTGTTAAGCGATTGTAATAAAAATAGTTATATAATAATAAAAATAATAATAATTGCCATATGGTTTTCTTTTTAAATTCCATAAATGGAAGGTACCATGGGATAAGCTATGTTAATAACTAGTTGCTAAAGTAATAAGTATTTTTAAAATATGTTTGTGATTGTTAGATTTTACAAAATCTTGCTCTTGCAAATGTATGCTAAATTGTCACTTCATAATCTCATGTAAGAACAATAATATTACCAACAAATTGCCAGTTTGTTTAGCAAAGATTTGATGTCTATGTCTACACAGTTGACAATTCATTTTTTTTTTCAAGCAGAGTGCTCAGCTTCCAACTCTTTTTTATTCTAATATTTTTTTCCATTCCATGCGTGGACATTGCGCATTCTATCCACACTTTGCCATGTTCTTGCCCTCATGCTTTCACAACAGCGTGAATAAACTTGAATAAACTTGCATGCAGTAAAAATCGCACACTTTCAGGGGCGGAGCTACCAGTGGTCCAAGTGGTGCAAGTGGTGCAATGCACCAGGCCCTTCCTCTGGGGATGGGGCATTGTTGTGTAATTTTTTATATTTGTTTGCATTTAATTTTTTTTTTCTACAGCATTTCTCCTGCAGCTCCTATAGCTGACTGTCTGGAGCAGTTCAGCATGCTAGGGGTGTACATCAGGAAAGAGGCAGCACCCACCTTTTGTAGAACATAACATTCACCTTCCCTGTACTTTGCAAATTGCAACTACTATCAATCCTTTCGCCTCACTCCCTTTCCTCAAGATCCTATTCCATCTCAGCACATCCCTCCCCTCTCTACCACACAAATCCCAGGTCTCACACATACTTTCAACCTCTCCCTAAATACTGGCATGTTTCCATCTTCACTAAAACATGCCATAGTTATACCCACCCTCAAAAAACCCTCATCTGACTCTGACGTTGCATCTAACTACTGCCCTATCTCTCTACTTCCCCTGGCTTCCAAACTGCTGGAGCGGCTCGTCTATAACCGCCTTACCAGCTTTATTTCCTCTAACTCCCTTCTTGACACCTTCCAATACGGCTTTCGGCCCCAACACTCCACAGCTCTCACTAAAGCCACCAATGACCTGCTCACTGCCAAGTCAAAAGGTTACTTTTCAATTCTTCTTCTTCTAGATCTCTTCTGCTTTTGACACTGTCAACCATCCACTTCTACTCCATATCCTCTTCTCCCTCGGTATTCGAGACACTGCTCTCTCGTGGTTCTCATCATGCCTACAAAATCGATCATTCAGTATCTCCTTCTCCAATACCTCTTCTTCTCCTCACCCCCTGTCTGCTGGTGTACCCCAAGGATCTGTCCTTGGCCCCCTCCTCTTCTCCATCTACACTTCCTCACTTGGTACCCTCATAAACTCCTTTGGGCTTCATTATCATCTCTATGCAGATGACACCCAAATCTACCTCTCCGCACCAGATCTACCCCCCTCTCTTCTAACACACATCTCCAACTGCCTCTCTAGTATATCCTCTTGGGTGTCCACCCACCATCTCAAACTCAACATGTCTAAAAAATGTCTAAAACAATTCCTCACATCTCTCTCACTGTCAACAACAACATCATCACCCCCTCCTCCCAAGCCCGTTGTCTTGGAGTTCTACTGAAGCCCGCTCTGTCTTTCATCCCTCACATACAATCACTAACTAAATCTTGTCTTCTCCATCTAAAAAACATCTCCAGAATTCGTCACTATCTTACACAAGACACCACTAAAATCCTAATACACTCTCTCATCATCGATCGACTAGACTACTTCAACTTGCTTCTTGTTGGCCTACCTACCACCCGACTATATCCACTTCAATCCATTATGAATGCCTCTGCTAGACTCATCTTCCGTACACAACGTTCCGTCTCAGCATCACCTCTCTGTCAATCACTCCACTGGCTTCCCTTAGCCTCCAGAATAAAATTAAAATCATGACCCTAACTTACTTGCTGTCATCTCCAAATATTCCCCTAACAGCCCTCTTCGTTCTGCTAATAACCTTTTTCTTTCTACAACTCTTGTCACTTCCTCTCATTCTCACCTTCAGGACTTTTCTCGTGCTGCCCGATTCTCTGGAACTCCTTGCTTCACTCCACCAGATTGTCCTGCCTCAAAACATTCAAAACCTTACTAAAAATGCATCTCTTTAAAGAAGTGTATCACCTTCCACCCTAACACGCTCATCACCTCTCTCTCCCTCCTTAACCACACACAATACCTTTAGGTTGTAAGTCTGCGAGTTTCAATACTGCAGGATGCTTTGGGGAAAGCACCATGGACACCGTATTCGAGACTCAAAGACAGGGCCCTCCTTGCTTTGTTATGTTTTGATTTGTTTTTACCTTTGCCTGGAACTTGTCTTATGTACAGCACTACAGAATATGTTGGCGCGTTATAAATAAATGATAATAATAATAATAGGGGCTGGATAATGGCAAAGTACAGGGGGATGAGTTCTGTGAGGTGGGTGGGTGCTGTGTGGGGGTAGATGTTGAGAGGGACTGGGCACTATGTGAAGATGGCTGCTGAAAGGGACTGGCTGCTATGTAAATATTATGTATGTGTATATATGTTTGCTTCATGCAGGAAGGAGGTAAGGGAAGGAAAACAGCTATGGAAATGGGTGTTGGGGGTGAGCAGCTATGGGAAAGGGTCTTGAGGAGGGGTGCTGTCATGTGAGGGTACTGGAGGGGGCAGTCAAAACATTTTTTACAACCCTGCCTTGGGAGAGAGGGCCCAAAAAATGTTTTTCTACCGGGCCCCTTCATTCTCTAGCTCCATTGCTGCACACATTCATACATATGCAAACACTTTTTCAACTTCACTCTCATGTATTCTTATGTATGAACCCATCCCATACTCTCACTCACAACTATGCTAACAAGCACTCAGAATTGCATGCACTCACTTGCATGTACAGCCAACCATCAATGACAGACTCTCAATAATTTGCTCACATGCATCCTCACTCTTATTGTCGTGAACACTTACTTTTACTTACATATTCATAACTCACATTCTCTCACTTATATGCACATTCTCTTTTAAGCCTTCCTTCTCTCTTGTGTGCATGCATTCTCATGCAGTATCACACACAAATATACACTCAAATTTATCTCATGTACATGTACAGACTCAAATGTATATATGTATTCTTACTCACATATACTCTTTAACACCTATGCACAAATAACAGTGACAGGCAATCTATTTCAAATGAAAAGCTGCATATATGGTCTCTGAATCCTTAAGAGGGACACACAATGGCCCCTATTCAATTGAGAAAATTGTAGTTTCGAAAGCACATAATGGAGCCCGCAAACAAATTGACGTCTTTTGGCTAGCCGCAAACGATTTGCGGGTTTAAATGCTAAAAAATAATCCCTGGGGTTGTTAAAATCCCAACTCCGATCCAGCTAAGCCTTATATCTTTCAAGCCCGTAAATGTTACAATCGCAAAATGCTATTCAATTGCTACAATTCATCAAGCCTGCAAATGTTCTCACATCCGTAAATGGCAAATGGTACCAGATAGGACTCGCAAGGGGGTTAAACATCTGTTTGTAGCACTGTAAATGCAAATAAAAAATCAATACTTCACTTTAAAAGTGATGAAGCACATTAGAATTAATTGCACAACAGTCTCAAGCTCACATTTTTTTTTATGTTTTTAATTTCCGTGTCATATTAATCTTGGGAATCAATGAATTAATACATATCTGGCCACCCACATGGACTAGAACAGTATCGTCATTCATTTTTATTATTTTGTAAATTGCCGGATTGCGAGTCTGATCGCATATCGGACTTCTAAACGCTAATTGATTGACGATTAACCTCCATGTTTTACTGATGTCATAAAGACGGTCTCATTTACTATTGGCTGTTTCTACATCAGTAGTTACGGCCTTGCTTAACTGATCATGATCACTCTCTGAAATGCTACTTACGGGTGCATGGTTTACGGTTTATACTTTCGGCCAGGTAGCTGCGGGCTTGATCATTTGAATCGTGCTGTAACTTTTTGCAGATTTCAAACCTGCAGACTTACGGTCGGTTTGATATTTATTTTAGATTCTGCATTTGTTTACTATGGACACTTGCAATTGAATAGGGGTCAATGTTTAACATATTTTATTTTACGCATAGCACGATGATAAAATCATTGTGGGAAAATAAATAGTGGAGATTAATTGTTAATTGAGTTATAGATCATAAAAAAGTGTTCAGGGATAAACAAGAGAAATATTTGATATTTGTGGAACAATAAAAGGACTATGTATTCATGAAAAGGATATGACCTCCCACTACAGAGGACAGTCTGAGGGCTCATCACAATGGCTTGATGAGCACCATAGGGCTGCACATTGTCATGCACAGACTCATGCACATATTCCAATGCACACACTCAGTTTCTGCAAAAAGGGGTAACAGAAGGTAAATGTTAATAATTAAAGCTACTGAAAGTTTAAAAAACATTTACGTACCTGTCATTTTAATGACAGGCACGTATGCTAGTTTCATGCAAAATTTTACCATAAAAGCTTTCTAATTGCCTCCATCATAGAATATTTTCTATTTTCATGTCACTTTCCAAATGCAAAATATTTTTTTTAAGTAATCTAAGAAATATAGTTGTAGGATAAAAAAAAATAAGTAAAATAGAATTCTATGTTATTAAAAATCATTTTTCTGTGATCAATGCTGCAAGTAGAATTTTAATAATAAGGTACAGTCAGTCAGTTGTGTTTTAATATAATCTGTTACACTTATAAATGTTGCCATCATTTGATATTGTGCACAACTGTTGAACTACTCTCTACATCATAGTAAATACTAAATGTGGTTTAATCTTCAACAGGGAGGCACATAAAACAAAGTGTTATCTTAATGTCCTAAGGCTGGAAGATAAGTGTCTGAAATGTGACTCTACCTGACAGCTCTTTGGTTGCTGGAAATGTGTTTCTCTCTTCATCAAGTACAAGCCCTTTAAAGGTAGATCAGCAGTCAGAACATAGCTGTAACTACATTAAAAGATAATGAGATCTTGACCTCAATGATTTAAGAGGCACTTTTCCCTGTTGCAAATATCCTCAAGTCAATATTAACATCTGAAAGTTGATGTAGGTAGCGTTCTTAGAGGAAAGCCTTAGCGATAACTGAAGATTGTCAGACATGGAAAGAAAAGATTTGTTTCTGGCACCCTTTAGAAAAAAATCCAACATGGAAATACAAGCAGCATAAGTATTAAAATGCTTCTTCTCACTGCTGATCATAGTTGAACAAAAAAGCTTTGTATTCTAAGAGATATAATTTTATAGCTTTTAAACTAGTACATACTTTAAATCTAACCTGCATTTGTTGTAAAGTTTTAGACTAATGCATGCTATTTATTTTGTTTGGAAAGTTACAATTTTACCTTGTTAAGGCGTCTTTTCTTTAATTCTTCTAGTTTACACTAAAATACTGAGCAATAATGTTTATAAGCAAAGGCAACCACTTTTTTTCACAATTGCTGACTTGAGGAATTGTAGCCATTGAATAGTGATTTGCGACTGTAACATTTACGGGCTTGAAAGATGAAAGGCTTAGCTGGGTCGGAGTTACGATTTTGACAACCACAGGGATTTTCAGCCTGTAACCCGCAAATCGTTTGCAGTTAGCTAGAAGACGCCAAGTGAATAGCAAATTAATTTACAGGCTACATTACGGGCTCCAGTAATTTACCATTGCTCAATTCAATAGGGGCCTTAGTTTTCAGAAGTATTAGGCAATGGCGGAGATTTACTAAGACTTGCTGTGATAGAGCATAGTCTATTGCAGCTCATTGCAACAGCCCCATTTACAGTATTTACAAAGAAAATTTGATTCAAATTAGATCCTTGATGCACTAAATTTCCACTTTTCTACTTCACAGTGGTAGTGATTGCAATTGTACATTCTCTGCATTTGGTGTGAAGAGGAATTCAGTAAGATATGAATATGTACATTTTTCAATTATTTGTTACACACTGAGTGATTCCTATATAAATTGAGGCCTTTATTATAATAAGAATCATGCATGAATGTAAGAAATATTAAATGATAAACTTATTTGTCACTTTTTTGCATATCTCAGAGAATTATGTATTATAACATTACTTATATTTATAGAAATAGGCACTGTCTGCAAGACATGAGGTAGTGATGTGGAATACTTTTTCGTAAATATAGTTATGATCATTTCATGTAGCTGACATATCCTCTGTAAAATGCCCATAAAATACCCCTAATTCTGATAGGCTGATATAGTAAGATTATTAAATTCATATAACTTACACAACAAATTGTAATTTACAGTGGTCTAACTTGGATCCACCACTGAATGTAACAGATATTGATTATACTACCATTTGAAAAAGACGCATCAACGTAGAAACGTGAGTTAGGATTAAAGGACGCACAGCGTGGCGTTACACTCCGGCGTCCTAAGAGATGGAGCCGATAGAGAGGGGAATCTGACTTAAGTTATGGGAAAGGAGTAGTTAAAACTACAAATTATACAGATTAACTCCAGAATTCCTAGGAAGCTTATATATGACTTCCCAGAATCCCGTGATTACGGAATAGATGGGTGGAAAATTGAAGGGCACTATCTAAAGGAGTGGTGGAGGTGTTCCCACAGAGGGTGGTTACTATTGTTTAGCATATTCCCAAGTAGAAGGTATTTGTTGTCCCAGGCGTTGAGAGAAGGTATTATTTATATATACACAAGAGTGTCTTCTCTCATTAAGCTATCAACCCAATTCAGTAGATTCACACTGGAATAAAAGGGCCTGAGACACCTTTACAAGGACAATATTTCCTATAAACAAAAGGAGCCCCCAAATTTACTAACTAAGAAATACATGGGAAAAGAACTGTTGCTTAAATATATACAAAACACACAAGGAAATTACCTCTCCAACACTGGAGGTCTGAACAGTGGTAAAAATATATACAGTTTACCCCCCTCTACTTCATAGATCCCTAAATACAGGGACCAAGGGATTTTATGTCCCCCCTTTCCCATTTATCTTTATAAGCAGATTTTTATCCATCTGAAGAGCTCATTTTCTAGTCTACCCAAAACCAATTTATACAAGTAGAAAAGATCTTTAGAGTGTTAAATGTTCAAAGACTCATAGAGTCTAAATGAGTATATTTCTATCACTACTGAGAAAATTGTACCTTTCTTTTAAATGTTTTTAAGTGTTTGTGTGTGCGCCGTTGTCCTAGATAAATGTAAATAAAGTGTAAATAAGATACTATTCACATTTCCCCAATTTTCATGATTATTTAGTGCTAAGCACTCTTCAATTCAATTCAACAGACAATGCATCTCTATGCTATTTCATTAGCTAAAACTCATGATGGGAACAAGATTCTAAAACATTTTCTATGGAAATTTAACATTAAAATATTATTTATTATTATGTATCTCAATGGGTATTTGTACCATTTTTATTAAACGGATGATGAACTTTAGCATTGCTGGTTAGACATTACAGCAGTAGTCTGTGAGTGCCTGTTTGTGCACTATGCTTGTTTAATACTTAATGTTTAAGGCACATCACCTCTACACTTAAAAATAATAGTTTTTGCACTGTGCTGCTATATTTCATATCAGGGCACACACATTCAAGTAACTGCCATCCACCTTATGCTATATTGTTTGTTTAATCTGGAATACATTGATTTATTTTCATGAACATAAGCCAGTTATGTTAGCTAGCACATTTGTATGTCTATGGTGGCCATCATGCTACTTCTAAGTCGTAACTTTATGAGTCGTATAAACATTGGTGCCTGCAAACTAACTCTGCAATTGTGAGCACATATTTGCTTTATTAAGGAGCAAGAGACATCAACTGGGAACAATGACATGCTTGTTTGCACTTAATTGGGAAGTTTGTAAACTGTGTAATAAAACACTCTGCTCTCTAATTCATATTGACAGTCAGATATGTTATTTTTTCATTGTCTACTGCAAAGTCTATTCATAGAGGTAATGCAATAACATAACTGAATAGCACATTGATCCTATCTGATTTAAGTAACTGGGCGCAACAAGCTTTTCTTCATCACCTAAGGGTAACACCTTTGAATACATTGTAAGTCAAAACCACAAAATAATTTCCTTTAACCGCATTATGGGGGGGAGATCTGAAACGGGAAAAATAGAAATGTCCCTTGTACCAATATAAGATATATTAGTTCATTATTAGGCATAAACATTACTTTATATTGCCTTTTAAACCTTACATTGACTAGAAATGGTAATGTTTTTATGTATTAAATCTTATTGTTAAATATTCTTTCTTACATATATTTCATGTTATTAATATTGATTACATTTGCATTTTACTCAATAATTAATATTTTTCAGACTTTCTTAGGAAATGCTACAGAAAAGGCTAAAAAATAGTGACACCAAGGTATTTGGAATAAAACGTATATCAAATATCCATACTTCTCTTTATTATTTATCTGCTGAATTCAGCAAATTGAAATGTTTGCATGTAATACATGATTAATATAGACGTTCTTTGCCATCTACAAATTTGTTAAAATGGACATGACATGTTTGAGATTGTTGTTTTTAAAAAGCATTACAAATTTATATTTACATTATATTCTTCATACATGACTTATTTTGTCTATGTTGAGCAAAATGCTAAATAGTGGATTAAAGTGTTAATTAGTGCCACTGTGTATTTGACTGTGGGGGATCTGATTGTATAAATTGAACGATAAGAGAATAGTAGATCAATTCTGTCCTTCACAGAAGTTAAGCACACCAATACACTCAAATTATTGTAGGTGCCTAGGGGTTAATTTTACACTCATTTTAACAGTGTAAAAGAAAGAATACCTTTCAAAGCACCTTCACTTGATTAAATGATTATATATTTTTACACTGCCAGCAATTAAAAATTATTCTTGAACCACCAACACTAAGAAACAAATATTATATTATGTTTAAATTAGTAGTTTAAATTGCAAGCAATAATAAAGTGTTTAGACTCAGTTATGAATATATCATAGTATACATTTGCAAGAGTACCACATAGATATAGTAAACAGTGACGTGGTTGGCACCAGATAGTTCAAGTGAACGCTTTATCCATTTCAGTATTAAAAGTGAGAGAACTGCTAAGTGGTAAGGATGTTATAGTTAGAATATTCTGAAATCTTTAGTATGGTAGATTAGTTTATTGAGACTTCTCCTAGTGACATCATCTTTCAAAGACCCAATGCACGTTTCTCTCATGCAAGGCAAGTTCTTTAAGGTCATTCATTTTTGTATGCTGATTGAGTGACTTCAGCGAAACTAGATAGAAAACGATGTCACTGATTAATATGGTGTGTCACTAATTAGCATAGTAGTCACTAATTAGCAATAACATTTGAGGCCTGGCAATGCTGTTTGCCACGCAATGCGAGGTTCTCCTCCCTCTACTTTATGGGCCTTGCGATGAGCACCTTTGGCGCTCATCCCTGAAACCTTCAAAGAGCAGCTTCGATGCTCATTGCAGGCCTCAGCCAACCCGCAACTTTCGTGCCCCTGTTGGCGCTCATTGTGAGCCTCTCCTCCCCGCTACTTCCCGGGCCTCTCAATGAGCATCTTCGGCGCTCATCACGAGCCCCACAATGAGCGGCTTCGCCACACATTGCAAGCGTCGGCCAACCCGCAACTTTCAGGCCTTGCGATGAGCGCCTTTATCGCTCATTGCGTGCCTCCACCCCCTCTACTTTTTGGGCCTTGTGATGAGCGCTCATTGCAGGCATCGGCCTTTGGCGCTCATTACAAGCCTCTAATTATTTTCCCTTTTGAAACAATTGCCACTGGTTTTTTTTCTGTTTGCCTTCCTCTGGATCAATTAACAATGAATCAAATTTTTTTAAAAGACTTGAAGTATGTTTTTAACCTTAATTACTATGTAACTATGTAACTTATTATACAAATATAATGTATATATATATATTATAACTTATGGGTCAAAACTTTCATTGGAAATTTTATTTTGAGATTTTATATATATATATATATATATATATATATATATACCGTATTTATCGGCGTATAACACGCACCTTTTCTCCCTGAAAATAGGGGGCAAATTATAGGTGCGTGTTATACGCCGATATTCCCTCCCCCCTCCTCATCTTTAACCTCCCTCCTCATCCTCAACTTCCCTCCTCACTCTAAACCCCCTCCGCATTCTACCCCCCCTCCTCAACCTAAACCCCCCCCCTCCTCAACCTAAACCCCCCTCCTCAACCTAAACCCCCCTCCTTAACCTAAACCCCCCTAAATACCTCCCCCTCAATTATCTGCTTCTGCTCCGGCCTCCGCTCCGCTCCTTGACCCGGTGACGTCACATGCGCGCCGGCACCCGGTATATGCTAATGATGTGGCTCGCTGGCGCGCATGTGACGTCACCGGGTCAAGGAGCGGAGCGGAGGCCGGAGCAGAAGCAGGTAAGTGAGGGGGAGGTATTAAGGGGGATTTAGGTTGAGGAGGAGGGGGGTTTAGGTTGAGAAGGGGGGTTTAGAATGAGGATGGAGGTTGAGGAGGGGGGTTGAGGTTGAGGAGGGGCGTTGAGGATAGGGGGGTTGAGGTTGAGGAGGGGGGTTGAGGAGGGGGTTGAGGATAGGGGGTTGAGGAGGGAAGATGAGGATGGGGGTGTTGAGGGGGTTTGAGGATGGGGGGTTGAAGAGGGAGGTTGAGGAGGGGGTTGAGGATAGGGGGGTTGAGGAGGGAGGTTGTGGAGGGGGTTGAGGATAGGGGGGGCGGAGGAGGGAGGATGAGGATTGGGGGGTTGAGGAGGGGGGTGAGGAGGGAGGTTGAGGAGGGGGTTGTGGATGGGGGGGTTGAGGAGGGAGGATGAGGAGGGAGGTTGAGGAGGGAGGTTGAGGAGGGGGTTGAGGATGAGGAGGGGGGTTGAGGATGAGGAGGGGGGTTGAGGATGAGGAGGGAGGTTGAGGAGGGGGGTTGAGGTTGAGGAGGGGGGTTGAGGTTGAGGAGGGGGGTTGAGGATAGGGGGGTTGAGGAAGGAGGATGAGGATTGGGGGGTTGAGGAGGGGGGTTGAGGAGGGAGGTTGAGGAGGGGGTTGAGGATGGGGGGGTTGAGGAGGGAGGATGAGGAGGGAGGTTGAGGAGGGAGGTTGAGGAGGGGGTTGAGGATGAGGAGGGGGGTTGAGGATGAGGAGGGAGGTTGAGGATGAGGAGGGAGGTTGAGGAGGGGGGTTGAGGTTGAGGAGGGGGTTGAGGATGAGGAGGGGGGTTGAGGTTGAGGAGGGGGGTTGAGGTTGAGGAGGTGGGTTGAGGATAGGGGGGTTGAGGAAGGAGGATGATGATTGGGGGTTGAGGAGGGGGGCTGGGGGGATTTGAGGATGGGGGGGTTGAGGAGGGGGTTTGAGGAGGGAGGTTGAGGATGGGGGGTTGAGGAGGGAGGATGAGGAGGGTGGTTGAGGAGGGGGTTGAGGATGGGGGGGTTGAGGAAGGAGGATGAGGATTGGGGGGTTGAGGAGGGTGGTTGAGGGGATTTGAGGATGGGAGGGTTGAGGAGGGGTTTTGAGGAGGGAGGTTGAGGATGGGGGGTTGAGGAGGGAGGATGAGGAGGGTGGTTGAGGAGGGGGTTAAGGATGTGGAGGGGGGTTGAGGATGAGGAGGCGGGTTGAGGATGAGGAGGGAGGTTGAGGAGGGGGGTTGAGGTTGAGGAGGGGGTTGAGGATGAGGAGGGGGGTTGAGGTTGAGGAGGGGGGTTGAGGTTGAGGAGGGGGGTTGAGGATAGGGGGTTGAGGAAGGAGGATGAGGATTGGGGGTTGAGGGGATTAGAGGATGGCGGGGTAGAGGAGGGGGTTTGAGGAGGGAGGTTGAGGAGGGTGTTGAGGATGGGGTGGTTGAGGAGGGAGGATGAGAAGGGAGGTTTTGCGGGGGGTTGAGAATGAGGAGGGGGGTTGAGGATGAGGAGGGAGGTTGAGGAGGGAGGTTGAGGTTGAGGAGGGGGGTTGAGGAAGGAGGATGAGGATGGGGAGGTTGAGGAGGGGGGTTGAGGTTGAGGAGGGGGGTTTAGGAAGGAGGATGAGGATGGGGGGTGGAGGAGGGGGTTGAGGATGGGGGGTGGAGGAGGGGGTTGAGGATGGGGGATTTGAGGAGGGGGTTGAGGTTGAGGAGGGGGGTTGAGGATAGGGGGGTTGAGGAAGGAGGATGATGATTGGGGGGTTGAGGAGGGGGGCTGGAGGGATTTGAGGATGGGGGGGTTGAGGAGGGGGTTTGAGGAGGGAGGTTGAGGAGGGGGTTGAGGATGGGGGGGTTGAGGAAGGAGGATGAGGATTGGGGGGTTGAGGAGGGGGGTTGAGGGGATTTGAGGATGGGAGGGTTAAGGAGGGGGTTTGAGGAGGGAGGTTGAGGATGGGGGGTTGAGGAGGGAGGATGAGGAGGGTGGTTGAGGAGGGGGTTAAGGATGAGGAGGGGGGTTGAGGATGAGGAGGCGGGTTGAGGATGAGGAGGGAGGTTGAGGAGGGGGGTTGAGGTTGAGGAGGGGGTTGAGGATGAGGAGGGGGGTTGAGGTTGAGGAGGGGGGTTGAGGATAGGGGGGTTGAGGAAGGAGGATGAGGATTGGGGGTTGAGGGGATTTGAGGATGGCAGGGTTGAGGAGGGGGTTTGAGGAGGGAGGTTGAGGAGGGGGTTGAGGATGGGGAGGTTGAGGAGGGAGGATGAGAAGGGAGGTTGAGAGGGGGGTTGAGAATGAGGAGGGGGGTTGAGGATGAGGAGGGAGGTTGAGGAGGGAGGTTGAGGTTGAGGAGGGGGGTTGAGGAAGGAGGATGAGGATGGGGAGGTTGAGGAGGGGGGTTGAGGTTGAGGAGGGGGGTTGAGGAAGGAGGATGAGGAGGGGGGGTGGAGGAGGGGGTTGAGGATGGGGGTGGAGGAGGGGGTTGAGGATGGGGGATTTGAGGAGGGGGTTGAGGAGGGAGGATGAGGAGGGAGGTTGAGGAGGGGGTTGAGGATGAGGAGGGAGGTTGAGGTTGAGGATTTTGCTTCAAGGTTCTTTATTTGATTTTTTTTTCTCCTGAAATTCCCTTCTTAAAATGAGGTGTATATATATAGTTTTATTGATACTTGTGTTGCTTATTATGCTATTGATGATGGTAATTTAGTGCTAGTTCAAATGTTATTATACTTTTTCAACATGTTCCCACCTTGAACTGCTATGAACCAGAGCATGGTTTACAGTTTCATCTTTGGGACAGTAACTTGTGGGCTTGAGCAATTGAATAGTAATGTAATCGAAGACGAACGGGAGCCCGCAACACACCTACAGACATACGACCTACTGAGATTTAGTTACGGGGTTGCAATTGAATGGAGGCCCTAGACTCTACACATAAAAAATGGGCTTCATGCTGGGACACCCGGATGCTTCTGATTGGATGGTAGAGATTCAAGATTAAAATACTAAATGATGGGTAATTTTTCTGGGCAACCATAGCTTTATATTCCACCCCTCCTATACTTTTTTTTCCTTTTTCTTTTCTTCTCCTTTTCTTTTTTTTCTCTAGTCTCTGCTTTTCTTTTCTTTTTTTTATTTAACTTTTCAATATAAAGAACATACAAAAGCATTACAAACAAATGAAAAAAAAAATTAAAAAATAACATAAAAATACAACAACTTGCATAACATAAATCTCATGCATTCTAACATAGTAAAGCTTCTATAGATACTTTAAATGAAAGCATTTTGAGGTGATATATTTCAAAGAGAAGTTATGTATTGGTCCCATTTTGAACAAAAGGCCAAAGAGGCTTGTTAATGTGGGAGGCCCAGACCATTATTAACTATCGTATCCCTATTCAGTTTTATAGTATTGACTATTTCCTTTATCGTTGGAACTGTAGATTGATTCCAGTGTTTCACAATAAGCCATTTGGCCACTAAAAGGATCTGGCACGTTAAAAGTCTGTCTACATAGGGCAAATCCTCCAAATACCAATGAAACAAAACCACTTGCAGGGAATATAAGATTTGTTTAGCCAACATCTTGGTCAGGAGCTGACATAAATCTCTCCACATTTCTTGATTTTTTTTACTCTCCCACCAGACATGTATTACCGTACCTTGTAGACCACATTGTTTCCAACATAGGCCTACATTTTGAGGGTCAATTTTCCTCATTAACCGGGCAAGGTGCCATCTGTGAGTCAACTTGAAGAACAGCTCCCGGTATGCAGCGTTATATACAGATTTCTTAACCATTCTTAAGCTTTTAATCCATGTCTGATCATCCAAGTTGACTCCCAGATCTAATTCCCAGCTTTTCCCGCCAATGCTCTTTATAAATGGGGTGTTCTCTGAAATGGTCTTCCTACATTTCGATATTATATGGGATTCTGCCCTCTTTATAACCTAATTGCATGGAGGCTTTCATTTGAAGAGTAATGTATCCCCAAGAAAGTAATGTTTTTTTTTTTTACTCTCAAAATTAAGCCAAGTAAGTTTGAAGGCCTCAAATGTCTTATGCATTTCTGGAAAAGTTACAAGTCGCCCACCTACATATAATTCTGAAATTGAGATGGAAATAGTTAAATTAGGGCTTTCTGTATTGAGAAGCTCAATAGGAGCAGCTAGTGAGGGAAAACTGGATAAATGCATTCTCTCTTTATTTTTGTACCAGAATCTCAAGAGTGAGTTTATATTTTTGGGGAGTCTACTAAACAACGCTTTATTATAGCTTGGAAGACATAAGATAGTCTGTATGGAAACATCTCTTTTAGGAGCCTCTTCTAACTCAAGCCATCTAGGTTTATCTAATAGGATATTCCAGTTAACTAATTGTGCAATAACTATTTGTTGATGTAAATCTTTTATACAGGGGGAATTCAGACCTCCTTTATCAAATTTCCTGAATGCATAACTTTTCCTAATTCTCTGTCTTTTCCCCCCATATACAAAACTGTCAAGCTGATCCTGTATGAGTTTTATATAATATTTGGGAAGAATACCGGGTATAGATTTCAAGCAATAAGTTATTTTAAAAATGATGCTCATGTTAATGGCAGCAATTCTGGCTAACCAGGATAGATTGAGAGAACTCCAATTACTTAGAGTTAATCTAATTTGCTTCATTATTCCATTTAGGTTCTCTATAGCCATATTGCTAATTTGAAAAGAAAATGTAATTCCCAGGTGAACAATAAAATGGGATTTCCAGTCTAAGGGAAAAATAATTTACAGCTCCTGTTTTACGTTCTGCTTTAAACATCTCCTCAAGTTGTCTGTTTTGGATTGATTCATTTTAAAATAGGACAATCTACCAAATTCATTGAGGATTTCCAATAATTTGGGACATGAAGTCTCCGGGTTGGTCATAGTTATAACAATATCATCGGCGAATGCAATGAACTTAAATTCTGTTTTACCCATCAACACTCCTCTAATTTCATTTGATTCTCTTATGCAAATAGCTAAAGGTTCCATAAAGAGAATAAATAGTAAGGGGGAAAGGGGACAGCCCTGAGGTGTGCCGTTTCCTATCCTAAATTTGTTTGACTCAAAGTCAGGACTCACCACAAAGGCGCTTGAATTTGTGTATAGAGTCTTAACTGACCTTGAAGCAAACTCACCCAGGCCATATTTCAACAGGACAGCTTTGAGAAATTCCCAATTGACCCTGTCAAATGCTTTTCGGCATCCAATGACAGGGTCAATGTGGGATGGTCATTTGCTTTTATATATGACAAGATGTTCATCAGTCATCTAGAGTTGTCGGAGGCCTGATGCCCTGGGACAAAGCCTGTTTGATCTGGATAAATAACCTTTCTGACTATAGTTTGCAATCTATTCGCTAAGATCTTCGCATAGGATTTCAAGTCTATATTAATAAGCGAAATAGGACGATAGCTCGTACATTCTTCTGTGTTTTTTCCATCTTTCAAGATGTTGACTATTTTGGTCTCCGAAATCTCTAGAGGAATATTACCTGTTTGTTTAATTTCATTGAAAAGACTAAATAAGTGTTATTTGATATAGGGCAGAAGTATTTGATAAAATAGTTGGTCGAATCCGTCCACCCCTGGGGCTTTATTGACCTTACCACTATTTATAGCTTCCGTTATTTCCTCTAAAGTTATTTCTCTATTTAAATTATGCATTTCTATATCTGAGATCAATGGACATTTGATTTTGTCTAAAAAAACATTAACATATTTTTTTGCTGGAGCTTTAAATTGAGGAACCCTAGCCAAATTATACATTTTACTATAAAAATCTGTAAACCTTTCACTTATTTTATCTGGGTGAGAATGTAGATTCCTATCTGAATCCTGTATTCTTAGGATCCTATTTTGGTTTTGTTGTCTCTTTAACTTGTTAGCCAGGAATTTCCATGTTTTATTTATTACCATATAGAAAATATGATTGCTGATATCTCCATAACAAACTATCTGCTCGTAGTTACAAAATTTTCTTTATATCACTGTATAAATTATTATCACTGTCACAAAGCCTTGATTTTTAAATAGAATCAGGTTCATTTTCCAGCTCTTTTTCTTATTAGATGTTATTGAATGATCGAGAATTACGCAGTTCATTGAATGATCTGACCAAGGGGAGAGTATGATATCTATCTTTTTGACTTCTCTCAAAGTCATCAAGTCTGCAAAAATGTAGTCTATATGTGAGAGTGATTCAAATCTATTTGAGAAAAATGTAAATCCTTGTTGATTTGGGTGTAGTACTCTCCATAGATCATATAGCTCAAAGCTTTTTATTTGATTTGAGAACTCTAGGGCAGTTTTAATTATAAATGTTTTATATTTAGTCTTATGTTTTCCTTGCTTGTCCATAGTAGGATCCAATACCATGTTGAAATCCCCACAGATTATGGTTAAACCCCTCTTAAGTCTTTGGATTTCTGATAATAGATTCTTGAGATATCTACTCTGATTTGTATTAGATGGGTATACAGTAACCAGGGTTATCAACCTATTGTTAATGTTGCCAGTCCAAATAATATACATCCCCAAAGGGTCGACCTTGGAAAATTTCTCTGAAATAATTAATCTATTACTAAAAATGATCGAGACCCTTTTAGATTTGTTGTTAAATGTAGAATCTATTCTGAGAAAAACGTATTAGTCATAAAATGTACAGTCTCCTTCTTTAAATGAGTCTCCTGGAGACATAAAATGTCAGCTTTCATTTTCGCATAGTTTAAGAAGGCTATTTTCCTTTTTGTCTGCGAATTTAAGCCGTTAACGTTATGCAATATGATTTTTATACCCATAATTGTTTACATAAAGATAGTGTGAACCCCTCTACCCTATATATAATCACACTCAAAATACAGTTTGCTTACACCTTGAACCTTAAACATTCTCACTACAAATAAACGCAACATTAAAAAAAGAAAAGTGGCACACACATCAAATCCTTCTGGTTCAACAGGGCTAATGCCTAATACTAAGAAATGTTAGGAATGGTTACCCATTCGTGGTTGGGAAGTAAGTCAATGAAATCGAACTAACCAGGCCTAGGGCAGACATAGGCATATAAACCGCTAAATTAATATTAAGAAAAAATGTACTTATATGTGAATATTTTGTTTTTATATTGTGGAAAAAAATATATATATATTTGTTAAGATCCCGGAAAGGGAATTTAAGTGAGCAAAAAAAAACTATAAATTGTGTTAATATAGTTGCTCCATATCACCCCTATTTCTAGGAGTTAACCTTAAATAAGGGAAAAATAATCTAAAAAAAAACCTATAATTTGCTAGAATCCATCACTAGCATAATAGTGCTAAGAGAGTTTTACCTCGCCTCTAATTTATATAATGACTCAATATATCTATAAGTGTTAATTCTCTATTACCCAGCTAATTGTTATCTTTATCTTTAGTACAAATTGTGAATCAACAAAAAAATTATATTCGTGCATGCTTATATTTATGCTCAATCATCTAGTGCTATTAATCATATAACTGATACCATAGTCTCTGCTTTTCTTTACCTAATATTCTCTTTTTTCCTTTGATTAAGGATGCTCTTACACATATGTGAATATGCAATATACTGTATGTGTAATTCAAAAAGGTAATATCCAAAAGAAAAGAAAAGAAAAAAGACTCAAACAAGATTAAAACGTTATTATGATTATGTTTTGCCTTTGACGCCTTTGGGTTAATATATTAACCTTATTTCCTCAATAAAAAAAAAAAAAAAAAAAAGTTCCAAGCACTCCCCCAAAACCTGCCTGAGAAGCCAACGACTTGTTCTCTAACATTGTCTTTTGCTGCTTAGATTGTAAGCTCTTATGAGTGCAGGGAACTCTGCACCTTCTGTACCAGTATGCAACTTCTGTCATGTTTGTCTTATGTACTCACTGTAACCCCTGTATATAGCATTATGGCATATGTTAATAATTTATAAATATGTAATAATAATAATGCCTACTTTTCATTTCTGGAAAAAAAACTGAATAGGGCCCATTGTTAGTCCTGAGGGGATGTGTAAACAAAAAGATTTAATAGGGACCAAAGAATGGTTCTCTAGAGTTTGGTAATACTGACCTGGACAAAGGAAGATTAAGCACAGATACAGTTTTCAATCTTATTAGATGGTTCAGAGAAAGCTCCACGTACATTAGATTCTACACTCAAAGACAGGGCTCTCCATTCTTTGCAATGTGTACATTTTTGTTTTGCCTCATACTTAATCCTTTTTCAGCTCTACGGAATATGTTGGCGTGTTACAAAAAAGATAATAATCAAAAAAATAATTAGAATAATAATAATCACATGAGCATGCAGGCCGTTGATAACGCTTGCGGGGCAACTGCGGCCCGCGCAAAAAAGTACAAGACACCTTACGACCAATTACGACCTCGTAAAAAACGTCTGCAACCCGCGGACATGAAAAAATGAAAAACACAATAAATACACACAACACATACATAAAAAGCTTACCTACAGCAAGAGGGAGCATCCAGGACCTCAAAAAATGAAGTTACACCTCAATTTAACTCAAAATAAAAGAGTTTAGACACTAAAAAATTCTCTAAGCGAGAGAAAAAATGGCCGCCGAATAAAACGAAAACAAGGCTACAGCACTCTAAACACGCAAAACACCACCAGAAACACGCAAAACACCACAAAACAGCTACGGATATTTTGCCACAGCCGCATACCACACATTAGCCGCCATTTTATAACAATAACTTATACAATGCGGAAGTACACAGCTAACGCTAACGGATTCGCACGCACACTATTACTCTGCACACATTCATCACGCTTACACACAGCTCCACAGCACAAGAGATTGCCAGCTCTTCAACACAATGCTTCCTGCATATATTACTTCAAAATAGGTAAAGTATATTAATTTATTAATGTATTATTTATTTGATTATTATACACCAAACAGCATTAGCTCACTTACAATTTCATTGCCGTTATTTTTTGATGGGCATACTCTAGTAATTAATAATAAAGGAGTCTATTGTATTTCCTGGTACAAAAGATTTGATACTTTTTGTTAAAATTATGTTGCTGAAATCCAGTTGACATTTGTTTGCTTTGGGTGTTATCATTTTCCTGCTGCATATCACTGCCTGTTAAGTTAAATCTCTTTTATTCTCTTTCTCTCTCCCACTATCTCTCTATCCTTTCTCTGGGGAACAATCAGCTGCATTATGTCTATTAATTGTCTGAGTTTGAGATTGGTTGGAGTTAGTATGTAAAAAGTAACATTAATGAGCCGTGGAATAAGTGCCTTGGTTGGTACATCCCAGTACCCTTGCAAGGACTATATGACCATGACCAAAGTGTTTTGCAAGTGGGCCAGGCATATAGGTACAATTACATAGAGATTTGAGTGATTTGTAACTTAACAGAGGACTATAGGTAGCAGGAGGTCCTGGTAAAGAGACTGCAGGAGCAAGGATCACAAGAGGAAAGGCCCAGCTGAACAGGATGCAGGAGTAAGTACCACAGGAGTAGGGACCACAAGTGCAGGAGGTCAGGGTGTGCAGGTTCAGCTGGAGAGAGACAGGTAGCTCTGGGTGGTAACTCTGACCTTATGCCAGACAGGCAGGTAGCTCTGGATGTTGCCAGACAGAGAGGTAGCTCTGGATGTTGCAAGACAGGCAGTTAACTGAAGACAGACAGGTAGCTCTGAGAGGTGCCAGAGGGAATGTGGCCCTGGGAGGTGCCCGGCAGCTGGGATACCAGGAATGTGCCAGGAAGCAGGGGGCTCTGGGAGGTGCCAGGCAGCAGGGATACCAGGGAGGTGCCAGGAAACAGGTGGGTCTGGTTGAGCCAGACAGCAGGTGACTATGAGTGGTAAAAAGAGCAGAGGCAAAAAAAATATCAGATGTTCCAGGGATCAGATTGGTGGCTGAAGACAAAATGGGGAATCAAACAAATACATGAAGAATCAGGAATCAGGAGAATGCTGGGTCAAGGAGCAAAATCCTAACAACTAAGCACGGAGCATTAGTCTAATTCACTAATTATAGACTCCAGGTGGAGGTGATCAGGTGTTAAACCACAACACTATGCCCTGGAAGAATGGGACAAGAGTTACTGGGTGCATATATATATATATATATATATATATATATATATATATATATGTCTCTGGTAGCACAGCAGGGAAAACTACTGTTGACACTGAGCTCACAGTCTCAATTTCAAATCTCTCCTCAGCCTTTATCATCTGGAGATGGTCCTGAAACTTCTAGTATAATACAGTGCCTTGCAAAAGTATTCACCCTCCTTGGCATTTTTTCGTGTTTTGTTGCTTCACAACCTGGAATTGACATGGATTGTTTGAGGATTTGCATCATTTAATTTACAGAACATGCCCACAACTTTGAAGATGTTTTTTTTTATTATGAAGCAAACAACAAATAGGACAAAAAAACAGAAAAAGTCAATGTGCATAACTATTCAACCCCCTAAAGTCAATACTTTGTAAAGCCACCTTTTGCGGCAATCACAGCTCCAAGTCACTTTGGATAAGTCTCTATGAGCTTGCCACACCTTACCACTGGGATTTTTGCCCATTCCTCCTTGCAAAACTGCTCTAGCTCCTTCAAGTTGGATGGTTTGCGCTTGTGAACAGCAATATTTAAGCCTGACCAGAGATTTTCTATTGGATTGAGGTCTGGCCTTTAAATAGGCCATTCCAACATATTTACATGTTTCCCCTTAAACCACTCAAGTGTTGCTTTAGCAGTGTGTTTGGGGTCATTGTCCTGCTGGAAAGACAACCTCCGTCCTAGCCTCAAATCACGCACAGAGTGGTACAGGTTTTGCTCAAGAATATTCCTCTATTTAGCACCATCCATCTTTCCCTCAACTCTGACCAATTTCCCAGTCCTGGCATGTTTCACTGTGGGCATGGTGTTCTTTGGGTGATGTGATGTGTTGGGTTTGCGCCAGACAGAGCGTTTTCTTGGCCGAAAGTTTTAATTTTATTCTCATCAGACCAGAGCACCTTCCTCAATACATTTTAGGTGTCTCCCACATGCCTTTTCCCAAACTCAAAACGTGCCATTTAGTTTTTTGCTGAAAGTAATGGCTTTCTTCTGGCAACTCTGCCATAAAGCCCAACTCTATGGAGCGTACGGCTTATTGTCGTCCTATGTACAGATACTCCAGTCTCTGCTGTGGAACTCTGCAGCTCCTCCAGGGTTACCTTAGGTCTCTGTGCTGCCTCTCTGATTAATGCCCTCCTTGCCCGGTCTGTGAGTTTTGGTGGGCGGCCGTCTCTTGGCCGGTTTGCTGTTGTGCCATGTTCTTTCCATTTGTTTATGATAGATTTGATGGTGGTCCTTGGGATCATCAAAGATTTGGATATTTTTTTATAACCTAACCCTGACTTGTACTTCTCAACAACATTGTCCCTTACTTGTTTGGAGAGTTCCTTGGTCTTCATGGCAGTGTTTGGTTAGTGGTACCTCTTGCTCAGGTGTTGCAGCCTCTGGGGCCTTTCAAAAAGGTGTGTATATGTAATGACAGATCATGTGACACCTCTTGCACACAGGTGGACATCATTTCACTAATTATGTGACTTCTGAAGGTAATTGGTTGCACCAGAGCTTTTTATGAGCTTCATAAGAAAGAGGGTGAATACATACACACATGCCAATTTTCTGTTTTCTATTTCTAAAAAATGGTTTTATGTATATATTTTTCTCATTTCACTTCACCAACTTAGACTATTGTGTTTTGATCCAGCACATAAGATTCAGATTAACAAAACATTGAACTTAAGGCTGTAATGTAACAAAATAGGGAAAAAGTCAAGGGGTTTGAATACTTTTGCAAGGCACTGTATGGTTATCCAACATCTTCAGCTAGCAACACAGGCAGGTTGGAGGCTACTCCTAAACATTACACAAGGCCTGAGCATTTGTAATTGCTTGGAAAGTAAGAGAAGAGTATAAGGTTGCTTATTACATGGCCAAGAATTATCGCCTAAACCTCTGTTTAAAACAGCATGCCTTGGTAAATATGACTGAAGTGTAAGATTTTCCACAGTATATAGTAATTATTTGAATTTATTAATAATTGATTGTAACATCATTGTAGATCCATTCATAAATATTTTTCATACGTACATTGCACTTGCACATAATAAATATATTTGTTTTTTAATAACATTGGTTATCACGTTATAGTAGAGATTATTTATAGTATATAATGGGTTACATTTTCCTTTCTGACCAAATCATGGTTTTGTTTGACTTTTATAGCTTTGACTAAAAACTTGGTTAAGCTCTTTGGCAGTTAACTCTTTCATTCACATACACACATGTTAGACTGCCAGATCACTGGTTAATGCTGCTCATCTTCAAAGGGAAGAAAGCTCCACTATAAAAAGTCACCTGGTTCATAACAATTCAGAGAGAAAAAAATACACAAAAGCAGCCTGATTTATGTAATTTTGTAACCAAAAATTGCAGTCACAGAGGAACAAATAAAATTAGGCTCTGAATAGATAAACCTGTACATCAACTATAATAGTTGTCAATCTGTGAGTTGTCGAGTAGCAAGCCCAGCAACTGCGGCCCTCGCGAAGGTGCTCATTGCAGGGGTGATGCAGGGGTGATGAGGCAGACCTCGCAAAAATTGTGGAGCATGCAAAAAATATGAATTTAACGGCGGAATCACAGAACTTGAAAGACCAACAAAAAACACAAATATGCCTCAGATTAACTTACACACTCCCACACAACACAGGGGGAAAGCCAGGGAGCCTGAAAGAGAGGTTGCAAGTTAATTTGAGGCATATTTTGGCATTTTTACCAGATCTAAAATTGCCTAAGGGAGAAAAAAAATGTTGGCCGAAAAAAACTTAACTGGATGAAAATGAGACCGCAGGCAGTAAAAAAAGAGCATGAAGCCAGTAACACTTAACTCAAGCCAGTAATACTTAACCCAAGCCAGTAACATTTAACCCAAAGCAGTAACAGTTATCTCAAGGCAGTAACAGTTAACTCAAGCCAGTAACATTTAACCCAAGGCAGTAAGACTTGAACCAAGGCAGTAACACTTAACCCAAGTGAGTAACACTCATTGCGAGGACCCTAAACTACACTGGGGGGGTGGGAGGCTCGCGATGAGTGCTGAAGGTGCTCAGGGGGGGCAGAGCCTTGAATTGCGTGACAAACAGCATTTGTACACCTGGGGAGAGGCTCGCAATGAGCTCCAAAGGCGCTCAGCGCTGGGATTCCAATAAGCGCCAAAGGTGCTCAGAGGGGCCATAGCCTTGAATTGTGTGGCAAACACAATTGTCTGGCTTAACATTTTATTGCCATTATTTAGACGGGCAAATCGCTAGTTGGAATATATTCTTCATCTCTTCACTTGTGATCTTCCATTATAGTGCTCCACTGATAAAGTTCCCCAGCAGGACAAATCACAGAGGGTTACTGTAGTTCATACAGTGACATATACTACAATAACGACCCTGTTGGTCAACACCCCTTTAGTCACTTTTGTGAAGGTGTTCCAGGTGGACAGGCCTATAGTCCACTAAAACAGAAGATCAAGAGTGGAGAGAGAGAGAAGGACTGTATGCCAGTTAGTTTATCTTACGCCACTGGTGCACGCACCCCCCTTATGATCTCCTACACCCCCAGGGCCACCCAACCCACCCCCCCCTCAGCTCCCCCATTATGATCTCCTACACCCCCAGGGCCACACCCCCCCCCAGTTCCATCCATTATGATCTCCTAAACACACACCCTCTTCTAATCTTTTAACCCCCCCCCCCCTATTTCTGATCTCCTAACCCTGTCTGTATAACACTCTTTCTGCTTTTTCTTTTCCCTCTGGTCCCCATGCCTGTCACCCTCCCCAGCTGTCTCTCTCCCCTCTTATCTCTCTACCCTTTCTCCCTCTCTACCCCCTGTTGCTCAGTCTCTCCCTCTTTACCTCTCTCCCCCCATGCCTGTCCCCCTCCCCAGCTGTCTCTCTGCACCCCTATCCTCTCTCCCCTTTCAGTCTCTCTCTTGATGACTGTCACTGTAATTCCAGTGTGGGCAGGGTCTGCTCTGCACTCCCACCACTAGATGCCGCTGTGCAGAAATCGGGTGGGGCGCGTGATAATAGGGGGCACGCGTACCAGTGGCATAAGGATTCTACACAAGATCCCAGTGATCTTTTATATCACTTATCAATGTTAAATAAAAAATAATAATTTTAACTTCTATACCCAAACTAAATACTAACCATACATAATCAGAATACATAATGTCATTTAATGTTGGAATAGCAGTTCTCCCATAGAAAATATCTTCATTGCCTTGAGTGAAGAGCATCATAGCCCTGTAAACTTTAGTGGATATAGGGCAGCGGCTCTCAACCCTTCCAGGGTTGCGACCCCCGACAAAACCTCCCAAGCCGTGGTGACCCCCAACAGCAAAACTACAGACCAGAATAGACAAAAAAACACATCCTTGATGGCTACCGCTGACCACCCTGAAAATCGTCATTCGACCCCCGACAGGGTCACGATGCACAGGTTGAGAACCGCTGATATAGGGCATATGTGTTGTTCTAATTGTTTTTTTGGACTGTTTGTAGAAGTTGAAAAGAGATTCACTCAAAGATGTAATGGCTATTTACCATAGGGAACATTCTATCTCAAGAGATTGTGAAACACTTTGATGTCTCTATGAAGCTTGGTGGATCTAGAGAAATGTTAACTGGCATTTTTACCATAATAACTGTCAAAACTGAAGAAATGAAGGGATGTTTTCAATAAGTTTTGTTAAATTTGTATTTTCTGTTTCATTTCATAGTCACTATTGAAAAAAATGATATTTTATAATTGGGTAATTAAACATAAAAGTTGCTAGAAAATGAATATTAAAGACAAGTTAACAGTAGAAAAATCTGTATTATTTTTTCTCTCCTAACAAAGGGATCAATCACATTTGCCCTGTTTCCATAGCTTCATCAAATGACCTGTTAACAAACTGAGATGGACATGTACTTAGCTATTACAAAAGTTGTCATGAGGTTAGCAGGGTTTTATCATATTAATATTTATAACTAAATCAAAAGGTAAGAATAATAAACTGAATAAGTAAAAAACAAATTTGAAAAGCCGTTTTGCAGAAAAAAAGATTGTGAAGAATATTTTTGTAACATGGTTTACCCAGAAACATATTTGTTGCTATGTTCCAAAAAGGTCTGGGACGTGGTCTATGATAAAACTAAATCACAATTACTCTGTATACATGGCAAGAAATAATGGCATACAAATGACATTGTGCTGACATGGGTCAGACTGCTGCCGGTAAATAGCTATTTCATTTGTTCCACCACGTTGTCTCAACTAGAACACTTTTGCAACTGTACCAGTATAAACAAGAATATACAGACTGACAGAATACACTGCAAGGAGGTCCCACGTAGAGCACAAGACTTGTACAATTGCCAACTATAATAACACTTTATTGTCACACACAGCACCTTATAAACACAGGGGACATCCTCAATTGACATACTGTTGGGCTTATCAAGAGGGAAGTCCTTGGCTGAGCTGTCCATTTCTCAGGGCTTGCTCAGGGATGCTTTCTCATACTCTTGTTGAGGTGACCTCATAATTCACTACTCATCTTCACTACAAATGTTTTCCTTTTTGTATAAGGCTTCCTCAACGGTAATTAGATTTTTTTGATTTGTGATAGTATGATTTACTCGATAAAATCTGTGTACAACTGGAGTTAAGAAATTCTTATTATTTTTCTAGTTTTTTTAATGTCATTTTTGTGCAAATTCATCCAAGTATTCAGTTTTGGGACAATTTCTCCAATGTAGAACCCATTGTAACATTTATTGTACTGTCTAATGTAAGCTACATAATACTAAATACTGTATATTCAATTGGTTTGTCTGGCTACATCTTTGACACAAATATGCTGGAATATTTTGCAAGGTTTGGTCAATCAAAATTGTATATTGTAAGATTGTACTCCCCATATTAACTATCATTAAATTAAATATGAGAAAAATACAAAGCAAATGCAATATTTATTTTTAAATAACTTTGTTGTAGTTTCCACAAAATGTAAATATCTTATTTCTGAAACAAAAGTAAACAAAAACAGATAAATAAAAATAGGAACAAATAATAATAATAGCAACATTAATAATAATATATCCCTTATACCATTTTTCTAAGGCTCTAAGAGGCTCATTCAACTGCTATAATTTAGAGATCCAAGCTCGCAAGGGGTCACTAGTTACTTTGCTATTCAATTAGCTTCGTTTGTGGGCTCCGATCAAGTTACGTGCTACGAGCTTCGATTTATAGCGATTTGTCAAATTGCTAGTTATTTCCCTCAAAGCCTTTGATCTTTCACGGCTGCAAGAGTTGCGATCACTAAAATCGCGAATCGCTATTCAATTACTCCGATTCTCCCTCGCTAACAACTCAGTCAAGCCCGCAAAAGGCTAAACTCGAACCATAGGTTAATAGTACCAACAAGGTCTCGCAAAGGGCTTAATGACAAATCGTAGCATTTTAAAAGCAAAAAACAGCAATACTGTACTTTTTTTATAAAAGTGAAAGTGATGTTAGGTCTTAGAATAATAGCACAATATTCTCAAACTCGCAAATCGGCATAAAAAAATACTTTTTCATTGAAGTCCCATTTCTTTAAAGTCCTATGGGTTTGAATAACGAGTTACTGGCTTGGAGGTCATTCAAGCCCATAGGACTTTGGACGGAAATTAAACATGAAATAAAGTATTTTATTTTGGCAATGTGCGATCTTGAGAATGTTGTGCTTTTAATTCTAATGTCACCCATTGTGTTCCCAATCATTTACAGCTCTGTATTGATTTTATATTTAAAGTGCTCCGATTTGTCAAGCTTTAACCACGAGTCACGCAATCAATCCCGCAAATGCTACTGTCGAGAGCATGGTTTCCAATTTTCGCGACTGGCACCTAACTTGCGGGCCCGGCTAATTGAATAGCATTGCCAACTCAATCGCAGGCATTTGCCTGTTTGTGATTGAGTTTTGAGCCCCAAATTGAATGAGGCTCTAAGTACAGGGGAAAACAGCGAACACATAAGACACATATGACAAACTTATACTTACTGGTACAGAGGGCGCATGTTTTTCTTTTTAAAGGAAAGTTAGCAAAATTTTGAAGACACAATGATGAAATAAAAAAAAAGATGAAAGCGAGAACATACAGAAATAGTTATGAAGGATGAAATAAAATCAATTAATATCTTAATAGATATCAAATATGTAATAGATACCTGAACAAATTATACATAAAAGAATCTTAAGTACTCAAAGATGCAAAAGCAAACTGTATATTCAAACTGTAAGTACTCCAGATGAAAAGGTAAAATGTGTATTCAAGATGATAAATGATAACAGTAAAAACATTAATTAATTAATTCATTAATTCATTAATTCATTCATAAATAAAACGTCTTCAGTACAGAACTGTTTCAGAGGAATTTGACCTTAGAAAGTATATATTACACTATGGGTACATACATACAAGAATAAACATGCATGTTTGCAGGACCAAATGAGGTGCTATTATTAATAAAACGGATACAAAGTGTTTAAACATAAAAAGAACTAAAATATATATTTGGTACTTTACATGTATAATAATAAACAGAAATCTTTTTGAAGTGCATTCGATGTGATGCTTCAAAGCTTGAATGTATTGTTGGCTTATACATAAATTGAGTCCATTGAATGTATATGCATACATAAAAAGATGACACGCATGGATAGAGAAATCACTACCACATGATTCACAGACTGGATCATGAGAATGTATGTAAGGGCATCACTGACTTTGGAGCTACATGCTCTATAGAAGGAATGGAATATTTGAACTTAAATTGCAAAATAACAGAACTGAATGTATTATTATTAGAAACAGTTATTTACGTAACAGTGCTCAATGCCAAGCAGCATCTGCAAAGGCAAGTAAAATATTAGCACGTATTAAGAGGGTATAGAAGCAAGAGTAGCAGATATAATTCTGCCACTTTACAAATCCCTAGCACGCCCTCATTTGTAATTTGGAGTACAATTTTGGGCACCACTTCATAAAACAGACAGAGAAGGGCCACAAAACTAAAAAAAGGTTAATGAAGGGGCTAAACTATGAAGAAAGACTAACCAAATTAAACTTATTTTTCTCTAGAAAAAAGGCATCTAAGAGGGGGTATGATTACCTAATATAAATACATCCATGGTCAATATTAGGCTTTGTCAAGAGAACTTTTTGTGCCAAGACATTTTCAACTCATAAGAGGACATCTCTTGAGGTTAGAAAGAAACAGATTCCACCTTAATGTGAAGAACCTTTTTCTTTTTTTTTTAAGTGCGGTTAAACTGTGGCATTCTCTACTAAAGAAGGAGGTAAAAGTGATTTTATATATATATATATATATATATATATATATATATATATATTTTTTTTTTAATAACAAGGGTATTCAGAGTTATCCTGGATAACTAGAGAAGGAGTATTGATCCAGGGAGGAATCCGATTGCAAGTATCTGTGGTCAGGAAGGATTTTTAGTTTTTCCCCTTTTGAGACAATTGGCAATTTTTCAGTTTGTCTTCTTCTGGATCAACTGACAATTAACAATTAATCTGTATATTACAAAGATCAGAGGAAGTCTAAAAAGGTTGAACTTGATAGACTAAAAGTTTTTTTTTCAACCTCAATTAATATGTAACTATGTAACTATGTAAGAAAATGAATTATATATAAATATGCAAGTTTGTGCCTGTGACAAGCATGAACAAAATCCTAGTCTCAAAGCACTATGAGATACTTGTGATAACATAAAAAGTAGCTCAGAGCTCATTGAATTATGTATACTAGATACCAGACAACATGGTCGAACAGCCATGTGGGTTACTAGGATGATGGTTTGATGGGTTTACTTCCTTTGTTAAAGATAATTTTATAAATCAGGGAGGAGTTGGGAATATGTTCAATAGAGATGGTTGCCAAACTAAATGATTGTTGCCATGAGGTGAAATGGAAATTCCCAAAAAGCTTTCCAGGTTAAGATTTTAGTGCTCTTTTTGCTGGGGCAAGCAACAAAGACGCTTGTTGTTAAGCAAAGTTCCAATGACTCATCTTACTATGCAGAAATCCATTCATGCTCTCTGGATTTCTTATACCTGTTATAATTTATATATTTTATCTGTCCTGTATGTACTGTACTTTATGTTCTATTAAATTATATGAACTCTGTTTAGCTGTTTGATTTCAAACTCAATTTCTTATTAAGGTAACCAATGCTAGATTCACAAATGTGAATAATCTTAGGAAAAGGTCCTATCCCAGAGAATTTGAAATTAGTGCTTACTCTCAATAGCAGATAGGATTTTTAATGATAGATAAAATCATGTTTTTACAGTCACATGAGATGAATAGGAAGAACTTACTGTTCAACTTGGTGAGGATAGAGACTGACTTTGTGATGAAGGAGATCCTCATTTTTATACAAGATGCTTAGCCCAGGAGTAGGAATTCTTATCACTATTCTAACAAATATGCTGCCTTATTAAATTAGACCTCGTTGTTCCCTCAGTCCTCACAAAAAGTCATCTTGGTGCTGTTTGCGAGGACCGATTCCTCAATTTGTTCCTCGCAGCAGCCATTGCAAGATGACACCCAAAAATGGCCAAAAATAGGCTCTGAGGGAGCTGCCCGACTCTGGCGTCTGATGCTCCCCCTGCTCCCTAAACACATCCCCATGCTGTAGGGGTCCCTATCAGGGTCCCCGTAGCCTCTCCATATTAACCCTTGCAACAGGGGTCCCGATCGACACTTGTTGCATTTAAATAATTAAAAATTCCCGCCGCGGGTCCTTAAAGGGCCCGCAGCACATCATTAGCCAATCCCGGCTAACTTACAGTACCCCCGTGGCAACTAATATTCACCCTTCTCTATGCTGAGGGTACCCCCAAAGTGTCCCCATATTAACCCTTGCAACAGGGGTCCCAATCGGTCTCTATCGGGACCCCCGTTGCATTTAAAAATTCTAAACTCCAACCTCGCGGGTTCTTAAAAAAACGTAAAGGTCCTGCAAGGACCCGCGCTAAATAAAATATTATCCCCTGCCGCGGGGATACTGTAAGTACCCCACCAGGCACCTATACAGAGCCCCATAAGTCAATAATTAACCCTATAACTCATGGGGCTCTATACAGAGCCCCATGAGCCCCTAATTAACCCTGTAATGGGGCTCTATACAGAGCCCCATGAACCCTTAATTAACCCTATGACTCATGGAGCTCTATACAGAATCCCTAATTAACCCTATATCTCATGGGGCTCTATACAGAGCCCCATGAGCCCCTAATTAACCCTTATGGGGATCAATACAGACCCCCGTAAACCTCTATTTAATCCCATCTGTCCAATAGGGGTCTATATAGACCCCTATAGGACACAAATTAACTCCTATAATAATACTATAAGTGTCATGAGGGTCCTCCCGGACCCTCATGACACGAAGTCTAAGCACTATATTATTAACCGTAACTATACCCCATTAACCCATGCTAAACCCTGTTAACCCCATCTAGACCTTTTTAACCCCAACTGGGTCTATTTAACCCCATCTGGACCTATTTAACCCTGTCTAGTCCTATGTAAGCCCATCTAGTCCAATTTAACTTTGACTGGGCCTATTTAACCCCATCTAGACCTATTTAACCCTAACTTGGCCTATTTAACCCCGACTGGTCCTAATTAACCCTAACTGAGACTATCTAACCCCATCTAGACCTACTTAACCCTAACTGGGCTTATTTAACCCCACCTGGACCTATTTATCCCCATCTATTCCTATGTAAGCCTATCTAGTCCCATTTTACCTGAACTGGACCTATTTATTCCCAAATGTACCCAGTAAACCCTATCCTACCCTACACTATTACCCCTCCCTCTACCCTGTTAAACACTACACTACCTACCTACCACCCTAATAAAACCCCTATTACCCCACTATCTACAGAAAAAACACCTAATCACAGAAAATAATAAAACCTAGAATTACAGTAAATCAAAAAGGATATTACAAAATTTTAAAAAAACTATGCACCTGAAAAGAAAATACATGCACAAATAACACATTGCATTAAAATACAGCAATTAATACAATAAATAGTTACAATACATCAATAAATACAATACAGTTCAAATATATCACTGACTACAATCAATTAACCCTATCTACAATCAATTAACCATATCTGCAATACAGTCCCCCTATCTACAATGCATTAACCCTATCTACAATGTATTAACACTATCTACAATACAGTAACCCCATCTACAATACATAAAAAAATGTAAATCATCAATAAATACAATACAGTTCAAATATATCCCTGACTACAATCAATTAACCCTATCTACAATCAATTAACCATATCTGCAATACAGTCCCCCTATCTACAATGCATTAACCCTATCTACAATGTATTAACACTATCTACAATACAGTAACCATATCTACAGTACATTAAAAACCGTAAATCTAACCTAAAATAGAATAATAAAGTCCACTTACCTTGACAGATGTCCCTTTAGTAGATCAGCCACCCCTAGGATAAAAGAAACATAAAATTAGTACGGAATTAAACACAACAAAAACATCAAAACATTCTAAATATTAAACTCACCTTTTTGCAATGTCCCAGTCCTTCTTCTTGTCTTCACAGGCTGGTCCCCTGTAAAAAAAAATAAACATCACATTAATACACAAATAAAAACAACATAATAAACTAAACACACTATATATTAAACTTACGGGGTATATCCCATTGTTATTGGCTAAAGGCATGGGGTTAATTAGGGTCTCATGGGACTCTGTATAGAGCCCCATGAGTTATTGGGTTAATTCAAGGACTTTTTTAAATGCAATGCCGATCTGGGACAGCCGTTGCAAGGGTTAATATGGGGGCTCTATAGGGTGGTTATGTTAGGTGCCGGGGGGGTACTTGGAGTACCCACCGAGGCAGGGCTTATATGTAGAACTGCCGCAGAGGTACCGTTCAGGACCGCTGCAGCAAGTGATGGTGTGGGGAGCCTGCAATGTCATCTTGTAGGCTTTCACTTCTCCTGCACTGTTGCTCCGCGTTTGACACGGAAAGCCGTGCTGCGTAGCTCATATGTTGCTCGCAGCAGGTCTAATGTAATACCAATGTAACTTTTACATATTTGATCTACGAGGCTTGAATTTAATAGTGCTGATGATCTGCAAATAATTATTTATTTATTATATTCACAAATCACAAGCTGATTTCTATTTTAATAGAAGCTGGGAGGTAAAGTTACAGTATCTTCAACCTTTTATCAAAATAGAAATCAGCTGAAAGTAATAAACATTTACAAAAAATGTACAGAACATTTTTATTAGAACTTGAAGGGAATATACAATTTTACAATTTGCACATGTGTTAGCAATTGCTTTTCATCACCAGATTGAACGTAGTACATTGTTTCTTACAGACATTCATTATTATTAATCTTTTTACTACTTTTATTACTAATTATCATAATAAGCAGCACATTTTAAGAAATACAATATAAACTGTCACTGTTGTCTTAAAATATATTAATTTATATATTCGTACATTTATATGTTAATGCTTATAATAATCACATCACAAAAACAATATGTATTTGCTTAAACATGGAATCCTACATTATGCAGCCAAGAAATGCATATAAAATAATTACATTTTTCATTTATATTTTAGGTTTTAAAGGGCTACTGATGTAATTTTAGTATGGTGTTTTGAGTAACTAAATTTGACAATAGACAAAATAATTTTAGAAAGCATTCTTTCTATTTTTATCTTTTATGAGCAATTCTTATTTTCTATGTGGTACTGTTTTCCTCTGATTCTGCTGCTACTTTCTTAGGAGAGTGTGACTGGAAAGGAATGACTTCCCATTAATTCTGTTAAAAATAAAGCAAATGGTAGGTAACATTAAAGCATAATTGTATATAAAAGTTAATATACATTTCCCTATTTTCAAGTATAGTTCCTCAAATTATGTGTTTTAAATATATGAGTACAATGGTGCTTTAAGTGATTTCCAATGTGAATACCTGTTTCAAGGAGACATCTGTATGCCATCTGTTAATATGAGAGCTGCAATATGCTTGGCAGATAGGAATTATTCACATCTACATTATTGATACACTGCAACATTGCATGGACCAGTATGAAGCCTTTCTATATTTGCATTAGAAGATGCATTACGGAGATTCACAGCTTGCTGTCTGTCCACATCAATTAAATTATTTGAGGCATGGGAGGACATGACAGCCCTCTACAGGCGACCAGAGGGAATTTAAATAAAAAAAGTGATTACATTTAACCACCGTTTAATTTTTATTTTTTTTTAAATCCTATATTTCAAACACTATTAATTGCTTAGGTGAGCACAAATTCATATAACGTGACAAAAAAATCATAAGTAAGACACTAATTAGCTCTTTTAACACCTTTATTTTTTGTGTTTAATACATTGTGTGTCTGTAGAATCTTGTTAGTTTATAGCAGTATAGCAGTAGAGCTCTGTGTTACAGCACTTGAGCCCAGCTTTATCCATTCAGGGACTACTATGAAGGTAAAGTGGACAGTATTGACAAGTGATAGTATATTTATTTTCAAGCACGGGAAGCACTTCAATTTTAAATATCCTTCAAAAGATGATGAAGTCTTTAACTGTTAAAACAGCTGAGACAACCTTAAGTAAAATATCTGATTACTGACTTATTTGAAATTGCTGTCATAAATCAAAGTATCCCACTTGTCCATTGGGATTTCCTTTTTTGCTTGGAAGCCCAGAAAAGAAATTGCTCAAGTAAATGTCATTGTGAGCCTCTATTTACTTGTCAGCTATACCTATCAGTGTTTGTAGTTTATGTTTATTGCCTGCCCTGAAACAAACAGAAATATTAGTATAAGACAACAAAAGTTTGTTGTGGTTACAAAATAAGTGTCTTGTGCCTTGAAAATGTGTTACTAGCTGGAGGGTATTTATCACTTAGTATGGAAAAAATAAGCAGAAGGAATACAAATCTCAATACTTGGTAAAACATATATATTTAAAAATATATATTTTGATCACTAAACCGTATACATTGTATGTTTGTTTTTTGCTTAATTTTTCCATAACACCCATCTTCAGAATAATACATGTCTTCCAATAAAAAGTAATCAATATTCTCAATCTTCTCGTATAATATGCATTGTTTTGTATTTGGAAAATGTCAGTACTGCATTATTCTCCTAGAGCTTTTAAAAGAAAGTATTAAAAAAGTCACCAATTAAAAAAACAGGTTACTTTTTTTAGTTTTTATCATAACACAATTCATGAAACAAATGTGCAGTAAATTTCTAGCCCGAAAGTGATTTATATAATCAATTTCAAGTTTTGAAATAGTAATGTAACTATATTTCAGCATTTCTCTATGTACACTCAGTGGACTGAATCTATATTTGGGAAATTAAAAAGCTTTGTAAAAATAAAAAGCTGTGTTATTTGGCTACTACACTTTGGCCTCCATTCAATTGAGCAATTGTTATTTACTGGAGCCCGTAATGTAGCCCGTAAAATAATTTGCTATTCAATTGGCGTCTTTTAGCTACCCCAAAAAGATTTGCGGGTCACAGGCTGAAAATTCCTGCGGTTGTCAAAATCGTAACTCCAAACCATCTATGGCTTGGATCTTACAAGCCCATAAATGTTACAATCGCAAATCGCTAGTCAGTTGCTACAATTCCTCAAGCCCGCAAATGTTTTCACACCTGCAAATAGCAAATGTAGAAGAAAATCCTACAAGTTTCAGATAGGACTCGCAAGGGGGTCAAACACCTGATCGTAGCACTGTAAAAGCAAATAAAAAAATCAATACTGCACTTTAAAAGACGGGGAAAGCGATGAAAGACATTAAAATTAATTGCACAGCCTCAAGCTCGCAAATCTGGAATCAAAAATTATTTATTTTATGTTTACTTTCTGTTATATCAATCTTGGTGATCAAGGAGTTAATACATATCAGGCCACCCACATGGACTAGAACAGTATTATCAGTCATTTTTATTATTTTGTATATTGTTGGATTACAAATCCAATCGCACATCGGATTTCTAAACCCTAATTGATTGATGTTTAATCTCCATGTTTTACTGACGTCATGATGACGGCCTCATTTACTATTGGCTGTTTCTAAATCGGTAGTTACTGCCTTGCTTAATTGATCATGATCTTGCTCTGAAATAGTACTTACGGCTGCATGGTTTACAGTTTAGGCTTTCCGCCAGGTTGTTGCGGGCTTGTTCAATTGAATCATTCGTAACCGTTGCAAATTTCAAGCCTGCAGACTTGAATTGAATGGAGGACTTTGTTATTTATTTTAGATTCTGTATTTTTTGTTTACTATGGACACTTTTGTATCAAATAAACCAATAAAATATATCAGCATTCTAAAAAGCCCCAGGCTTTTCTGGAAACATGTACCTAATTTATAAAAAATTCTTAAAGAGATATTGGAAAGGCTTTTCTTATTTACAGTTATCTTATAGTAATATTTTAAAATAGGAGTATTGTTGCATGTACTGTAAATAAAATGTTTTCCAATGTTTGATAACATATTATAGCTGTCTTACACTGTGCCATGTTTCCCCCTTTCTCCTGCCTTAACATTCTCTTCTTTGCCACCCTTATCACATTATTTGTTCAGCCAATCACAGGTGTTACAGTTTCCCGTAATGGAGAAAGATATTGGGAGTATGGGAAATCACATGGCGGGATGTATTCTGTGATTGCCTTGGTTGACTAGCCGAATATGTGGTAAGGACAAGCGAGGAGGAGAAAACACAGTAACTATGATGCACAGTACGGCAACTGTAAAACTTAATAAGCTTTTTTGAGTATTGTTTGTTCTACGTTTTCTATTTGTATTATATTTTATGTGTACTGCACCATTGAAGTGCATAGAGCTTTACAGTGAAAAGGTACAAAACAATTACATTTTAATAGAAGTGCATTTAACGTAAAGACCACAATTGTTTTATGTAGTCCCTGGCCTAAAGTGCTTGCAATCTACTTTTATGGGGGAAAAGGTAAATACATTAAGGTAAAGGGTAGATGCATATGGAAGCAAGGATACTGACTTACATCCGTTGAGGGTGCGGTTAAAAATGAGGTGATTTTTAAACTGAATCTTGAAAGTGGTAAGATTAGGGATTAGGGGCTAGTAGTTAGAAAGGCCAAGAAAGACCTCTAGAACTGAACAGAGCAGTGAGGAGACATTCCTATGCAGAGTGAAGAAGACGAGCTGGAAGAAGAGTGATATAAGGGTGAGTTGAAGAATGAACAACCTTGACACAGGTGAGGAGAGTTTATAGACTAGTTTTAACTTGATTGGAAGAGGGATTTTAGCATGGGAGAAGAAGGAAGAAGATGGAAGAAATTTAGAAGAGAGGGGGATAATACAAGGAGCTGCATTAAGTATTTATACAGAGCAGACAGGTGAGAGAAAAATAATGTGTTGCAATCGTCTAGAACAGATAGGATAAGCATCTGAGTGATTGTCCTGGAAGTGGAGGGGCCAAGGAAAAGGGTATACCTTTACTATATTTCCGAGGAACAAAACAACATGTTTTTGCAATTGATTAGATGTGAGGGGCTAATGTTAGGATTGAATCAGCACTGATAGGGAGGGGAATAATAGGGCACGGTTTTAGGAAAATACTAGGAGCTCCATTATTGCCATAAATTGAAAACAACAGAGAGCTATCCATTAGTGAGGCAAGAGAAGAGCCAACTTTAGTCCCAAATACCAATCCTGTTAAGACTGTGTAGCAGGAGAATATGAAAAGCAGTGTAAAAGTCATCAGATAGTTTAAGAAGATAAGAACGGAAGCCTTGTCCTATGACCCTGTGCAAGTCATCTGTTTAGAGCTGTTTCTACGGATTGCAAGAAGTGGCAGCCAGACTGTAAAGGGTCAAGAAGAGACTCATATCTGAGAATATGTTGTAAAAGTAGGAAGTTGAGTAATTCTAGAAGATTCAAAGCAAAAGGAAGCATTGATACTGGGAGATAGTTATAGGGACTAGAAAAATCAAGGGAAACCTTTTTGATGATAGGTGTGACCATGACATGCTTGACGGATGAGGGAACTGCAGCTGTTGAGAGAGAGAGAGAGAAAGAGATGTTGAAAATGTGGGTCAGTGTGCATACATAAATAGATGACAGGAGTTTAAGTAAGTGAGAGTGATCAAGAAGATAAGTGGTAGGTGGAGAAGAATAGCACAAGTCAGACATCTCTTCCTCTGTAACAGAAGAGAAAGAATAAAGTAGGAGCATTGGTTGCACGCAAGGAGATGGGGAAAGGGAAGTTAAAACAGTGGGAATATTTTGGCAGATGGAATTTACTTTACAATGACTAAAAAAACTTGCAAAGTGGGAATATTAAAACAGTGGGAATATTTTGGCAGAAGTAATTCACCTTACACTGTTAAAAAGATTGCAAAGTCCTGAGGGGTTTAGGACAGCAGATCAGTCTAGCAGTAGGAGAGAGTCAAATATAGAAAAAAGGCAACTTGGGTCAGATTTGTGTGTGTTCATGAGAGAGAAAAATTAGTTTGTTTAGCATGGTAAAGAGATGCATTGAAGCAATTATGTGTGTTTGAGATTCTGAGGAGGAAGTTAGCAAGTGTGTGAGAGTGTGTTCTGAGTAGCTTACATTGGAAAATAATTTGCAAGTGGACGAATCTAGATAAGGCATGCAGATGGATGGCATCTACCTGTGGAGTATTGAAGGGGCAAGTTTATCAAGTGAAAAGGCAAGTGTCACATTGTATTCAATAATCCTGTTTTAAAATATATTAAGATGACTGCAAAGAAGAAAATCCTTTTAAATATCTTTAAAAAATATGTACTAAAGAATATACTACCTTTAACTGAATTGGTATCACCTCATGGCAATAACATGATTCCAGAAATTGTTAGGATAAAACAAGTATCATATCAGCAAACCTTTTAAATATCCAAAGCAATAAACTTATGTTGAGTAAGTTCCACACAACAGACTGGTTAATGATTTAAAGGTCCACTTCATAGATTTGGTGGCTTTGTTAGACAAAAGTATAAAAAGTAGTTTAGAGAATCTCTTACTTTTTGGATCTTCATCTATTGTCTAGATGCTGACAAGCTCATTATTTTTTTCTGTGCGTTGCATGGGGCTAAGCACAGAGGAAACAAATATGGATTTCAAGCTTGTAGTGCAGTTGCCTTCTTCTGAGCATGTGCGAGTGAAGAGGTTTGGTGTGAAACCCTCACTCACTAATGAGGCAGCAAATTATCCTCACCTCCCACTGCCAAAAGATTTGTTTCTTAATATGCTTTCATGCTCCTGGTTTACATAGCTGCTAATGTTATGTTACATACTTCACAAACATGTGATGTTTTTTCTCAAGCTACAGTTTTCTTTTAATATCCAAAAAAGAAGAATCAGTATACTGTACCTCAACATCTCTCACACAGCACTGGCCTTAAGTAAATTAGTGCATTTTCTTGTAATACATTTATCAGTGCTAAGTTGTTTTATGCACAGAAATGTCAGTAGAATTTCTTTTTTTGGGCAGTATAATTATATTGAACTTTGCACTTGTCTATGTACTGCTATCAAAAGATTGATATGTTTCTGTGAAAGCCACAGTATTATCTCTATTTGTTTCATACTGAGTTGTCAGCTTTAGTAAATTGTATGTAATTGGCTAGCAGGGACAACTGCAGAAATGTTCACTGTTATTATGGTATTGATTTTCAATATATTTTTCTATTGTGTTGCCGTAATAACCCTTTCTTAGAATTGCCCAAGTCTGTTGTTCATCAGCGAGGAAACCTCATGTTAGAAGAACCAAGAAGTGTCCAGTTACAGTCCTTAGAAGTATGCTTCAGAATTCCTAGATTTAACCTCTTAACCATAATTGGATATCTCATGCAACAGATTGTAGCAGATAGGATAACATATAATCCGCAGCTAAAGCGTTTATGTGTCTTTGCTTTAATACTTCTGCATTTTCTATTGGGATATGCAATATTGTATACAATAATAATCAGTATCTGTCTGCATTGCTGTTATTGCATCAAACACATTTATGTTACAAGGCGATAGATATATCTAAAGGCAACAATATAAGCATGGTTGGAGTTTTATAATAAATCAAGTAATAATTAATAAAAACATGTTGTGTCATGTATCGTGTACGTAGAACTTTGTAGTGTATTCCCAAAGACACAAATGTGATTAATTTTAGTAATTTAGATGCGCTGTGGGTAATGAGTTAATATAATTTTTTTGAGAATCCAGGGAAGGATACATTGCAGCCTGTGTGCATGTAGATATATTTAATGAATATTCTTTGATTACCACAAAGCATTTGCATAGTTTATATTTAATATTCAAAGAGCTTCTGGGGAATTAATGATATATACAGCAATATTTGCACCAACACAAAATGCTACATATTGGCATTCAAATGACACATAAAAACAGGAAAATCTAAATACGGTATTATTTGGAAATAGATTTAGAGTAAAAATACAAAAATAGGTCTTCATATTAACAAATGGTATGATTAATTAACAGTTAGATATACCATTTATACATGCATAAACTACATAGATATTGTTTAAATCAAATAGATTAATTTACATTGCTGCTAATAGCAGAAGAAATAGTGGAGTTAATTATTAAAATAATTCAACTTCCTATATTTTCTCTGCATCCTATTTATCGAGCAGGGATAAGCTTCAATTCTGTTTGATAAATAGGCTGATCATAAATCATAGGGACACCAATTTATTTATTATACCAAAAACAGTAAGCAAAAACAGAGAGAGATGGAATAAGAAGATGATTTTTGTCAGATTACCAAAAAACATATTATGACATTGCTGGGTAATATCTTTGGGGGGGAACATTGGATACATGTATAAAAATGCAGCTGAGTTACAGAAAGCAGATGTTTGTTTTTTACAGTCCATAAAAAACAAATGACAATCCATACTAAAAGGAAACCCATAGAAAGCTAATTTTGGAGACAATGGTTTGCCAGCAATAAAAATGAAATGTTTCCCTGGTTGTGGCTTTCATATGAGTTTTAAACAGTGATCTTTCAACACATGAAGGTCACAGATGTAGCTCTATTCTTAGTAGTGGATGAACCAGACTTTCTGCAATATTTCCCGAATTTATAAATAATTGAAACCCATGCATATTTTAATTCACCTGGTGAGTCCATTATTGAAGTTCTGAGTCTACAGAAAATGTATATCAGTCTCTAAAATGATTTTTATTATTAGAATGTGTTTCTTTGATTACTTTCAGTTATGGCAAAACTGTGCTTTTCTTATAGTTTATGTGAAAACTTTACAAAGCAATTTATAATATTAACCATCCCTATGACATACTTTATTACTTATTATTTCAGTTGGCCATGTTGCATTGTAAAAATTCAAAGCAGAAATAAAATAATATTTATATATCATGGGCAATATTAAATTCCAACCCAGTAGCTGAAACAGTACACCCGCAAAGCCTGCGGGCTTGACGTCCTGCAGAGTTACAGAGCTATTACATTCAACCATGCCATGACCAATGGGTCATAGACGCAAGCCCGTATGCCCTTTCCGCGCACGCAAGCTGTTAAGGGGCTGGCCGAGATGCGATTGAAAGCTACGATCCAATCAAGGTATAACGTAGTGCGACACAGGCCTCTCAGCCAATAGAAAGTGGTCTAGCCGCAGATAATTGACAGAGAGAGATTATAAATTTGCGTTCCATCCACCTGATGGGTTAAAGTAGATTAGGGTGGTGAATTTTCCCCTGGTCCCCTTGTGGATTGCTAAGTGGTGGTGGTGAAGGGCCTTCTGCACCTGAATGAAGCTGTGAGCTATACCATTTAGGGCCACTGAAGGTGGGCAGGTCATAGCAGAGAGGTCAGACAAATCACAGTCCACTAGAGAAGGAACTGGCAATCCACTACACTTCAAACCTGATATATGTGATGTGGTGGTGTGGTTTGGCCACTATTTGTTTTCCCAATGTAGATGTGATGAGCAAGATGTGTATGCAATCATATATATATATTCCAGGGTACACATTAGAGCCTCAGTGAGCGAGAAAGGGTTAATATGGCATCAGTTTCATGTTTTTGTGTTGCTATTTAATCAGGTAGTGTGTCTTTAATTGCTTTATGCATGTCATATTGGCATATGCATGACCATTCCAACATATGATGAAATAATAATTTTGTAAACTGCCTATTTTGTATTTGTGGATTGTTGTGCAAGTAATTGTAATGCCTTTCCACGATTTCCCCATATTTTAAAGTCCATTGGTGTGTTTATATTTTCTTTTACAGTGTTGAGAACTTGTCTGTAAACCTCTTGCGGGTCCTATTTGCTGGATAAGGGTTTGAATGCCAGTGCGTCTTTGGGGATTTGTAGCAATTTCATAGCGATTTGCGAACGTAACATTTACGGGCTTGACAGATCAAAGACTTTGCACCAACAGAGTTCCGATTTTGATATCCCGTGGGTTTTTTCCACATATAACCCGCAGATCGTTTGCGGGTAACTGTAAGAGGCTAATGTAATAGCCATATCTCTTGTGGGCTCCGTTACGAGCTACGGATTTACATGTTGGGGGAATTAAATAGGGCTGTATGTTTAATATAAAGAATGAAAGGAAATCTGCATTAAGGCCAGTAACTGCAACCAGACACTTTTTACCTCTGAATAGGTATATACTAATATTGCCACACTTTAATATTGCCAGACACTGTGGCTCAGGCACGGGTCATTCCCTCTTAACCAGCTTAAATGATTGGTTCATTACATAATTTTCTGATATAACATTTTTCTATGTCTGGTCAAGAGAAAACATTTGAAAGTGTGTCTCAAGGTTACCTTTCAACAAAGGGTGAGAAAATGTGGGGCACGATCACCAATTATTAACTCTTTCCTTTGCCACTTGGTTTGCATTTGAACTTGGTACATATTTTGTCCACTTCTTAAAAAGGAAACATCTTGGCAGAATGATTGATTAAATAAAATTGATCCCTGTCCAAACCATTGGCATGTAGATGAAGGATGCCACATGTCTGCACAGCTTTAAGCACTGCCATGCTTCTGCCTATTAATTAATGAGATATACATATGGCTGGTAATGAGGAACCAAAATGCTTATTGCCCTTCGACTGTGGCATACATAGTAGTGCCAGGAGGCTTATTGACTTATATTACAAATATCCCTATTTATTCAGTCAATAATGTAAGGCAAATTCCACCAATAGAAAACAGTATATATTGATAGTGTCTTCTATGTGGGGGTTGAAAATACCAGATGTAGCCACATAAATCCCTGGTTAAATTTTGCATAGTTGTTATCTGAAAAACATGAAAATTTCAGCTCTAAAAAAAATCCTTCAATGTTTATAAAAGTTCACATTCTCCTTTTTGTTTAGATTTCATTTTTAAGAAAATGTAATAAAATAATTGATGTATACAACAAAGCCAATGGTTACATTTACACTCCTAATGATGGATGATACCTTTTACTCACATCTTTTCAATGTTCCTTTATATGATGGAGTGTAATTCTAATAGTTAATTAAAAGGAATATAATATATTAATAAACACAATTACTCTTATCATTTCGTGGGTTTAGTGTGACTGTGCCTATATTTTATATTTTACTTTCAAATGTTTGCTTTGTTCACAACAAAACCTTCAAATTTAGATCTGGTATTCTCCCTTATAGCTACATAAAAGATATAATGTATAATGTTATATGCTCTGCTCCAGTTTGGTATCAGTCATATGTTGTTATTATCTGTATATCTTGTACTTTGAAAACAATCGGTTTGTGGAAAAATTCCAACAAGTAAAAAGTCAAACCACAATGAGTGATTATTTTTATTCTTCATTGTGTAGGATTTTGGAAATACATTATACCCATTAACTCCCAGGTATATTCAGGGTTTCACAGGTGTATGCTTCCCTTTTTTAAAAAGGGGTACACTAGTTCTCTTATGGGACACTGCAGAGCACTACCAGTCACTTTTTCCAGCCCTAAACACTTTCAAAGTAACATACGTTCAACCAACTGCAAAGGATTGCAGAACGTAACTTCTCCTATACAGGTCAGGTAATGTATAAATCACATATATCACACCCTTAAACTGATAAGAGACTCAAAGTGAGCTCTGATTGCTACACTAATTGACTGGCCTCATGAAGCAATCCATTGAGCATTCTCATTACTTGTACAGCTTGTTATAGGAGGTCTACAAAATATTAAAAATGAATGCAGACAACTAAGTTAAATTTGATCAGTTCTGAAAAATTAAATAGCTTTTCCACATATATTTTTTTTTATTGTGTCAAGATAATGTTGAGCATATAGACTGTTATTAGGATTGAATTGCATTGTTAGCAAATAGTATCTACTTAAGAGAATCTTTTTCAGTGGAATATTCACATGGCTGCACAGCTACTTCAAGGCACTAGAGGGCCGTGGATAAAATGTATGCTACAGGCCACATTAAATAATGTAATTGTATGATATGAAAAAAATATAAGAGCAGATTTTAAACATAAAATTTATGAAAAGCTAGTATGCTAATGTAGTGCTGACTTAATTTAAATCTTACAACAAAGCTATGTCTTCACAGACTCGAGAACATTCTTTAACCTTTCCACTCTAATAAGATGTGACATGGGGCGGATCTACCACCGATGCAGTCAGTGCGTTGTACCAAGGCCCCTGCTCCAGGGGGGGACCCAGTGCTATCTACACCATTCACCCCCTTCTCCTCATGTTCCCTTTTACCCTTGCACTCATCTCCCCTTCCCTATCTCTTACTGTATATTGTGGACAGGTGTTCAGTGACTGTGGAGCCTTACCCTGCCGGCACGTCATTAGGCTGGGGCAGGAACAGGATTTCCTGCCCCAGGCTAATGACACAACGGCAGGTAAAGGAAGGCTCCACAGTCACTGAACACCTGTCCACATGAGAAGGGGGAGATATGGGGAAGGGGTGATGAGGAGAAGGGGAGATGGGGAAGGGGAGATAAGGAGAATGGGGTAAAGGGAGATGAGGAGATGGGGAAAGGGAGATGAGGAGAAGGGGTAGATGGGGTAGGCGGAGATGAGAAGAAGGGGGGGCGATCAGATGGGGAAGGGGAAAAGGGGCCCTGGGGAGGTTAAATGCTTTGTGTGTGTGTATTTATATACAAATATATAAATATAGCCCCCCCACAAACACATACACATATATATATATATATATATATATATATATATATATAAACACACATATATGATACTGTCTGTATATGTATATATACATATATATATATATATATATATATATATATAGTTATAGAGATATATATATATATATATGTATATATATATATATATATATATATATCACTATAATAGTTGTCAGTGTTGGTAACGCTAACGATGTTGGTCACACTTTGCGAGCCTTGCAAAGAGAGGTGAGCCGTTTAGGGCGCAACTGTGAGCCTCGCAAAGTGAGGTGAGCAGTAGACAATGCAGGACTTAGGCAGCAATGAGTGCCTTTGGCGCTCATTGCACTGCGCGAGGGAAACAGTTGAGGCATGCAGGACTTAGGCTGCAATGAGCGCAGAAGGAGCTTATTGCATTGCTCGCCTCGTCAAGCAAGGCGAGCAGTTGCGGCACACGGGACTTAGGCGGCGAGCACTTTCACGCGACTGCGAGCAAGGGAAAAAAATTAAAAGAAAAATGCAAAAATTCTGAAATTCAATGAAAACGAGGCTGAGCAAAGCAAGGCACGCGGGACTCAATCATTTCAAGCCTCTCCTGCTCGCGGTGCTCATCGTGATCCTCGCGATGAGCGCCCTCTGCGCTCATTTCGGCCCTTTCCTCCCGCCTACTTTACGGTCCGCTCATTGCAGGTTTTGTTAACCTGCAAAATTTGTGCTTGGGAATGACCAGTGTGTCTTTCCACCATCTTCCCCCTGTCCCTTCCCTGTGTGTTTCACCTGTGTTTGTCTGCTGAATGTTCGCGTTTTACACGCTGACTGCCGTTGGTTTTATTTTCAAAGTCCTGTGTGCCTGGCATTCTTGGTGTAAGTATTACTGTCTTTGAGGGGTTCGAAATGAGCACCGAAGACACTGATTGCGAGCCACGCGATGAGCACCAAAGGCGTTGTGGCATGCAGGACTTTGGCGGCGAGCACTTTTACGCTACTGCGAGCAAGAAAAAAAAATCTGAAACTGAAGCTGAACAAAGCCAGGAACGCGGGACTTAGAAAATACACGATGGCAAAGACAGTAACACTTACACCAACAATGCCAGTCACGCGGGATTTGAAAATAAAACCATCGGCAGTCAGCATGTAACACGCAAACATTCAGCAGACACACAGAGAAAGACACAGGGAAGGGACAGGCGGAGGTGGTGTAAAGACACACATGGCATTCCCAAGCACAAAACTTGCAGGTTAACAAAATCTGCATTGAGCGGACAGTACAGTAGGCAGGAGGAAAGTCCAACGAGCAGGAGCACCACGATCGCGAGAGGCTTGAAAGGGCTCATTGAGAGCCCCGTGATGAGCGACTAAGGCGCTCAGCATGGGGCTCGCGATGAGCGCCGAAGGGGATCAGTGCAAAGCAGGAGGAGAGGGGCTTGCAATGAGCACCGAAGCCACTCATTGTGAGCCACGCGATGAGCACCAGAGGCGCGCAGGGCTCACGATGAGCGCCGAAGGTGCTCAGAGAAGCAAAATACTCACATTGTGTGGCAAACAGCATTGATAGCCTTACAATTTTAATCTCGTCATTTTTGACGGGTAAGTTACTAGTATATATATATATATATATGTGTGTACTCTATCCCCCCCCCCCCATATTTTTGGGGGTTCCTACGCCCCTGGTATTAACATAAGTTTCCTGCAATGCTAATAATTATCACATCGCATCTCAAATGCTAACCATGCACTCAATGATTATATACAACTAACTTTGCACAATGCTTATAACTCGCATATCCCATCACACAAAGATAGGTGATCATAATTAACTGCTGAGAAATCATGTGTTGATAAATCATGCAGAGCTTTCCCTATTATTGCTAAGAATTCTTAAACAAATTAACACAATGTGAAATTGTCAGAACTTTTTTTACTCAATGCTGAATATTCATACCTAGCTTCCCAGAATAAATATCTACCCTAAAGTGAGATGTGGTAAAATTAGCTTGTTATTAAATAGCCCTGCATGTTAGTGGAGTACTAAAGAGTACTAAAGAACAGCGTTTACCCATCAATAGTCCTTTAGTAATATTATCTTTATTTGAAGAGTCATTGTAATAGCTTTCCAAAATGTAAAGTATTAAAGATCAATATAAACCGCTTTTAAGTTTATGGTGAGTGTGACATCACGTGGGAGGGGAAGCTTTGGGCTACTGTCGGACTATTGAGGGCCCTGACTTGACAAGGACCATTGGTATTCTTTCCTTCTTCTGTCCCTGGACTGTCCTCCCAGACTGAATAATTTAACTGTAACAGCTTTATTCTTATTGTGTGTCCTGTGGGATTGCAGATCCATGTTGTTTGTTGTGAGGGCCACAATATGGGTGTGATCAGAATTATTGTATTGCTGTGTGAATGTATTGATTTAATGATGGCAGCATTTTCAGGGAGTTTCATAAAGTGTATTAACAGGTCCCTGGTGCAAAGGGGTCACCGGTTATGAGGTGCTTGGATGTAGGGGATCCAGTTCAGTGGGGGAAGAGCTGGCAGTCACAAGGGGAAAGTGAACACGTAGGTGTGAATGGGGAAGCACGCTGGGGCAAATGGAGGGTCACGTACATCAGCAGGTGGAGATTAATTGGACTTGGTTATGTATAAATGTGCTCTATCATCAATAAAGGTTGTTGTCAGTCTGAACTACATAACTGATGTGTAGGCTTCATTCTGATAGAAAAATAATCATTATTACGGACATTATTGCTGCTGAACCTACATGGGACTCTGTTACAGTCGGTAACATTTGCTGGGTCACTCTACTGATTGCTGTGCTTTGCTGGGCGCTTTGGTGGATATAAGCCAATTGATACTGTTCCTGCTATTAAGGATATACAAAGAACCAGACAGTCCTACTCTGTAGATTTGAACTAGGTTCTTATCAAGCCCAACAGTAGCAGCTAGTAGGTTGTCAGTGAGTAAAAAGTTGATCTTTTGTGATAACTTACACCGACCTTAAACTGATTGCTGCATAGCTTTTGCAGCAGAACATACAGAAATGTTCTACACACTCAGTTTCTAAATGATTAGATGAGCACAAATCTAAATATAGGGACAAAACCAGTTGTTTTCAGTGTAAGTTTACTCACAGATCAGCATTTTTTATCAAGAATAAATTGAACGTCGATTATACTGAACTTTACTTACCATATAGGAAAGCTGGACCATTAACGTGGTAATTTAATGTGTTGCTTCCATATCTCTGTCTCAGAATATGGAAAGTACTTATGACTTAGCACAATATTCGTTTCTTATATAAATAGGTTACCTTTATTTATTGTTTTCATAATTTTTATTATATATTCTGTGTATCTAGACCTAAAGTAGTTATATATCAAAACCCATCTTGTAATGCAATTTTTTTTATTTGATAATTCTAGAAAAAAGAACATGTATAAAAGATTTTGAAAATACATTTTTGTCTTTCAAGTGGAAATGTTGCTTTTATCTACACATGCATGTTGTAGGCACAATGGTACAACTCAGGTTACATTCATGACTTTGCTACATCTGTCTCCTCTTCACATGTGACCTTGGACAAGACGATTAACTCCAATCAGATTAATGCTAGGAGACCCCCTGCTGTAGATAGTAATTGGGTGGCAAAGTGTAGTCATAGTGCAAACCTCCTCAAAGATTAATCAAACACACATGAAGCTTATTCAAACTAATGCATAAACATGTAAATTTGACTTAGATAATTTTATGCGCAGAGCTTTAAATATAAAATAATGTTATTTCTGTTTAACAATTTATTTTAGCATTTTGTTTTAGTGGCTTTTAAATCATTTTTTTGTGACAACAACAATAGGATATTAGTAAGCAGTAAATTTATGAAAATCTGTAGTTTAGGCTTAGTATATTCTGAAAAATTACATTTAATATGTGTTCCACAAAAGAATATTTAAAACACAAACAAATATTTTTTAATTACATTTTCAAAAGATACATACTTTTGCCAAAGGCTTTATATAATTTGTATTCAGCCCTCAAACCAGCTGGGCAGTGGGTCAGAAAGGTTAACACAATGTTTAGCAAAAAAAACATTGGCTATTGTTTAAACATATCTATAATTTATGCATTTTTTCTTTAGCATTATAATCTATACCGATAAAAAATTGTAGTTGTATTAAGAAAGTAGTATTTTTTTTGACAAATATACAGCAAATATACAATTTAAAATCATCATTGAATGATGCTAGCTGTTAACATCAACATATATCTTGTAAACTAAAGGCTCACCCTTTGCTTTCTGTGCTTTTTATAATTAAAAAAAGTCATATAACAATAGGTCTTACCACTCTTGATGTGCAGAAGCTAAGGAATATTTATCTATTATGAGACATAGTCATAATCATTTGCAGAGAATCTGCCTTCCAGGAGATTGGTAACCTACCTATAGAAACCTTTGTCATGAGCGTTTTAGGTGTTCTTGTTTAGTCATGTCCAAATCTCCATAACCCTATGGACCACAGCACACTAGGTACATCTGTTAGTCACCCCCTCTGAGTTTCATCAAGTTCATGTTCATTGCTTCAATTACCTTATCTATCCATCTTTCCTTTGCTGCCCCTTAGTTGGCCTTTAATCTTTCCCAGCATCACAGTCTTCTCAAGGAAAACATGTCTTCTCTTGACATAGCCAAACTATGATATGGCCAAAATATAAATAAAATCTTCCAGTGAACCGTTTGGCTTGATTTCCTGTAATAATGATTGATAGGATCTTTTTGCAATCCAATGGACTAAGCAGTTTTCCACACTGTCAAAGTCTTTAGAATAGAAAGATGAGGAAAATGTTTTTCTGGAAATGTCATGTTTGCTCTATTATCCATCGGACAATGGCAATTTGATCTCTTGTTTCTCGCTTCTGCGAAACCTGTCTTGCACATCTGGTAGTTCTCTGCCCATAAATTGTTGGAGCCGAGCTTGAGGAATCTTAAGCATTACGTTGCTGGCATGTGAAATTAGTGTAATTGTTCAATAACTGGAGCACTTGGCACTGCCTTTATTGAGATTAGAATGTAGCCTGTGTTTTTCCAATCCACGGGCCACTATTTGTTGGCATAATGTAAGCAACACTTTAACAGTATCATTGTGTAATTGTTAAAAGCAGGATACTGGAAAGTACACTATATAAAACTAGTTGAACACCCCCATTGGTAGATATAGGGAGGGAAGTGAGTGCATAATGTAGGATTCATGCATTAATGATTAACTTTTATTGGTATTGTTTAAAAATATTATGCAGAAACAACAAAATTATTAAAAAGCAATGATGAAAAAAATAATGTACCAATTAGATTTGTAGCTGCTGTCTATGTTTACAAATAAATGCCATATCACATATATAGTTGTGAGTAATACGGCTTGTTGCTAACGCTTGCTGGCTTGCGTAGCACGTCAGCTGCAACTGCGGCCCTCACAAAGGAGCTCCTTGCGATGGTGGAGATGAGCTCCATAGGCGCTCATCCCTACAACCCTGTACGCCTTAGGCAGGGAGCGCTGAAGACGCTCACTGCACTGGTGGAGATGAGAGCCATAGGCACTCATCCCTATGACCCCACACGACTTAGGCAGTTAGCGCCAAAGGCGCTCACTGCGCTGGTGGAGATGAGTGCCGTGGGCTCTCATCCCTACGACCTGCGGAACTACACATCAGCACAAATCTCAATTACACAATTCACAATGCGAGACCCGTAGCAGTGTGACAAAAAATGCGTGGAAAAGATCATCCCTATGACCCGCGGAACTACACATCAACAGAAATCTCAATTACACCATTCACAATGCAAGACCCGTGGCAGTTTGGAAAAAAACGCGTGGAAAAATGACGGTCCGTAACACTTGCAAAAAGGAAAGCGGCACGACCCGGTCAAAAAAATACGAAGTTAACGGCCGAACCGCACACGTACAAAAACAACAATAACACCACCAAAATTAACACAAATACAATCAGTGCACAGGGTTCTCAGAGAACCATAAGTAGAGCAGAGGAGAGGATCGCAATGAGCACCAAAAGCGTTCAGCACGGGGCTTACATTGAGCGCTGAGAGTGCTCAGAGGAGCAAAAGTACATGAGGGGAGAGGCTCGCAGTGAGCGCCGAATGCGCTAATCGCGGCACTCACAATGAGCAGAGAGGGTGCTCAGAGGAGCAAAAGTACACCAGGGGAGAGGTTCGCAATGAGCTCCGACGGCATTCAGCGCAGGGCTTGTAATGACCCCTGGAGGTGCTCAGACGACCAAAAACCTTACATTGTGTGCCAAACAGCATTCCCAGACTCACAATTTTATTGACCGTAATTTTTTGACAGGCAAGTCGCTAGTTTATATATTTTTGGTATACCTTATTTATCAAAATACCTTGTATGGTTTGCACAATAATACGGGTGCTTATTCGTTGTAATTATATCAGGTAAATAATGAGGCGACCAGTTCAGCCAAATATTTGGGAAGCAGTGAAATGTAACTTTCAATCAATTTATGCTCATATGCTCATCAACAGGGAATTCAGAACCTCAGACTTATACCTTCAAATTGGCATATGGTCACTCTTGTGAATCCAGTTAACAATTCTGTCTGTAATCAGAGTCAAAACTGTCTCCTAACATATATACTTATCTATTGTAAAAATGTTACAGTGAAAACATGCCTATAAACACATGTAACTCCAAGCCACCAGTAAGAACGTCCTTGAAGCACTACGTGCTAAAATAGAATACTTATCTAAGTATATAAAGTGGAGCTCTCTATCTTGTGCAGAAATACTGAGCTAGTAGGACCGCCATTTGTCCTCTGACTGGCTGAGATTTGGCTAAGGCTGACTGTCCTAAATGCTAAGAGGCTTGAGAAGCATCAGATTAGCTTGGAGTTGTATACTATCAATTTTGCAGCTGAAACCATTGACGCACAGCAGTGACGTCATCACAAGACGACACAAAGAGGCCTGACATGCACGTTTCGCGTTCGCTGGCTTCTTCCTCTGCATCCATACTAATGGGCGCATTCCAACTAGTTTTATATAGTGTACTTTCCAGTATCCTGAAGGATTGTTATTTGCACTACTAGTTGACAATAAGGATAAGGTGTTTTACATTTACTTAAATTCAGCTTACTATATATATTTTTGAGCCCCCCATTTTTCCCTCAAATGAGAGGGATTGTGATATTTGGTGATTCACTATGATTGAATAAGATGGGGGCCTATTTACATTAGATTATTACAGTAGGTTTGGATGTGTCCTTGCCATATCCTTATGTTCCCAGTGCCTGCTTCTCTCTCTATTTTTTAGAATTGTTAAAAGCACTCACCTGAAAAGTCTCCACATCAAGCAACCCCCAAAGTTAGAGTTAAGTTCTAACCTAATATTCACTGAAAGTGTAACACTGTAGATAATATTAGAAGTTTCTCGGAAGTGGATGATTCTGCTTCTGATACTATAGATAGAGATGGATTTAGCGTTGTTTCAAAGCACTGAAATTCCATCAGTGTGGTGTACTTTGTATGATAATGAAAGTATTCTCAAGATGGAATGTTTAAAATGCCTGGTATCCTACAGTCACCTCATAGACAGCCTTATGGTGTCTATCTATCTGATCTAAGTTCAGTGTATAGATATTCTGTATTATGAGTATCTCAGAGTCATAATATAGAGCAGTTTGTTTGTTATTATTTTTTAAATGGTTATATGAAATTGAGCTGGATTATGAATGCATCAGAATTAGTGGTGTATAAAAAAATTTGCATGAAAAAATACCAAAATAAACATTTAAACAGTTACCCTAAAGTTTTCTATCAATATTAACACCCCCTGAAAATCCCAGCAAAAATAAGCATACATTATACATTGTATATTTTTGGTCTGTGAATTGAGCTGCTTCTTTCCTTCAGATTTCTGTAATACCCAGAACAAGGTCTGTGTCCCTTCATTCACTGACTGTTTTATCTACATCCCTGATGAACCTACCCACAAGCCCCAGTGATTTGCCCCTGTAGACCACCCCCCCCCCCCCCCGGCCCCAGTGGTTTGCCCCATCACCATCCCCAGCCCCAGTGAATTGCACAGCCCATGAACATTCTCTTCCTCAAATTTGATTTAGGCTTATTCGCCTAAAAGACAGATTAGAATAGGAAGAAGAAGCTGAAATGTTTTGTTTCAGTACAATTATAATTTGTCAGAATTCATCACGGAGAGGGTGTATGTCTAAAGAACAATTGTGTAACCGCACAAGCATTTTTACCTGAATGTCAATTTATGGTCCTTTAAGGACCCAGTGTAGAATCCTCATCTAGCTGGCTGCATACAGCATTGCTGATTGGCTGCAAAGCTGAGCATGTTCACATAGGCCCTCATTCAATTGCAATTTGGCCAATTGAATAGGGGTCTAAATAAGCACATAACATATTTTTTTAAAGAAGTTTTTAGTTAGTAAACGGTTTACTAACTAAAAACTTATTTAAAAAAAAATATGTTATGTGCTTATTTAGAGCACTGTTCAATTGGCCAAATAGCAATTGAATGAGGGCCATAGACAGGGTACATTTTTACAAAACCTAACCCTCTCAGGAGCCTAGCTTAATACTGGGGATGTAAACATCACCTGCAACATTTGTTTTTTTAATGCAAAGCAAAAGAAACCTAGTGCATGCAAATAAATGTAATCATACACTACTAATTCCCCTCTATCAGATGCATTCATAACCCAGCTCACTTGCATATACCTTTAAGCATCATTTAAAAACAAAGTCAGGTTTCATTCATCAAGATACAGCTAATTGCATTCAGGTGGACATTGTTTCTAGATTCTAGCAGGCTCCAAATCATATTATATACCTAGCTCTTCACATATTTTGTAAATAAACATAATGTAATTTATTTTCAAGCTTGTATCTTCCCATCTTTTAGAACCCTGTTACTATTAATATATTAACCTTTTTAGAATATATTGCATTTGTTATTGTTATCATCAGTATATTGAGCATTATCTGGCGCATGCATCAAGCAATGACCAAAGTGTTTGTGAATATTATTAAATATTATATTAAATATTATTACAAAGTGTTCAATGAGCAATGTTAAAACTTAGTTTATATGATGAACTAATAAGAAAATTGGATCAAGGCAACTCAGTATTCAGTTTGGAATATGGAGTACAATTTTGGAGGGGCTAAACTATGGAGAAAGTCTAATCAAATTAAACTTATTGTCTCTAGAAAATATGTGCTTATTTTCTCTAGAAATAGAGGGGATATAATTACCTTAAATAAGTACTTAAATGATCAATATACTGTAAGGCCTTATCTTGGGATCTGTCTGTGCCCAGAGGTTTTCATCTGACAAGATTAGAAGGTTAGAAGAAAAAAGATTCCATCTTAATGAAGGACAGTCAGACTGTGGAACTTTCTACTAAAGGAGGAGTATTATTGATACAGGGATTAAACTCACGGCCAGAATTTTGGGGTGATCCTCTGAATCAATTATTAATGAATAATTAACAAGTCACTAATTACAAGGATCAGAGGAGATCTAAAAGTTTGGACTAAAAGTCTTTAGTGGTAAAAAGTAATTTACACCACAATCCAATGTTCAACAATGTAATTTTTTTCACTAGTATGAACTCAACTTTATGAAACCTAAAACTTCTGGTGTGCGTTGACTTTACTACAAGATATATGTCTGAAATTATAAAGCACTGTCTGCAAGTACAGGAAGTGACTAGCGGACATTTTACACAGAGCACCCAAGATGCCTGGAGCTGGCTCCTTCCCCAGCCCTCCCATTTCTTCCAGCAGTGCTGCTCCTGCCCATGAGGAGAAGGGGCTTCAGGAGCCTAATCCTGTGAGTCCATAGCACAGTTAGCCTTATATTCTTCCTAGTTGCCCTCTAGTAAACAGAATAAATGTAAATGGTGTGTGAGTGTGTATTATGTGTATGTGATGTATGTGTGAATGTATGGTGTGTGAGTGTGTATGTATGTGATGTGTATACGTATGTGGTGTGGGTATATATCTGGTGTGTGTGTATATGTATGTGTGTGTGATGTGTGTGAGTGTCTGATGTGTGTGTGTCTGTGATGTGTATGTGTGCAATGTGTGATGTTTTTTGTGTATGTGTTGTGTATGTGTGTGATGTGTGATATGCTGTGTGTATGTGTGTGATGTATGTGTGTGATGTATTTGTGTGAGTGAATGCTTACATACATCAAAGCAAAAAACGGTAGTGCACACTACATGTGCACAAGGGTGCCTTAGTGGCTCAAAAAAAGTAAATGTGGCCCTGCACATAATGATATGATCTGCTGCTTGGGTCATGCATCTAAGTGCTTCCAGTGCTTTCAGGAGTGGAGATATAGCACTTTTTACAGGGGTTGTAAAAGCAGGAGAGTGTGCATAACTACTAAAGGTGCATACAAATGAAAGTCCACATTTGTGGCTCCCAAACACTAGTGCAATTTACGAGCTGGGAGAAGGAAGGTGCCATTACACAGCCAAAAGCCCTTAATAACTGTACAATCTTTATATCTCTACAAGGATCAGAAAAAAGAATGAGCTTCTTGGACTGACATGATTTTTTTCAACACAGTTACTATGTAAGTTCTCCATGTTTTGTCCTCCTTGCTTCAAAAGCTTTAAAAGCTCACTAACAATCACCTATTTACAGAAGTTTATAATCTATATCCATAATGTGCACAATCTGCATACTCTGTTGTGTCCATATGTCTCAAACACATGGCCTATAACCCATTGTTGCAACCTATTGACTCAATTAATGCCACCATGCATTTAGTACTCTCCTGTTGGATGCGGAGGCTGCACAGGATCCCTGGGTCAGGCCCTAGCATCGCGTGACCCAGCGGAGCCTGTAAAGGCTAAATAGCAATCGGGAGCATCAGGGGCGGGCAGAACAGCGCAGTCTCCAGCTGAAACGGACGGAAATAAGTTAAAGTAGGAGGTTGAAACTGAGAACCATATCCCAGCTATACAGCACATAAGGGGCAGTGTGAGAGTGCTTTGTGTGTGTGTGTTTTGTGTATTTTCCTGTCGTTTTTGTGGTCTGTTTTGTCAGTCTTGGGTGGGTGTTTTGCTTGGGCCCAGTATGGATGCTGAGAACATAGAGGCCTTGCTGGCTGAGGTTAGGACCCGGGCCTTAAGCCAAGGGGTCAGGTAGGTGCAGGACAGGCTGGGACCACCCATGCCTTCTGCAGGAGGCCCTCCTTACATTGCACAGGCTCAACCTGTAGTGGCTGGTGGCCTAGGCAATAATGGAGGTGCTAGCGGGCTATCCCCCCATCCCAATAGTGCAGAGCCATTAGACCCCCGTCCAGTGGAGTGCCAGGCCAAGGGAGCAAAAGGGGATACAGGTCAGGGCAGTCAGGACCCTATACCCCTCAGGCAAGGGAGAGCCGGGCCCATGGGCGGTGAGGGTGAGGGCCTAGAACTCCAACCACCACCAGTCATTTTGCAAAGGACAAGAAACACCCCTCTACAGCCCTGTAAAGGGGAGCAGGGGGTAATAAAATAGAGCCCTAAAAAAGCTCCTGCAGATCCTCATTGTGCCGACCATGCAGTCCCTTCTATTTCCCGTACTAACAGCGCTTCTGGTGCTTTAGAGGAACGCAGCCGCGGCGGGGAGCTGGGCATGGCGACTACACGAGAAAGAAGGAACAGAGTTGTCAGAGAGATGAACAGCCAAGACAGCATGGTAGTGATCGATGACGTGCCTGTGACAGCGGCAGTGGCGAGGCCGGCGCGCCCCACTAGAGCTAGAAAGACCACAAGCAGGTACAGTCCACTGCTATTCACCCACACCCCCTTAAGACGATAGAGAGCTGAGACTGAGGGCGTTACGGTTAGGCCGCAGCGAAAGGTGACTAATCCTGACCCACAGGTAGACCTTGTAACGCCACAAGAAATGTCAGGGAAACTTGTACAGAGGGCAGCAGAGGCTGCTGGTGCTAGCCCATTCCAGCCGCGCAAGCTTAGGTGAACATGACCAGTCCTCAGGGGAGTAGCAGACGGTATGGGCACGGGCGTGCAGGTCACGGAGAGCTAGTGACTGTTCCTCTTGCACCCACAGGTCCAGAAGAAGATCAAGATCAAGGAGTATGAGATCTTGCCGTTGCAGTTGTGCCTGCACGGGATCAGAGAGAGGACGGAGCAAGCGGAGGGCCAGACGGTCAGAGTGCCCAAGGCGTCAAGAGAGACGAAGGACACCCCGTTGGCAGAGTCAACTCCGAGGCTTCCAGAAGCAGGTGAGGTCCCAATGGTGGGAAGAGTAGAAGAGGCAGAAAAATGTGAACTGCTACACACTAAAGGGGGTTTCCTTGGGTCTCTTAAGACCCTCTTAGCCACACACAACATTGCAGTAAGCGAGCAGGAAATGGGTGCATGGATAGGGGGCTTAGCGAGGGGCGCGTGGGCCTATCAATACAACAATGAGGCAGTGGGGCCAGTAGCACCGGCCGCGGTAGTGGCGGCAACGGGGCCCTCAGAGGCAGTGGGTGTCCCGGGCCCGTAAGCAGGCAGTACCAATGCAGCAGTTACCGATGCAGCCATGAGACCAATTGTCTTGTGCTCATTGGACAACTTGGGGGCGCATCTTCCCCAGGATGTTAAAGAAAAAATCTGGAGGAGGGAATTTCTTGAATTGTTCTCTCTTCTTCCCATGGCCAGACAAATGGACACGGGCGAGAGGGGGCTTCGTGATGGCGATGAGCGTCGCTGGTCGGAAAGGCGGCTGCCTAGGACCTTCGACACATGGCTGCAGGCTTTCTCCATTATAGGCTGCGTGCTATGTGAGCGACATCCCGAGCAAGGTTCGGGTTTGTTTGTCTACATAGACGAGATGCGCAATGCCCACAAAGTATACAGGGCATGGCGTGGTGGCGGTATGACGAGGAATTCCATCAGTACCTGGCATCTAGGCCCGTGATGGCATGGAGCTACAAAGCAGTGGCATATTGGCTGAACATTATGACACCTATGCGCGTCATGCCGCCCTTTCGTACCGGATCCGGTGGGGTCAAGGGCCCCACCACAGCCGTGGCTACGGGTCTAAAGACCTGTTTTGCCTACAATGAAGGGGTATGTAGATGGGCCCAAAATTGCAGGTTCAAGCATGCGTGCTCCACCTGCGGCGACGAGCACCCCCTCGCTAGATGTACCAGGCCCAAGGAAGGGCGCAGATCAGAGCCCCTGCAAAAGGGCAAGACGCCCATACGCCTCCCCAACATGCTGCGGTGGCTAAAATGCTACGGTAGCGTGGCGGGCAATCTCGCCACGGCTCGCCTCCTGGAAACGGGTTTCCAGGAGGGGTTCTGGATCCCATGCGCAACAGAGCTGCGGAGGTCCAAGGCACCAAACTTGCGGTTGGTCCGGAAATTCCCAGGACTAGCGGAAAAGTACGTGCAAAACGAGGTGCAGCTGGGTAGGATGGCGGGGCCATTTGTTTCCCCTCCTATTCAGGATCTGGTCGTTTCCCTCTAGGCGTTGTTCCCTAAAAAGAGAAGGGAAAATTTAGGTTGATTCAGCACCTCTCCCACCCCAGGGGGAGGTCGGTCAACGATGGGATCACAAACGATCAGTCGACTGTATCCTATGAATCTTTCAACCGGGCTGCCGAGATGATTAGGCAAAAGTGGACATCAAAGCAGCGTTCAGGTTGTTATCGGTTCATCTGTCGAGCCACCGGCTCCTAGGTTGTTTTGTCGATGGCTGCTATTTCATCGACCTATGCTTACCTATGGGGTGCTCAATATCATGTGCCTACTTTGAGGCGTTCAGCTCATTCTTACAATGTGTTGCGGGGTACAAGAGCATTAGGCACTATCTGGATGACTTTCTGTTTGTCGGTCCAGCAGGGCAAGATACTTGCCGTTTCATCTTGGAAGTGTTCACTAAAATCTGTCTGGATTTTGGGGTACCGTTAGCCCATAACAAAACTGAGGGCCCCACAACGAGGAATTCAGATCGATTCCAAGACAATGGAATGCAGTCTTCCCCGGGTAAAAGTGGCGGACATGAGAGCGGAGCTCAACGCGCTGGAATGATCGCGTAGGGTGTCACTGCGACGATTGCAATCCATCATGGTGAAGTTGAACTTCCCCTGTAGGATTATCCCCATGGGGAGGATATTTTGTAGGAGAATGTCTCTCGCTACTGTAGGCATCGTGAGGCCACATCATTTTATCAAAGTATCACGGGCCATGCGGGATGACGCACGTGTATTGTCGGTTTTCCTGGCCGAGTTCAATGGGACTGCGCTTATTCACAGAAGGAGAAGCGCCGATTTGGAACTTTTTACTGGCGGATCAGAGTCAGTTGGTTGCGACGCATATTTTCAAGGAAGTTGTCTTACAAAGAACCTGACATTTCTCTAACTATTTCCCATAGTGGCGGCAGTTCACATATGGGGTTCGGAGTTTCGGGATCGGCGTGTGTTATTCTACACAGATAGCATGGGCGTTGCACAAGCGGTGAATAACCTCACTGCAACTTCCATACCGTTGGTACGATTACTTCGTCACTTCGGTTCAGGGTGTTGGCCCCCTGGGCGAACGTGCTGGGGGAGGCCATTCCCACAGAGATCTGGTAGCTTGGAGCTGCCAAGTAATGAGATTTATCAGACAGTCTGTTGCCCCTGCGACATGGACCGCGTACAAAATGGAACAACCTAGTTAAGATGGCCGGTGGGTCTACATCAGAGGATAAGACCCTAGGGATACTGCTTTGGTTTCTGCTGCGGTGTGTCGAGGAAGGCGAGACAAAAGCCCTAGTTGAGAGACAGGTCACGGCTCTGGCTTTCATGTTTAAGCTGGCACCTTACAAAGGAGGGACCTACAAAGGAGTTTATAGTGCGCAAGGTGGTGCCGGTTTAAGGGGGATCACAGGCCAGATACCAGGCGCAGGTTTTGGTGGTAACGTGCAGGAACCCCTTTGAATCTCTGCTTTTCCGTACGGCTTTTTCCCTGGCATTCTTCGGAGCGTTCTGGATAGGGGAGTCACGAACAGTAGACACGGTTCCGGGGGAGTGCAGTTGGTGGATACCTGTCTAAGGGAAGGCACGGTAGTAATATCGTTACGGAGTACTAAGACTGACCATTTGGGCAAAGGAAAAGAGGTGGTGTTGCACCGGGTTGGCACGGAGTGCTGCCCTTATGGGTGTATGGAGGAGTACCTTAGACAGCAACCGGCGGGATGGTGTTCGCTGTTGGTTCATGCCGATGGGACAGAGTTATCCCGTTATCAATTTGAGTGCACTACACAGTCTGGGTTTAGAGCAGTCAGAGTTCGGAACGCACTCTTTCCGAATCGGGGCTGATACCGAAGCAGCTAGGTTAGGCTTGCCTGACGCAGCAGTGAAGCGTATCGGGAGATGGGAGTCGGAAAGTTTTAGGTCCTAAGTGCAGCCTTAGGCAGTAGTCTAATAGATGTTTCTTTCTGCTTTCAGGAGGACAGAAGCAACTGTGGATCGTGGGCCATTCGTACGTGTACTGGGCCCACAAGTTAGCCGCAGCTACAGAGGACAAGACACAACTGGACTTCCCTGTTACGGACTTGCACGTGCAGTGGTTCGGGATTCGAGGCCTGCGGTGGGCGCAGGTGGATGAACTACTGGAAACGTACGCCCTGCGCCCAAGTCGGTGGTAACGACTTGGGGATGGTCTCCATGCGGAGGATGTTGAAGGTGATGAAGCAGGACGTGGAAAGATAGCTGAAGAAATTTCCGGGGGTGTTCCTGATATGGTCCGAGATAATAAAGAGATGCTCATGGAGGAACGCTCGGGATCCTGTCGGGTTGGACAGATTGCGTCAAAAGATCAACCAACAGTTATCAAGTTTCATCAGAAAGCTGGGTATCATCGCCATCCGATACAAGGAGTTTGAGACGGTCTGGGCCGACAAGTTCTTTGGAGAGGATAAAGTGCATTTGACCGAAATCGGGCTAGAGTTACTCATGCTGGAATTCAGGGAGAGTGTTGCACGGGCCTTAGCTTTAATTGACAGCAGGGGGGATCGCAGTCTCAGTAAGGGGTCCCTCGCTCGCTCTGTGGCGGGAGGTGAGTTGCCCGGCCCACTGGCCTAACTGGGTGTGGCCCTACCTCACAGGACGTGCTTAATATAAGCATTGGGGCTTTGGGCAGGGCCCAAGGCGTGAGGTCACTGTCCGTGGCCGGGCTCCACCCCCTGGAAGGTATTATGTAAATTATATACAGGTTTTTATGTTTATGTTAAAATTGTTATTTATGAATAAAAGCTGTGGCCTGTGTTTCTCCCAAATCGGTCGTGGTGTCAATTATTTCACAAAAAGCCTAAATGGATCATGCCTGGGTCATGTCTCATACTCCCATCAATGTCCTCTAGTTTGTAAACTATTTGAAGTTTAGACCTCAACTTTGTTGCAACAAATGTTTTGTGTCCTTATGGTATTTTACTGTTTTTGCATTTCTGCATACCTTTACATCTTTATAATTCACTTATTGTACAATTTTACTGTACCCTAATAAAAAATCAGTACAGAAACTACTGGAGCTTCTTAAATAAAAAGTCATAACAATTTCTTAAAAGCACATCACTTATTATTTAAGTACACATGTAGTTATGAACATAAAGGGTGGTGGGCAAAGTACTGAAACCAACATGACAGGAGCTTACATTTACCCTTCAAGTTATCAGCTTAACAGCTCTATATTAAAGACTTTAGTGTGGGCAATGTGAATCAATAAATAATAATAATAATAAATAAGTGGTTTTGCCATGGACCTATTATGCTGAAAAATCCTTAACAGGCTTAATAATTAAGTAATTTTAAACAGCTGAATCACTGTTTAGCCTATTTATCAACTGATGACCTCCAATGCTATTGTAAAGATTTATCATATACTGTATATACTCGAGTATAAGCCGATCTGAGTATAAGCCGAGGAACCTAATTTTACCACAAAAAAGGGTGAAAACGTATTGACTCCAGTATAAGCCAAGGGTGGAAAAGAGGCTCATCGCCCAAGTGGTGTGAGTTGTAGTGACTTAACAGCTTGCCTCGCTATGCGAGGCTTGCAGGCGATAAGAGCCTTCGAAGCTCATCGCCCAAGTGATGTGCGTGTAAGTGCCTTAATGGCTCGCCTCGCTATTCGTGGCTCGCAGACGATGAGCGCCCCAAGTGTTGTGCGTTTTAGTGCCTTAACGGCTCGCCTCGATATGCGAGGCTTGCAGGCGATGAGCGCTTTCGGTGCTCATCGCCTAAGTGCTGCGAGTTTTAGTTACTTAACGGTTCAGCTCGCTAAGCGAGGCTCACAGACAATGAACGCCCAAGTTGTACGCACCACGCAAAGCGTGACTACGTCTCGTAGTTCGACAATTATAATGTGATTACTTATCTCATATTTTTTAATGACATTTTTAAGATCAGTATAAAATGTTGGTGGGTTAAAAGCATAAGGTTGTTTTAAAGACAATGGCATCCACTCATATCTAGAAAAAATTCTCCCACCATAAAACCTAATAAAATCAGCGGTTTTGTCATTATACTCAGTTTTTATTACCCAATAAGATAAAAGCTTAAGCCATAAACACTTATCAATATCCGGCATTTTTTTCCCCTAGTTCACACTTCCTGCTAATTTTATCTCTGACAACATAACAAAGTCAGAGGTGCTCATCAGAGAACGAACTAACCTTAATAGGTTAGTTCTATAGCCATGATAAGCTACTCTGAGAGCAACCTCTTTTAGCTCACTTGTGCCCTTCACAGGGAGAAATATCCTGTAGTATATCAGTCTGGTCCCACTCAAAAGAGTGACCCAGCCCCGAAATACCAGGCAATTCTACCCTGAACAGGAGAAACAGCAAACCCCAGACGCGTTTCGGCCTTTATGGGCCTCGTCAGTGAGGTGCAGCTGAACTCCCTAAGGCACAGTGAGCAAGGGGTCCACGTCTGGAGTCCCCTATTACCTTTAGGGAGACTAAACCCTAAAGGTAATTTGCATATACAACATAACAAAGTCAGAGGTGCTCATCAGAGAACGAACTAACCTTAATAGGTTAGTTCTATAGCCATGATAAGCTACTCTGAGAGCAACCTCTTTTAGCTCACTTGTGCCCTTCACAGGGAGAAATATCCTGTAGTATATCAGTCTGGTCCCACTCAAAAGAGTGACCCAGCCCCGAAATACCAGGCAATTCTACCCTGAACAGGAGAAACAGCAAACCACAGACGCGTTTCGGCCTTTATGGGCCTCGTCAGTGAGGTGCAGCTGAACTCCCTAAGGCACAGTGAGCAAGGGGTCCACGTCTGGAGTCCCCTATTACCTTTAGGGAGACTAAACCCTAAAGGTAATTTGCATATACAACATAACAAAGTCAGAGGTGCTCATCAGAGTAGAATTGCCTGGTATTTTGGGGCTGGTTCACTCTTTTGAGAAATATCCTGTAGTAGGATATTTCTCCCTGTGAAGGGCACAAGTGAGCTAAAAGAGGTTGCTCTCAGAGTAGCTTATCATGACTATAGAACTAACCTATTAAGGTTAGTTCGTTCTCTGATGAGCACCTCTGACTTTGTTATGTTGTATATGCAAATTACCTTTAGGGTTTAGTCTCCCTAAAGGTAATAGGGGACTCCAGACGTGGACCCCTTGCTCACTGTGCCTTAGGGAGTTCAGCTGCACCTCACTGACGAGGCCCATAAAGGCCGAAACGCGTCTGGGGTTTGCTGTTTCTCCTGTTCAGGGTAGAATTGCCTGGTATTTTGGGGCTGGTTCACTCTTTTGAGTTGGACCAGACTGATATACTACAGGATATTTCTCCCTGTGAAGGGCACAAGTGAGCTAAAAGAGGTTGCTCTCAGAGTAGCTTATCATGACTATAGAACTAACCTATTAAGGTTAGTTCGTTCTCTGATGAGCACCTCTGACTTTGTTATGTTGTATATGCAAATTACCTTTAGGGTTTAGTCTCCCTAAAGGTAATAGGGGACTCCAGACGTGGACCCCTTGCTCACTGTGCCTTAGGGAGTTCAGCTGCACCTCACTGACGAGGCCCATAAAGGCCGAAACGCGTCTGGGGTTTGCTGTTTCTCCTGTTCAGGGTAGAATTGCCTGGTATTTTGGGGCTGGTTCACTCTTTTGAGTTGGACCAGACTGATATACTACAGGATATTTCTCCCTGTGAAGGGCACAAGTGAGCTAAAAGAGGTTGCTCTCAGAGTAGCTTATCATGACTATAGAACTAACCTATTAAGGTTAGTTCGTTCTCTGATGAGCACCTCTGACTTTGTTATGTTGTATATGCAAATTACCTTTAGGGTTTAGTCTCCCTAAAGGTAATAGGGGACTCCAGACGTGGACCCCTTGCTCACTGTGCCTTAGGGAGTTCAGCTGCACCTCACTGACGAGGCCCATAAAGGCCGAAACGCGTCTGGGGTTTGCTGTTTCTCCTGTTCAGGGTAGAATTGCCTGGTATTTTGGGGCTGGTTCACTCTTTTGAGTTGGACCAGACTGATATACTACAGGATATTTCTCCCTGTGAAGGGCACAAGTGAGCTAAAAGAGGTTGCTCTCAGAGTAGCTTATCATGACTATAGAACTAACCTATTAAGGTTAGTTCGTTCTCTGATGAGCACCTCTGACTTTGTTATGTTATTTTATCTCTTGTCAGCTTTTCCATTCTTGAAGCCCATAACAAATAGAAAATGTATTTTGAATTACACAGCTTTTTTGCAAAGCCAAGGTTGGATTATACACAAGCTGGGAATCCTACCCACGGACAGACGTTTCAAGGTGACTGCCTATCATCAGCGTAGGGCGAGATCCCAGCATGTGCAGTGGATATTTTCAGTAGGTAGTTCACCACAATCATTTAATATATGGTGGGCAAAAAAGCGATAGAATCCCTCTACTGTACAAAAAGTCTACACACCCCTGTTAAAATGTCAGGTTTCTGTGCTGTAAAAAAATGAGACAAAGATAAATCATTTCAGAACTTTTGTCACCTTTAATGGGACCTATAAACTGTACAACTCAATTTAAAAACAAATGGAAATCTTTTAGGTAGAGGGAAGAAAAAATAAAAAAATAAAATAATATGGTTGCATAAGTATGCACACCCTTAAACTAATACTTTGTTGAAGCACCTTTTGATTTTATTACAGCACTCAGTCTTTTTGGGTACGAGTCTATCAGCATGGCACATTTTGACTTGGCAAGATTTGCCCACTCTCCAAATATGTCAGATTGTGAGGGCATCTCCTGTGCACAACCCTCTACAGATCACCCCACAGATTTTCAATCGGATTCAGGTCTGGGCTCTGGCTGGGCCATTCCAAAACTTTAATCTTCTTCTGGTGAAGCCATTCCTTTGTTGATTTGGGTCGTTGTCATGCTGAAAGATGAAGTTCCTCTTCATGTTCAGCTTTCTAGCAGAAGCCTGAAGGTTTTGTGCCAATATTGACTGGTATTTGGAACTGTTCATAATTCCCTCTTAACTAACTTAACTATCTTAACTAAGGCCCCAGTTCCAGCTGAAGAAAAACAGCCCAAAGCATGATGCTGCCACCACCATGCTTCACTGTGGGTATGGTGTTCTTTTGGTGATGTGCAGTGTTGTTTTTGCGCCAAACATATCTTTTGGAATTATGGCCAAAAAGTTCAACCTTGGTTTCATCAGACCATAACACCTTTTACCACATGCTTTTGGGAGACTTCAGATGTGTTTTAGCAAAATGTAGCCTGGCTTGGATGTTTTCTTTGTAAGAAAAGGCTTTTGTCTTGCCACTCTACCCCATAGCCCAGACATATGAAGAATACAGGAGATTGTTGTCACATGTACCACACAGCCAGTACTTGCCATATATTCCTGTAGCTCTTTTTATGTTGCTGTAGGCCTCTTGGTAGCCTCCCAGACCAGTTTTCTTCTCGTCTTTTTTTCAATTTTGGAGGGAGATCCAGTTCTTGGTAATGTTACTGTTGTGCCATATTTTCTCCAGTTGATGATGACTGTCTTCACTGTGTTCCATGGTATACCTAATGCCTTGGAAATTATTTTGTACCCTTCTCCTGACTGCTACGTTTTAACAGTGAGATCCCTCTGATGCTATAGAAGCTCTCTGTGGACCATGGCTTTTGCTGTGGGATGACACTAAGAAAATTTCAGGAAAGACCAACTACTTTTTTCTTCTCTCCACCTAAAAGATTTCAGTTTGTTTTTCGAAAGAGTTGTACAGTTTATAGGTCACATTAAAGGTGGAAAAAGTTCTGAAATGATTTATCTTTGTCTAATTTTTTTACAGCACAGAAACCTGACATTTTAACAGAGGTATGTAGACTTTTTATATCCACTGTATATATATACTAATATATACTAGCTACTTGCCCGTCAAACATGATGAGAATAACATTTGAAGACTGGGAATGCTGTACCTTCGGTGCTCATCGCGAGCCCCGCCGTGAGCGCCTTTGGCTATGTCAACTCTACGGGCCTCATGTGGCCTTCGCGTGGCTTGCAATGAGCGCCTTTTGATTGTTCGTGTAAGTGTTACTGTTTGCGCCGTTGTGTATTTTCTAAGTTCTGCGTGCCTGGCGTTGGTGAGCCTCATTTTCATCCTGTTTCAGAATTTTTTAAGTTTTTCATCCGCCATTTTTCCCCTCACCTAGCCGATTTTTGAGCGGCGGAAAACGGAAAATATTTGCAACTTCACTCCTAGGCTTCCTGGCTCTCCCGCTGTGCTGTATGTGAGTGTGTTATTATTTTTTTTCTAATTATTTTGTTGTTTTTTGGGTGTTTTCTAGTTACTCGTTTGAACGAACTGCATGCTTAAACTGGTTTGCCTCGCTTTGCAAGGCTCGCAGTGCAATGAGCACTGAACTGCTGAACTCCTCGCTTTGTGAGGCGAGTAGTTAAATAAGCGCCTTCCGCGCCCCTGGGAGCCAAAATCCTGCATGCCTGCACTGCTCGCCTCACTTTGCGAGGCTCGCAGTGCAATGAGCACCTTTGGCGCTCATTGGAGCCAAAGCCTAAGTCGTACATGAATCAACGGCTCGCCTCAATTAGCGAGGGCCGCAAGTGCATTAACAACATCGCAAACGTCTGCCAACAATGGCAACTATATATGTGATATATATAAAGTGGAAGGCAGGAGATTCGAACCTATGAGTTACATAAAAAAATATTTAAAACATATTGTTTACCAATGTACCACCACAGCCCCGTCATAAAGAGGGTGTAAATCCATTATTTATGCAGTTTCCTGTGGGACGGTTTCAAAGGCTAAACTACAATGACAATTAGTTAGAGTCAATTCTTGATCAATTTTAAAAAGGTTAAGAAATTTTCCATATTATTCCCACCCTCTAACTGATGGTGCAGAGCACGTATGGTGACTTTTTTGGTTCTTTAGCTGCTAGAAAATCCCGCCATCCAAATGTTTCAATTAGAGAACTGCTAGGGTTAAAAATCAACTCAATTAAGAAGGGGAGGATGTGATTAATGGACAATCAATGTTTTGTAACTACCTAATTGGCTGGTCTGATAAGCTATCTAACTGCACTTTTCCATTTTCTCCATGAAGTCAGAATGTCCCTTTCTCAGATGGAAAATCTTAGTTCTGTGGCACTGCCCTTAAAGGCAAGCATGTTGTATTGTGGGAAATGTTTTTTCTTTTGTACAATTCAGCCAGTCGGAGAGGAACTGGGTTTTTCTCTATGCCTAAAGCATGTCACTTTCTTGAAGGAGCACTGTATAGACCATAATGTCTGTTCTAACACATCTTTAAGTGCAAATAACATGAAACCAACTGCTGGCAGGCGCACCTTGGAAACATGGAGAACTTTATATGTCTGTGCCAGGATTTGGGATTTGATGAAGAAAGATAAATAGAGATAAGGTATTATTTTGGAAAGTGAAACAGCAGCAGATGAAAGCAGCATTTAAACAGATTAAATCTGAGACAGTGGTCTGACAAGATAGAATAGGGTATACATAACTGAGAAAGAAATATCATGTCTGCAATACCTTGGGCAAGAAAAGGACAGATCTAAAAAACAATTATATGTATGTGATAGCACCTAATAATGCATTAAATATGAGGAATAAATTCAAACCTAGAATTTAGTATGCTCTCAAAGTGTCGGTATAGTTGGAAAAATAGTAGTTTTATTAACAAATTATTATTTTTTTTGCAAACATTTTTTGAGAAAAACATGTTTTTACTTGCTTGAAACATGTAAGGAATGGCTGTCTATGCATAATAATACAAATATATTATCTCCATTCCTGGAAATCATAATCATCCAATTCTGCTGATTTGATAGACTATTCTAAAGAGTAATTATAAATTCAAAGCAGTATATTTATTGCCTAGAGCTTTAGATGAAATAAAGCAAATAAATATGCTTAATATGACTGATATGACCTTAGATTGTAAGGTCTTAGGTATAGATACTCCTATCTACACTATTTAATTTTTCTTTTAACATATTTATTATTGAGTTTTTTGTTGGTGCCGCCCATTGAACATGGATGGTACAATACAAACACATACATATATATAAATAGAATAAAAAATGTAATATATAAAAATGTATAAAATTAATATATTTTATTAATTACACTATATAATATTATGAGATAAATAGCAAACTATACTAGACTGCAGGAAAGTACGTAGGAGGTGGATTCCAATAACAAAAGCAATAGTTTCCCTACATATTACATAGCTCTTACTTTTTCCTCGGCTGCTATAACATAGTTAGAAAATCGGAATACAAGATGGATGATATCTCTCAGCAGTTAGGAAATTTCATGAATGTGCTGACAAACTGAGGCACTTACACTTAACCTATTCCCACAGAGACTGCCAGAAACCGTCCTTAAAAGAGATGCTCTCTAAATTCAATTAGCAGCAGAGAGGCGGTTTGATCAGCTGGAGAGAAAAAAAGAATACTTTTTGCCTGCATTTGTTTCTTTCTTCCTTTGCTCCAAAACCACTAAATAGTTAGGTTTTCAATCAGACATTCTGTGTTGCAGTTTGAGATCTCCTCTCATCAATGATCACTGAACAATCAAATGACTTCTTAAAAAAAATGGTGAGTTAAGAAGACTTCTCCACTCCCTGGAGATTAGTGCCAGGAACTGCAATAAAACTCAAGAGCTATCTTTGATCTTCCAGCAACTTGTCCTTTTCTCCTGTTACTCGAAACCCTGCATTATTATTAAGCTTGAGTAGATTGCTTTCAGTTTCTAAAATATTTACTCTCCTGTCTCCCATTGGGGCTTTTCTACAATAAAAAGACTCTACATTTGTTTTCACTTTCCATAAATGAATTAAGCAGTTTTGTACTGTACTCATCATTGGCAATAATAATGTACTCTGAGTAACTTAAAAGGGAACATTCCTTTCCTCACCCACTGTTTACTGAGCACAAAATAAAATAAAAAAATCAGCTAGGCTTTCAAGTAGAGTGTTTAGTTTGTTTTTCATTTCTAATGATCTCTTTTAAAGGATACCTAATGCAATGGCCGGCTTTTAAAGGGAAAGTGCCACAGTAACACTGAGTTGTTTGCTTTGTGGACAAAAAAAAAGATTCAAAGTTCAAAGGGACATGTTTGATTGTGTGCTTTTTTTTACTCTCCTTCATCCCTTCATAACCATAGTTTAATGAATTTTTATTAGAAAAGCATGGCTGCACTTATGAAAAAAAAAGGTTTTCTTTGAAATCAGGAGGGGACCATGTTTTCCCTGGCATAGGCCTGTTAGTTTTTAATATCAGGTTTGCACTAAAGCTGACTCTTGATGCATTTTTGGGAGCATAAGCCAACAAGGTGGAAGCTAAAAGCAAGGGGATAATGCAGCCATATGGAAAAGAGAATGGAGTGATGTGGGGTGGGGAGGCCTATCCACCTTCCCTTGAAATATCACCCTGTTATTTTAATCCAGTGTTTAACATATATATTTTATGTTTTAGCCAGCAGTGTTATAAGGGAACAGTGGCCAAAATGTACTAAGCTACAAAGTTGTTTGCAGTGACTCTTTCCCATTGGAAGTAGCCATCCCACGTAGCCAAGACATCAGTGTTCTTAAAAGTCAATATAAAACATTTAGAAATGCAACCAAATGTAACCTAAACTGATTAACAGAAACTACATTGGATGTTTGCCTTTTTATTAGTTTATTTAGTAATAATTCAGTCTTTTTCAGCAGTAGATATGGCCACAATTCACAGTGAAGGATGAGTCTTATGTGTAAATTTACAAAGATTTTTCCCTATACTAATGATTTTGAATGTGATTTGCATTGTACAAGAATAACTAGATAAATAATTATTTATGAAGTTAAAGCATATACTAAGTAAATAATAAAAGAAGGATTAAATATTATTCCTTTTGTTAATTTGCAATTAATTATACTTGAAAAAATATATATTTATATAGTAATATTAGACCCCTGAATTCTGTCACAATATACTGCTCATACAATTAAAGTTAGTAATACTTACATATAGCATACATATGATACACACATCATTATATGTTACAGAGCTCACATCACATATTATAATTGTCTAACTACGAATCGTCGTCATGCTGTTTACGTGGTCCGTACGACTTTACGACTTAGCGATGAGCGCTGTAGGTGCTCATCGCCTGTGAGCCTCGCATAGAGAGGCGAGCTGTTAAACCCGGAGCACTTACGAGACGCGGGACAGAAAAAAAAGATATGACGCAAAAAATTATGAGATTAGCGGCCGGACTTAGAAAAACCATTACGACCTCGCAAAAATACGACCTTAACGTCCAAAACGCGTGCACCTGAAAACATTAAAAACACAATAAATACAAACAAAAAATATATAAAAAGGGGGGGCACCCAGGACCTCTGCAAGTGAAGTTACACCTCAATTTAAGTCTAAATTCCAGAGTTCAGACACACGAAAATCACCTAAGAAAAATGGCCGCCGAAAAAAACAAAAACGAGGCTACAGGACCCTAAACATGCAAAACACCACCAAGCACATACAGCTTTTCAAAAAAGCTGTACAAGGTAAAGATACACTCTTACCAAGGACGCAACATCATCCACAACCGCGTACCACATACACATTCGCCGCCATTTTACATACACACAAAAAATAAATAAAAAGCTTACCCACAGCAAGGGGGGGGGGCACCCAGGACCTCTGCAAGTGAAGTTACACCTCAATTTAAGTGCACATTCACGAGTTTACACACACGAAAATCCCCTAAGTTAGAGAAAAAATGGCGGCAGAAAAAAACGAAAACGAGGCTACACGACCCTAAAGCCACAAAACACCACCAAGCACATACGGATTTTCCAAAAAGCTGTACAAGATAAAGATACACTTTTAGTAAGGACGGAAAATCATACACACCAGCGTACCACATACATATTCGCGCCATTTCACAACACTAACTTACACAATGCGGAAGTACACAGCTACACTAACGGCTTTACCACAGCCTATTTACACTACACACTGCACACATTGCTGACACTTAAACCTCAGCTCCAGAACCGTGCAAACCTACATTGGATGCTGCAGGAACATCAAAACAGATTGTCAGCTCTTCAGCACAATGCTTCCTGCATATATTACTTAGAATTAGGTAAAGTATATTCATTTATTAATTTATTCATTATTTCATTGGCATACAAGAATACATATACACAAAAAATAAAAAATAAAAATAGCGCAATAAACACAAAAGACATTCACCGCGAGCCTCACAATCAATGCAAACGTTGCTCATACCACACAAAATTCACCAGGGGACAGCCTTGCAATAAGCGCAAAAAACACATCAGTCCCGACCTTGCAATGACAGCAAAAGCCCCTGTAATAAAAAAATTAAAAAAAAATAACAGCTGCGCAATGAATGCCAAAGGCGCTCATTGCGAGGCATGCGTTGAGTGCCGAAGGAGCTCAGCGCAAGCCTGGCAATGAGCGCTGAAGGTCCTCACGGTAAAAAATGTTTTACATTATGTCTAAAACCGCATTCCCTGGCTTATAATTTCATGCCCGTAATTTTTTGACGGGCAATTCGCTAGTAATATTACAATATTTCAAAGGTTATTGACCCCTGTGGGAAGTGGAAGGGGATATGGTGGTGAAAATGGTAGGGGCATAATGAGGAAAAACAACAAAAATGCTATTAAGGGTTTGGCTACTATAACTCTACCTTCACACCACAGTCTGTAGGTATGGGTACTGAAGATACACAGGCCCAAATAAAAACACAATTTACATATTAATGTAAATATATACCTGTTATAATATATATATATATATATATATATATATATATATATATATATATATATATATATAAAATGTAGTTCATTACCTTTGGTATGTGAAATACCGTAATTACTTCTACATATATTTGTTATTTGTGGCTACATTATTATAAAATCTAGAAACAGTATTTATTCAATTTGTTTTCTTTAATACAGTATATGTACTTTGCAAAACCTTACCACTAAAGACAGTGAGCGCTCTATGGGGAAAATAATCATTGACAGACATATAGTTACTTAGTGAACAAAACCTTAAAAAGCCCTAAGCTACAGTTGGACATCTATCTGTCACATGGATCTCTCCTTCATTTCCTGTAGACCACAAAAGCGAGGTTAGGTTCTCATATCTGTCTAAGATCTCATCTCTCTGGATATTTTATGCTGGTTTACACATATTATCAGAATACTCTGTGGCCCAAATTTGGATAACCAAATATGATACTGAAATGTGTAATGGTTACTGCATACATTGTGCAAACAGATCAAAAAGGTAAATGTGATTAAAAAAAACAAGTGGTAAAAATAAATTGTTGCAAAAACAAGAGATGATGATGCAGATATATTCATGGTATTTAAAGATATATTTTAATTCACTTTATGAGCATTACTCTCATATAGATAGATAGATAGATAGATAGATAGATAGATAGATAGATAGATACTATTCAAAAGAGAAGATGATTCATAACTAGGATAAGAAGAAGGTCATATAGTTGAAGGGGAACAATGGCAGTTATATTTATAGTACAAAATTAAAGTGGTAGTAATAATAATGTACTATAATCACATCATTAAACAACTTTCTAAGTAGCATATTTACAATAACATGGCATTATCTCTTGGCTTTTTTGCTTGCCTTTTATTATAGGCATCATCTGCCCATAGAATAAAATAATTGGTATTAGGATTTCAGGTAATTATGAGTAGGATCGTATTACTATTATTAAATGTACCAACAGTTTTAAACAAATGGAATATGAGCTTATATATATGTGGACATTAACTTTGGATAAATTTGGTGATACATTTATTCAGAGAACTGTGGCGTGGCCCACTGTATTCAATAAAATAAAGAAACTCTAAATATTTATGGTCAGCCTAACAAATTTGCGAATATGTCTACTGCAAACTATTGGAGTGTGACTCAATATCTCTAGGTAAAAAAAAATAATGATTCAACTTAAACTATAACTTTAATTTATTCCCTTTTTTACCATTCTGTAACTATTATTTTTCAGAAAACAAAGTTCGATCTAAAAAATATTTGTTGTTGTTTAAAATAATTGTAACATGTGTATGAGAGTACTCTATACCCTGTAGTAACATAGCTGAGCTTCTTAAAATGATATAAAGATCAAGTCATGTTTTTCTAGTGAAAATGTACAAATTGGAAAACATGACCAGTAAAAGTGTTCTTTCACGCTGCATTATAGAAGAAGGCAAAAAATATTTTCCATTTTACCAGTTTAATGAAAAGCTTCCGCAATACTTATAGAAAGAAAGCATATAAAGTGATATGTTTGAAAAGATTTAAGGTTTAACATGCCTTGAGGAAAAGTAAAGTTTTTTTTTACTTTTTGTTAGGATCCAGAGTGGCATAGCTGCTAAAACTTCATAAAGCAGCTGGTACTCATTAATAGTCCAACATAACTCGAACCAGAAACCTAAGCATCTAAGTAGTCTTTTTTAGACTGATTTGCTACAAAATCTGCTTGATGTGCCTTTGTTTTGCTATAGTGAAAAACTTAGCATTTTGGTGAAGACTTGTTTGAATTTGAGCTTAAAAGATATTTGCAGTTAAGTTTCGTCCGAGCTGCCTCTTGTTTATGTCAATGCCAATCTATAAAAATAAAAAAATAAAAAACAATATGGAAACTGTTAAGAAACTTTACAGGCACTTGTATTTTTAATAAACGAATAGAAGTTTACTTAATGGTCTCAAACTATTATCTAAATGCTAACTACTATCTAACTACTAACTACTATCAAACAATATTACCAATATGTAAAAAGAGCAAACTATGATTTGCTGAATTATGTGAGAATTACTGGTAAAGTTTAAAGACAAAATTCACTGAGCTTAGAGTGATCTGTGAAGACATTCTCTGAAGTATATAGGAAAGTTAAAGGACCACTGAAGCCCCATATTTACAGTATGCTGTTTTGAAAACTAAAGTAGATTGCAGAAAAAATACTTTAGAAAGTAAGTAGAAATAAGTACAGCCTTTGATTGATTGATTTTTGCATGTAGTTATAACATACTATGGCTTATATGTTTATTTTCTCACCTGATATCCCACCTGAAAGTGTGACCCAATTGTATGTTACACTTTGTTGCAATTATTTGTAACCAGACAGCAAATGTCATAGTGTTATACAAGGGCTACCATACATACATAGAAATGTGCATATCAAAGATTGGAGGGCCCTGTGTTTGTGCTAACAATCTGAAATACATGGAACTTTTTTATACAAAGCACAAATTAAAAGCTTGCTCATTTAAAATCTAATAAAAAATGCAATCCTAGTGTAAATTCCACATAATTGTTGCAGACTTTTTAATAAAACTGAATTAAGATTTTAATGACAAATAAGATTAGGAAAAAAAGATGATAATTAAAGGCTGTGTGTGTTTCTTCTACTTGTACTAAAATCATTTTGCCAATTATCAAATGTAGTTCTTCAAAATAGCATACTGTAGTATCAACATGGACTTCACTGGTTCCTTATTAGACAATAGTCGTCTCAGCCTCCGCAAAGCACTTTGCAGCTTAATGAATCTTGGCAAATGCGTCAAGTCAGAAATTCACATTGTTTTGGCTGTTTGATAGGGGTGCCTGTTCCAATGCCAGCACAACTGCTGTTTTAATTACTAGAAATAACCTTAAAATACCTTTAAAACCTTGGCCACTCTGTACTTCATTGAAATTGGCAAGAAAATGAAAAAAGAGCAAAATCTGGATTTAATTATGCATTCACTGTCAATAAGAGTTCTCCAGGTAAACATACAGAAATGCTCCTTTCTGTCTCCATGACAATCTTCAAGAAGCCCATGTAAACAATTTAGCGAATTTTCAACAGATTTACATTAGTTCCAAAAACTAAGCAAGTAATAAATAATTCATATATTTTAATAAAATTATTTGCTGTTTTACAGTTAGTCTGTGTCATACTGGTGTGTTGATTCTTCGGAAGCATTAAAACATAGCTTAGACAGGAGCAAGCATCTAGAAGTGGATGTACTTTTTTAGAACTGAACCATTGCAAATGACATTCAGAATCAAAATAGTGAAGGGAAAAATTTCAGGCTGTTGGTCACTAAACATCCACAAGTGGCAGATAATTGGTAATGCCTGATAAATATATGAGAAAGTAACAGTTAATGTATATGATTTAGCTGTTGGAAGCAACATGGCTACTCAAAAAGATATATAATTTAGCATGGCTTCCTAACTTTCTGTTACAATTGTGCCTTAGTTGTCAATTATCCAGTATAACATTTCTGAATAAAAATGAACACCATGATGCCGTGTATGTTATTATGAAGAATCACCCAACATTTCAACAATGTGACATCTCCAAAAGTAATGTGCCAATAGTATTCTGACAGATAACACTGTCAAGGTTACAATTAATATTAACATTATGTTTTTTTACATATATTAGGGGAATTTAATTAAGCAATCACAATGAGTCGCTATGGCAGCAGTGCATTACAAACATGTAAAGTATTTATTAAACGATCTTTCCTAGTAACCCCACATGGCATTACAAGTTATCACAACTCATCACAATCAGGCTATTTTATGGCCATCTTATGGGCCATGATCACCATTACAGTATTCATTAAGTAATTTCTCTTCTCTCTACCCAGAGTGAAGCAGCCATACAACACTGTAGACTGAAAGGTTGCAATGTCCCTGTCGCCATAATTATAACTAATGTTATAACTAGTTTTTGGCTGTGAAATATGAAAACATGTTATTGATACAAGTATTCTCCATTTACCCTGTAAATGGCCAATAAAACATTTATACCTAGCTTCCAATAAATTAGGACTTTTGTGTCAGATATATTTTAATAGTATTTTATATTATTATAATATGTATTATTATTATTATTATTATTGTAATGGAAAAATCATAAAAAATACTTTGTATTTATGTGTCTAGTTATTCACTCCTTTTGTACTGTTATACAAAGTTTGGAATGATATTCATGCAAAGTATTTCCATATGTGTCTCTTACAAAACCAAACACTTAACTGCAGTTCACAAGTTCATAAAAGAGATGATAGTTGAACATCCTCTCAGAAAGCTTCTATATCAATAAATTATTTTTTTTGCTATGAGTTTTGTGAATATAGTATGTCCAGAATATGTCACTTACCAAAGATTACTAACTTCTTCAGTTGCCTTCACAATCTCCATTATGAGAAGTGTTTTAAATAAACATAAAAATTAACTTACCATGTAAAATATGAAAATATATCACCTAAAGTCACAATTGCTTTGAACCATCAGTTAGAGGGTTGTATGAAATGTATGCCCCACCACAGTGGCGGAGCAAGTGCATAGGGTACCCCGGTGCCACACAGTGGCAGAGCTAGTGAATAGGGTGCCCCCCCCCCCCCCTCGCCAGGCGAGGTGGGCACAATTTTTTTTTAGCAATTCCTGAACTCCCTCCAACATCAATGCAGTAAATATATAAAATATATATTAAATATATAGAAAAAATAAATATATAAATATGTGGGTCTGTGTCTATATATATATATATACTAGTAGCTTTCCCAAAAATGCCGGAAGTAAAATTGTAAGCCTGGTAATGCTATTTGCAACACAATGCACGGATATGGACCCTCTGAGCCCCTTGGGCGCTCATTGCGACCCCGCGTGCTTCAACTGTTCGCCTCGCTTCGTGAGGCTCGCAGTTTCGGCCCTATGGCAACCAGGCTTGCAAAGAGTGACAACCCCGCAAACGTGATCAACGTTCTTGCACTGACAACTATATATGTGATAAGTTTATATATATATATATATATATATATATATATATATATATATATATATATATATATATCACATATATAGTTCTCAGCAGCGCAACCTTGCCAAAATCGGAGGACTGCAGTTGCAGGCCGCAACCACGTACCTGGACTACAGTGCTCTGTTTTTTCATGTGTATATTAATGTACATGTGTATATAGTATGTGTATATATGTTTCCTTTACTACAGTATATTGTGTTTATTCCCCATATATGTATTTACCTGATGATGTCAGATGCTGTTTCCACTCTCTCTGCATCTGCTGTTTTTATTCAAACTGGTTCCATCTCATGTTAGTATTGCTTCAGACTTGATAAAGAGAGGTTGAGCCTCTCAAAAGCTCGTCATTATAAATAAGACATTTGTCCAATACAAAAGGTATCAAATTATATTGCAATACTCATTATTAATCTAAATATATATGGATTAATAATTACTAAATTACTAGATTACTGGACATTCACGGCTGTTTCACTCTTCAATATATATTTATACTAGCGACTTGCCCGTCAAAAAGGATGGCAATAAAAAGTTAAGCCTGGCAATGCTGTTTGCCACACATTGGGAGGCTCTCTCCCTCTACTTTACTGGCCTTTGGCTCTCATTGCAAAGTTTCTTCCCCTGTTTACTTCCTCCCTTGGGTCTCATTCCCCCCCCCACTCCTCTCCCTCCCTTGTGTCTCCTCCACCCCCTATCTTTTTACCCCCTCTCCCTCCGTGTCTCTAACCCCCTCCCCTGTGTCTCTTTCCCTCCTGTGTCTCTTTCCCCTTCCTGTCCCCCCGTATCTCTTCCCCCTCCCACACGTCTCGTTACACCTCTCCCTCCCTGTGTCTGTCCCACCCCCCTTTGTGTTTGTTCCCCTTCCCCTGTGTCTGTTCCCCCCCTTTCTCTCCCCTGTGTCTCTTCGCCCCTCCCCTGTCTTTTTCCCCCTCCGCTGTGTCTCTTTCCCCGCTCTACCTCCCATGTGTTTTTCACCCTCCTATGTGTCTCTTTCCCTCTTTCCCTCCTGTGTCTCTTTCCCCCTCTCCATCCTCTGTGTCTGTTCCCCTATCCCCTGTGTCTCTTCCCCCTCTCCCTCCCATGTGTCTCTTTGCCCCTCCTCAGTGTCTCTTTCCCCCTCCCCTGTGTCTCTTTCCCCCTCCCCTGTGTTTCTTTTCCCCTCCCCTATGTCTCTTCCCCCCGTGTCTCTTCCCTGTGTCTCTTTCCCCCCTCTCCCTCCCATGTGTCTCTTCCCCCTCTCCCTCCCATGCATCTCTTTCCCCCTCCCCTGTGTCTCTTTCCCCCCTCTCCCTCCTCTGTATCTCCCCCCTTCCCCTGTGTCTTTTTCCCCCTCTCACTCCCATGTGTTTCCCACCTCCCCTGTGTCTCTTTCCCTCCTGTATCTCTTTCCCCCTCTCACTCCCATGTGTTTCCCCCTCCCCTGTGTCTCTTCCCCCTCTCCCTCCCATGTGTCTCTTTGCCCCTCCCCAGTGTCTCTTCCCCCCTCCCTTGTGCATCTTTCCCCCTCCCCTGTGTTTCTTTTCCCCTCCCCTGTGTCTTTTCCCCCGTGTCTCTTCCCCCATGTCTCTTTCCCCCCTCTCCTTCCCCTGTGTCTCTTCCCACCTTCTCCCTCCCCTATGTTTGTTCCCCACTCCCCTGTGTCTGCTCCCCCTCCCCTGTGTCTCTTCCCCCTCCCCTGTGTCTCTTCCCCTCCACTCTCCCTCCCATGAGTCTCTTTCCCATCTCCTCTGTGTCTTTTTCACCCTCTCCCTCCCCTGTGACTCTCCGCACTCTCCCTCCCATGCATCTCTATCCCCTCCGTGTCTCTTTCCCCCCGCTCCCTCCCATGCGTCACCTTCCCCCTCCCCTGTTTCTCTTCCTCCCTCCCCTGTGTCTTTCCCTCCTCCCCTGTGTGTCTTCCCCCTCCTCTCACTCCCCTATCTCTTCCTCCTCCTATCGCTCCCCTGTGTCTCTTCCTCCTTCCTCTCCCTCCCCTGTGTCTCTTTCCATCCTATGTCTCTTCTCCCTCCTCTCCCTCCCCTGTGTCTCTTTTCCTCCTGTGTCTCTTCACCCCTCCCCTGTGTCTGTTCCGCCATCCCTTGTGTCTCTTCCCTCCCTCTCCCTCAAATGTGTCTCTTTCCCCCTCCCCTGTGTCTCTTTCCCCCTCCCCTGCGTCTCTTCCCACCTCACATGTCTCTTCCCCCGTGTCTCTTTCACCCCATGTGTCTCTTACCCCCCTCTCCATCCCCTGTGTCTCTTCCCCACCCTCTCCTGCCCATGCATATCTTTCCCCCTCCCCTGTGTCTTCCCCCTCTCCTTCCTCTGTGTCTCTTACCCCCTCCCCTGTGTTCTTTTTCCCCCTGTCCCCCCGTGTCTCTTCCCCCCTCCGTCGTATCTCTTACCCCCATTTCCCTCCACTGTGTCTGTTCCCCCCTCCCCTTTGTCTCTTCCCCCTCCTCTCCCTCCCCTGTGTCTCTTCCACCTTCTCTCACTCCCCTGTGTCACTCCCCACTCCTCCCCTGTGTGTCTCTTCCCTCCTCCCCTGTGTGTCTCTTCCTTCCTTCTCCCGTGTCCTTCTGTCTCGTGCGCACGGCCGCCCACTCGTGCACGTGACCCTAAAGCAATGTACAAGCGCGTGCACCAACACAATGTGCATGCGCAAATGACGCTGCGCAATGCAAATGCATGGGGCTGTGCGATCCATCGTAGTTGTCAAACTGCGATTTGTCACAAGCGTGACAATGAATCGCAGTTTGACAACTATTATATGTGATATATATATATACAGGTATACCCCGCTTTACACTACCCCACATAGCACTGATTCGCTATAGCGTAGTTTTTTATTCAAATACCACGCTTAGCGCTAAATCTTGCGACAGCGCGGTTTTGCTGCGAAATCGCATACATTTTTAGTAAAATACCCGCTTAGCACTCTTTTCCCTGCTATAGCGTTGTTTCAGTGCTATGGCTTTAAAATGCCCCGTTTAGCGTGCACAGCACTAAGCAGGGTATTCCTGTATATATATATATATATAGATATATATGTGTATATTTAACGTACTCATTTACATATACAGTGCATTTGTTGCTGGAAACTGGAATTAACATGGATTGTTTGAGGATTTGCATCATTTCATTTACAGAACATGCCCACAACTTTGAAGTTTTTTTTTTTTTTTATTGTGAAGCAAACAACTAGGACAAAATAACAGAAAAAGTCAATGTGCATAACTATTCCCCCCCCCCCCCCCCCCCCCTAAAGTCAATACTTTGTATAGCCACCTCTTGAGGCAAGTGCAGCTCCAAGTCGCTTTGGATAAGTCTCTATGAGCTTGCCACATCTTACTACTGGGATTTTTGCACATTCCTCCTTGCAAAACTGCTCCAGCTCCTTCAAGTTGGATGGTTTGCGCTTGTGAACAGCAATCTTTAAGTCTGACCACAGATTTTCTATAGGATTGAGGTCTGGGCTTTGTCTAGGCCATTCCAACACATTTACATGTTTCCCCTTAAACCACTCAAGTGTTGCTTTAACAGTGTGTTTGGAGTCATTGTCCTGCTGGAAGGTGAACCTCCGTCCTAGCCTCAAACTGCCACACTGGTACAAGTTTTGCTCAAGTATATCCCTGTATTTAGCACCATCCATCTTTCCTTCAATTCTGACCAATTTCCCAGTCCCGCATGTTTCACTGTGGGGATGGTGTTCTTTGGGTGATGTGATCCGTTGGATTTGCGCCAGACATAGTGTTTTCTTTTCTGATTAATGCCCTCCTTGCCTGGTCCGTGAGTTTTGGTGGGCGGCCGTCTCTTGGCAGTTTTGCTTTTGTGCCATGTTCTTTCCATTTGGTTATGATAGACTTGATGGTGCTCCTGGGGATCATCAAAGATTTGGCTATTTTTTATAACCTAACCCTGACTTGTAATGCTTAACAACATTGTCCCTTACTTGTTTGGAGTGTTCCTTGGTCTTCATGGCAGTGTTTCGTTAGTAGTTCCTCTTGCTTAGGTGTTGCAATGGTGTTGTAATGACAGATCATGTGACACTTAGATTGCACAGAGGTGGACATCATTTCACTAATTATGTGACTTCTGAAGGTAATTGGTTGCACCAGAGCTTTTTATGGGCTTCATAAGAAAGGGGGTGAATACATATGCACATGCCAATTTTCTGTTTTCTATTTCAAAAAAATAGTTTTATGTATATATTTTTCTCATTTCACTTCCCCAACTTAGACTATTGTGTTCTGATCCATCACATAGAATTCAGATTGACAAAACATTGAACTTAAGGCTGTAATGTAACAAAATAGGTAAAAAGTCAAGGGGGAGAATACTTTTGCAAGGCACTGTACATCTATATATATATTATAGTACTATAAATACTTTCTCACCTGCCCAGTGCTGCACTTCACTTCCTGGGGTGTGAAGGGTCCACGGCAGGCCAGAGGGCCGACGGGGGCCACAGAGGTCCGAGGAGGCCACAGGGGAGAGCAAGGACCGAAGGGGCCACAAGGTGTAGATGGAGGTCACAGGGGCAGCGGGAGCCACAGGGGGCTGAGGGAGGCTGCAGAGGTCAGCGAGGGGGCACAGGAGCTGATGAAGGCCGCAGAGGTCCATGAGGGGCTATAAGGGTCTGCGGGGGCACAGCGGGGTATCGCAGGCGTCCCAAGGGAGGTCTTCAGGGCCCATAAGGAGCCATGGAGGGCACAAGGCTTGTAGGGGCCCCTGAGGCCTGTGGGGGGCCACAGTGAGCCATAAGGGGCTACAGGGGACCCACGGGAGATCCCCAGGGCCTAAACGGTCCCTGGGGCCCTCAGTGCTTGATGAGGGCCCCTGGGGCCTGTGGAGGGCTACAGTGGGCCATAAGGGGCTGCAGGGGACTCACAGGAGGTCTGTGTGGGCCAGAAGGAGCCTTGGGGGCCACTGGGCCAGGAGGGGGCCCCTGGAGCCTTTGGGTGGGGAACAGTGGGCTGTGAGGGGCCACAGTGGGCCACAAGGGGCCACAGGGGCCAGCCTGGAAGTCTGCGGGGGCCACAGTGACCCTAGGGAGCACAAAGGATGTTCTGGGGCAAGAGGAGACTAACGGGGGGCCACAGAGGTTCCGCAGTGGCCACATGGATCTGCAGGGGCTACAGAAGATCCGCGGAGACCACAGTAGATCCACAGGGGCCACATGAGGGCCGCGGGGGCCAAGATGGGGTTGCAGGGGCCACAGGGGACCCGCTGGAAGTACGCGGGCCCCTCATAGGTCAGGGGCCTTTGTGCCTTTCCTGTCTGCACCGACAGTAGCTCTGCCCCTGCCCCACCAATACTTTCTCATCTGCTGTCCCACTTTGCCAATCACTCTACTGGCTTCCCATGCCTGCTAGAATCAAGTTAGAATCAAGTTCAAGGTCCTGACATATATCTACAAATCCCTCAACAATACTGCACTCCTACATATCAGATGTAATCTCCAGATACTCTCCAATCAGCACCCCTGACCACGACATACATCTCTTTTCACCTGTCATCACCTCCTCATACTCTTGTCTCCATGAATTCTCTTGTTTTGACCCCACCCTGTTGAACTGTCTATCCTGCTCTGTCAGACTCCCCTTCTCTTCACAGCTTCGTTCTATGAAAATACATTTATTCAGAGTAGCCTACCAACTTGTAGCCACATTATATTCTAAGCCCGTATGTGCAACGTGAGACCCGTAACTGGTGCGGGCTTGAAATTTGGCTCAGTTAGGGAGCTATTAAATTTGAGCAGGGCGCAAGCTACCCATATACCAATTGTCGAACTTTGTTTGCGCGGCCGTGAACGTGATCATTTAGTCAAACCTGTAGTTAAGTGTTTAGATAGAGCTAATGGCAACAGAGATAGTCAGAATTACGTCACTGAAAAATGGAGGTTGGATTTCCAAATCCTACTGGTTTACGAGTTACAATCGGAACCCACATTCCAGAAATAATGCAATACTGATAAAGCCGTAAATATGATAATCTATCACATGCAAATTGTATTATATGTATTAACCATACTAATGCCAAGATCGATATAACATAGAAATTACACATGAAAATAGTATTTTATATTGCAGATTTGCGAGCTTACGAATGTTGTGCTATTAATTCTAATACCTAACAACACTTTCCCTGTTCTTATACAGTATGTACAGTAGTGTGAGTATTTTTGCATTTACAGTACTACGGATTGGACTTTTAGCCCCTTGCGGGTCCTCTCTAGCAGCTGTAGGCTTTTTGGCTCCATTGAACGCCAGTGAATTTGTTGCAATTTAATAGCACGATTTGAACTTAACAGTTACGGGCTTGAATGAACAAAGTATTTGCAGGCGCGCAAGTCGAATTCTCACATCCCATAGGGATTTCTCGCCCCTACCCCGCAAGCCGTCGGCGGATTGCTTTACAATGCCAATTTAATAGCCGTCTCATCCATCGAGACTCGTAACTCTCAACGTTACATTTCTTAAATGAGGGAGTTTTTTTCAGTAATGCTAAACATGTATTTAATTGCCCTCACATGTGAATTTAGTGATGCCACCCAAAACTCTTAAACCCCTGCCTTGTCAGTAAAGCACAAGGTATTGTATTATGCTATATGAGGAGAATGCGCAAGATTACATTGTACAAACTCCACTGCCAACAATGAGAAGCCTCTGTGATTCCCTTCATCCTCACCGTGAAGAGAATCCCTGGGGATCCTCTTCCCCGCTCACACCTGATCATCCCCTAAATGTTACCCCCCCCCCAAAAAATGGTAGAAGATGCCTACTGGTTGAGCCACATCCCTTGCAACAGGTTGGCAACCTCTTCCAATAGATTGGTGTAACACAATTGGTGTTTAAAACCATCTAACATCCCTTTACATGCATTTATATTTGTGTACTTATCAAAGACTTCTTTGTAATACTCACAATGACCTTCCATTGAGTCAGTGGCAAAGCTAGTGCTTAGGGGGCCCTGGTGCAAAAAGGAAATTTGGGCCCCCCTCCCCCCCAAAAAAGGAGGCAGGCACCATTTTTTTTTGCAATTCACGAACCCACTCCAACATCAATATATATAAAATATCTAAAAAATAAATATAAATATAAATATATATATATATACATATATAAGCGTGCACTCCACTTCCTGGGGTGAGAAGAGGGCCGCATAGGTCCGCTGAGGGCCACAGAGGCCCGCAAGGACAGAGGAGGCCACAAGTGGCTGAGGGAGGCCACAGTGGGCCATGGGGGGCCACAGGGTGTTCAGGGAGGCCACTGAGGTCCGCAAGGGGCCACAGTAAGGCTGAGGGGGAACAAAGGGGACTGAAGGAGGCCGCAGAGTCCATGAGGGGCCACGGGAAGCTGAGGGGGAGCACAGGGGGCTGTGGGGGCCACAGGGCCTGAGGGTGGCCACAGTGGACCATAAGGGGCCACAGGGGACCCACAGGAGGTCACCAGGGGCCATACGGAGCTGTGGGGGCCACAGGGGGCCCTAGTTTGCCCACAGGGACAACAGAGGTCCACAAGAACCATAGAGGAAATGTAGGGGCCACAGTGGATCCACGGGGGGGCACAGAGGATCCTCTGGGCCACAGGGGATATGCGGGTGTCACAGAGGGCTGCAGGAGGGCGGCAGGGGCCAAAGGAGGGTTGCGGGGGCTGCAGGGCCATGGGAGGGCCATTGTCGATCAAAGGGTGGCTAATGAGAGTTACAGTTTTAAACATACATCAGCATTGCATATGGTTTATTTCTGGGAAGATACTAATTCTACATAAGGGAATTATGGCAATGGATCCTATCTGATACCTTTCTCCTAAACACTGGGAGAATTCTGCTAACTTGTATTCCTGCAATTCCTGGTTACTGGTATGCTGTGCTGGGTTCATTACTACATAAAGGGATTTTCCAAAAAAAACTAGGTCCTACAGGAGCAGTAGGATCATACCAGTCGTAGTAAAAACCCTCTTCCAACAGCATCTGAGACAACTCTACACATGGATATCACTAGATGGACAGCATGGAAATCAGAATGACTATATACTCTGCAACCAAAGATGGAGGAGCTCTATACAATCAGCAAAAACAAGACCTGGAGTTGACTACGGCTTAGACCATGAGCTGCGGGAGCCACAGGGGGCTGAGGGAGGCTGCAGAGGTCAGCGAGGGGGCACAGGAGCTGATGAAGGCCGCAGAGGTCCATGAGGGGCTATAAGGGTCTGCGGGGGCACAGCGGGGTATCGCAGGCGTCCCAAGGGAGGTCTTCAGGGCCCATAAGGAGCCATGGAGGGCACAAGGCTTGTAGGGGCCCCTTAGGCCTGTGGAGGGCCACAGTGAGCCATAAGGGGTATACAGGGGACCCACGGGAGATCCCCAGGGCCTAAACGGTCCCTGGGGCCCTCAGTGCTTGATGAGGGCCCCTGGGGCCTGTGGAGGGCTACAGTGGGCCATAAGGGGCTGCAGGGGACTCACAGGAGGTCTGTGTGGGCCAGAAGGAGCCTTGGGGGCCACTGGGCCAGGAGGGGGCCCCTGGAGCCTTTGGGTGGGGCACAGTGGGCTGTGAGGGGCCACAGTGGACCACAAGGGGCCACAGGGGCCAGACTGGAAGTCTGCGGGGGCCACAGTGACCCTAGGGAGCACAAAGGATGTGCTGGGGCAAGATGAGACTGGCGGGGGGGCCACAGAGGTTCTGTAGTGGCCACATGGATCTGCAGGGGCTACGGAAGATCCGCGGAGACCACAGGAGATCCACAGGGGCCACATGAGGGCCGCGGGGGCCAAGATGGGGTTGCAGGGGCCACAGTGGACCCGCTGGAGGTAGGCGGGGCCCCTCAGAGGTCAGGGGCCTTTGTGTCTTTCCTGTCTGCACCGACAGTAGCTCTGCCCCTGCCCCACCAATACTTTCTCATCTGCTGTCCCACTTTGCCAATCACTCTACTGGCTTCCCATGCCTGCTAGAATCAAGTTAGAATCAAGTTCAAGGTCCTGACATATATCTACAAATCCCTCAACAATACTGCACTCCTACATATCAGATGTAATCTCCAGATACTCTCCAATCAGCACCCCTGACCACGACATACATCTCTTTTCACCTGTCATCACCTCCTCATACTTTTGTCTCCATGAATTCTCTTGTTTTGACCCCACCCTGTTGAACTGTCTATCCTGCTCTGTCAGACTCCCCTTCTCTTCACAGCTTCGTTCTATGAAAATACATTTATTCAGAGTAGCCTACCAACTTGTAGCCACATTATATTCTAAGCCCGTATGTGCAACGTGAGACCCGTAACTGGTGCGGGCTTGAAATTTGGCTCAGTTAGGGAGCTATTAAATTTGAGCAGGGCGCAAGCTACCCATATACCAATTGTCGAACTTTGTTTGCGCGGCCGTGAACGTGATCATTTAGTCAAACCTGTAGTTAAGTGTTTAGATAGAGCTAATGGCAACAGAGATAGTCAGAATTACGTCACTGAAAAATGGAGGTTGGATTTCCAAATCCTACTGGTTTACGAGTTACAATCGGAACCCACATTCCAGAAATAATGCAATATTGATAAAGCCGTAAATATGATAATCTATCACATGCAAATTGTATTATATGTATTAACCATACTAATGCCAAGATCGATATAACATAGAAATTACACATGAAAAAAGTATTTTATATTGCAGATTTGCGAGCTTACGAATGTTGTGCTATTAATTCTAATACCTAACAACACTTTCCCTGTTCTTATACAGTATGTACAGTAGTGTGAGTATTTTTGCATTTACAGTACTACGGATTGGACTTTTAGCCCCTTGCGGGTCCTCTCTAGCAGCTGTAGGCTTTTTGGCTCCATTGAACGCCAGTGAATTTGTTGCAATTTAATAGCATGATTTGAACTTAACAGTTACGGGCTTGAATGAACAAAGTATTTGCAGGTGCGCAAGTCGAATTCTCACATCCCATAGGGATTTCTCGCCACTACCCCGCAAGTCGTCGGCGGGTTGCTTTACAATGCCAATTTAATAGCTGTCTCATCCATCAAGACTCGTAACTCTCAAAGTTACATTTCTTAAATGAGGGAGTTTTTTTCAGTAACGCTAAACATGTATTTAATTGCCCTCACATGTGAATTTAGTGATGCCACCCAAAACTCTTAAACCCCTGCCTTGTCAGTAAAGCACAAGGTATTGTATTATGCTGTATGAGGAGAATGCGCAAGATTACATTGTACAAACTCCACTGCCAACAATGAGAAGCCTCTGTGATTCCCTTCATCCTCACCGTGAAGAGAATCCCTGGGGATCCTCTTCCCCGCTCACACCTGATCATCCCCTAAATGTTACCTCCCCCCCCCAAAAAAATGGTAGAAGATGCCTACTGGTTGAGCCACATCCCTTCAAACAGGTTGGCAACCTCTTCCAACAGATTGGTGTAACACAATTGGTGTTTAAAACCATCTAACATCCCTTTACATGCATTTATATTTGTGTACTTATCAAAGACTTCTTTGTAATACTCAAAATGACCTTCCATTGAGTCAGTGGCAAAGCTAGTGCTTGGGGGGCCCTGGTGCAAAAAGGAAATTTGGGCCCCCCCCCCCCCCCCAAATAAAAAAGGGGGCAGGCATAATTTTTTTTTGCAATTCACGAACCCAGTCCAACATCAATATATATAAAATATCTAAAAAATAAATATAAATATATATATATACATATATATGCGTGCACTCCACTTCCTGTGGTAAGAAGAGGGCCGCATAGGTCCGCTGAGGGCCACAGAGGCCCGCAAGGACAGAGGAGGCCACAAGTGGCTGAGGGAGGCCACAGGGGGCCATGAGGGGCCACAGGGTGTTCAGGGAGGCCACTGAGGTCCGCAAGGGGCCACAGTAAGGCTGAGGGGGAACAAAGGGGACTGAAGGAGGCCGCAGAGTCCACGAGGGGCCACGGGAAGCTGAGGGGGAGCACAGGGGAATGTGGGGGCCACAGGGCCTGTGGGTGGCCACAGTGGACCATAAGGGGCCACAGGGGACCCACAGGAGGTCACCAGGGGCCATATGGAGCTGTGGGGGCCACAGGGGGCCCTAGTTTGCCCACAGGGATAACAGAGGTCCGCAAGAACCATAGAGGAAATGTAGGGGCCACAGTGGATCCACGGGGGGGCACAGAGGATCCTCTGGGCCACAGGGGATCTGCGGGTGTCACAGAGGGCTGCAGGAGGGCGGCAGGGGCCAAGGGAGGGTTGCGGGGGCTGCAGGGCCATGGGAGGGCCATTGTCGATCAAAGGGTGGCTAATGAGAGTTACAGTTTTAAACATACATCAGCATTGCATATGGTTTATTTCTGGGAAGATACTAATTCTACATAAGGGAATTGTGGCAATGGATCCTATCTGATACCTTTCTCCTAAACACTGGGAGAATTCTGCTAACTTGTATTCCTGCAATTCCTGGTTACTGGTATGCTGTGCTGGGTTCATTACTGCATAAAGGGATTTTCCAAAAAAAACTAGGTCCTACAGGAGCAGTAGGATCATACCAGTCGTACTAAAAACCCTCTTCCAACAGCATCTGAGACAACTCTACACATGGATATCACTAGATGGACAGCAAGGAAATCAGAATGACTATATACTCTGCAACCAAAGATGGAGGAGCTCTATACAATCAGCAAAAACAAGACCTGGAGTTGACTGCGGCTCAGACCATGAGCTTTTTATTGCAAAGTTCAGAATTAAACTGAAGAAAAGAGGGAAAATCATAATTTCAAGTATAGACAAAATAAATAAAATCCCTTGTGAATATGAAGTGGAAGTAAATAATAAATTTAAGGGACTAGACATGGAAGATAGAATGCCTGAACAACTTTAGACCAAATTTTGCAACATTATCTAAGAAACAGCAACGAAGAATATCCCTAAAAGAAAGAAAAGTAAGAAGGCAAACTGGCTATCTGATGTATCTGAAGTAGCCCAGGAAAGAAAAGAAAGCAAAAGGTGGTGGAGATAGGAAAAGATTTATCCAACTGAAAGCAGAATTCCAAAGGATAGCAAGAAGAGACAAGGAGACATTCTACAATGAGCGATGTAAAGAGATTGAAGAAGATAACAGAATGGGTAAATCAAGAGATCTCTTCAAGGAAATTGGGAATCTCAAAGGCACCTTTCATGCCAAAGTGGAGCGTGATAATAGATGGTAGTGACTTAACAGAAGAAGATTAGATAAGGAAGAGGTGGTAGGAATACACTGAAGATATATACAGGAAAGATGTTAACAGCAGTGATGACCTCAATAGTTTTTCCAATGAACTGGAGCCAGACATCTTGGAGAGCGAAGTGAAATGGGCCGTAGGATGTCTTGCTGATAATAAGGCTGCAGGAGGTGATGGAATCCCAATTTAACTATTCAAAACTCTACAAGATGATGCTGTAAAAGTGTTGCTTGCCTTATGCTAACATATTTGGAAAACTCAACAATGGCCAAGATACTGGAAAAGGTAAGTCTACATTCCAATTTAAAAAAAAAGGCAGTGTCACGACCGCCAGATTTGGGGGACTACGCTCATCCCAAGTCTCTCTATACGGGTTGCAACTTTTTGTTCAGATCTCAACACCAGCAGACACTTCAGATGACAGCATCATTACTGCAGAGACATGCACCTCAGACCCCTTTTCTTAGGATCTAAGAATCACACACCATGTACCTTTGATTAGTACAAGCAGACTCTGACACAACCTTTTCTTTAGTGTGCCCAAAGTCAGACTACCCACTTCTTTATTGTTACAGAGATATATAAAAACACAGAAAAATGACACAAAACACCAAAGACCTTCCCCCAGTTCTAGCCCATCCTCCTAAGCAAATAGCTTATCCCCCTCACCCACATGGCTTTCTTCTCATTACACATTTTATCTCCTCTTAAAGAGCCATAAAACTAGCTTCCCCCTTCATGAATAAAGCCTTGACACGTGGCTGATTGCAGGGCCATAAAAATGATTTCGAATGAATTAACCCTTTGTATAGCCCAGGTATGACTGTTAAGCAAGTTGTTAGTACTTTCTAACCACACATATAATAAGTGATGAACCCCAAACAGTCCAGTGGGCCCTTCTGTTCATAACAGCCAGTGCTCCAATTATCGAACAATTGCACTCATTTCACATGCCTGCAAGGTAATGCTTAATATTCTCCAAGCTTGACTCGAACAATATATGGACCGGGAACTATCAGGTGTGCAAGCCAGGTTCCGCAGAGGAAGAGGCACAAGAGATCAAATTGCCAATGTCCGATGGACAATAGGAAAAGAAAGAGATTTCCAGAAAAGCATTTCCTTCTGCTTCATAGACTGTTCGAAAGCCTCTGACAGTGTGGATCACAACAAAATGTGGCATGTTCTTAAAGAGATGAGAAAACCAGATCAACTCGTCTCCTGCTGAAGAAGCTTTATGTAAACCAAGAAACCACAGCCAGAACCGAACATGGGACAACAGAATGGTTCAAGATCGGATAAGGAGTGCTGCAGGGTTGTATATTGTCACCTTTTATCATTAAACTTATATGCAGAATACAACATAAGGCTGGAACCTCAGATATGCTGATGATACTACTTTGATGGCTGAAAGTGAGGAGGAACTAAAGGACCTATTGATGAGTGTAAAAGAAGAGAGTGCAAAAGTTGGCCTGCTGCTCAACTTTAAAAAAAACTAAGATCATGGCAAACGACAATCTCGGTTCCGGGCAAATAGATGGGGAAGAAGTGGAGGCAGTGACAGATTTTATATTCCTGGGATCCAAGATCTCTACAGATGGTGACTGTAGTCATGAAATTAAAAGGCATTTACTTCTGGGGAGAAAAGCTATGGTAAGCTTGTACAAGCTAGTGAAAAGCAAAGATATTAAACTATCAGCAAAGGTCTGTATAGTTGAACTATGGTATTCCCAGTGGTAACATACACATGTGAGAGCTGGATCATAAAGAAGTCTGAGCACTGTCCAATACATCACTGCAAGAAGACCCAATAAATCTATTCTTCAGGGAATAAAGACAAACTGTACACTAGAAGGTATGATCATAAGGCTGAAGTTCAAATGTTTTGGTTATATCAGGATTCTCTAGAGAAGACCCTGATGCTGGGAAAGATTGAAGGCACAAGAAGAAGGGGATGACAGAGATAGATGACAGATGGATAGATGACGTCACTGAAGCAATGAACATGAACTTGATGGAGCTCAGAGGGGCAGTGACTGAGAGATGTACCTGAAAGACTGAAGTCCATGGGGTCATGGAGAATCTGACACAACTAAACAAGAATAACTTGTCTCTGTAAGTCTTGTTTCAATTTAGTTATATGCTGATCAATACATTTAGAAACCAAACCTGTTAGCTGTGTGGCCTGACATGCCTCTATACACAATCACTCAGATATTGTCACTGTGTTGTGACTTTCTCTATTTTGTTAACAATGCATGGCTGCTTCTTTATAAACATTCTGAATCCTTTAACACCTATCAGTCAAATCTATAAAACATAGTTTTCCTTTCTGTCTCCATCCTCTGTATATGACATTACTGATTTTCTAATAATGCTGGGTTTTCAAAAATTGGAGTGAAAATGTATTTGGCTTTTCATTTAAATTTAGCTTTAACTTAAAAGTATTGCAAATTTGCAAAAAATTTTTTTATTTCTGTCCTTTTCTTCAATTGTGCTCCTTTTCTTATATTGGTCGATCATTTTACAGCATATGTTAGTTGTGATAATAAGCAAATGAAAGAGAACAATATGCTGAAATGCAATACAATGGATAAGGCCAAACCCAAAGAACGTGTAACTATAGATTATGGGCCCCATTCAATTCCAAACCCATAACTCGATCGCAGACAGCTGCATGTCTGCGTGTGAGTTGGGGGCTCCTGTTGGTCTCCATTTCCAAGGTTATTCAATTGCTCCAGGTCGCAAGTTGCGATCTTGAAGCTAGCTCCGTAAACCATGCACTGTTTTGGAGCAGTTGTAGGCGGGATCTGTATCAATTCACCAAGCCCGTAACTGCCCATTTCAAATCAGCCAATCGAAAATTAGACTGTCATAATTACGGCAGTAAAACATGGAGGTTACATGTCAATCAATCAGGTTCAGGGGTCCAATATGCAATCAGACTTGCACAATTTTGAAAATAAAGAATTATGAAAATTAATGCCAATACTGTTCTAGTCCATATGGGTGGCCTTATATGTATTAACTAATTGATACCCGAGATCGATTTAACCCCGAAATGACACATACATTTAATTTCCCACAGTTTTGTAGACTTGAGACTCTTGTGTAATTAATTCTAATGTCTTTCATCGCTTTGCCCGTAATCTACAGTGCACGATTACTTTCTTATGTGCAATTACAGTGCTATGAATTGGTGTTTAACCACTTTGCGGGTCCTCTCGAGCATATGTAGGATTTTCTCCTCCATTTGCGGTTTACGAGTGTGGGTACGTTTGCGAGTTTGGGGATACTGAGCAATTAAATAGCGATTCAAAGGCTTCGGGAGTCTGTAAGCTACGAGTTTGACGGACGCCATATTTTCAAGCTCGGAACTCGTAACCCAATCCAAGCCCGCAAAAAGAAGCAATTTTGTCTGCAAGCTTACTTACTGGCCTCCGGATCTCAAATTCAGCCTGTTGAATGGGGCCCTATGTCTTTAACCAGATATGTAATCATGTGGTGGCATGAAAAAAAGACACAGTAAACTGCTGAAATATCAGGCACAGATAATTTCTGCTTATGAGCCAGCAGTTTTCATTAATGTCCATGTGATCATCAGGCACATATCGTGTAGGTAAGTACATTTCTTGATTAATTTATGTTCCATTTGCTAATTTATTATTAGCTTCCCTAGAAAAATGTGCATTTGATATTTTAAATTAATTTGTTATTTTTCTATAATCATCCAAGGAGTGTACCAGCAATCAGTGCTTCTTGGGTTTTATAGGTTTCTGATGCCAGAAAGCAAATATTTTATCTATAGAGTTACCACAGGCCCTAGAATGAATAAATGAATTGGCAAGGATCTCCCAATCTGAGAGGTGATTTTGGAAGTGAAGAGCTTTAATGGTGTGATCTAACAGTTGTGTCTCTGAAGGTATGAGACCCTTAAATGTTATGGAAGAAACTGACACAATTTAATTGAGTATCCATCTATACGGCAATAGAGAGAAAGATCTTCTGACCTCGTTCTGCCCTTTTCTGCAAGGGAAATGCAATTACTACCGTACTCCATGGCATCTGGGTTATATATCTCCTTAATAGCACTTCCAGGTGGTGATCCAAAGCTAGGTGCCAGTTTGGAGGTTTAAGAGCACTTAGGATGAGACCTTCTAGATTTTCAGGTACATCCTTACAGACCTGCTCATCTTTAAATCTCTCAGATACACCTTGCTCAAAGGCAGCAGACAAAGCCTCATTGATCCACTTTACTTCAGAAGCCAGGATATAGAACTCTACAGTTTACTGTCAGAGTTCCCGGAGATACTTTAAGTAGAGACTTAGAAGCAGAAGTGCAACCTGTATCCGGCACTGATTCAGAAAACCACAACAAAAGCAAGGATTACCAGAGAAGATTCTTGGAACTGGCATGCTAAGCACTATTAGAGAGTCTGAAATGGAAGTCTCAACATGTCTGGGAGATGCAGTAGGAGTAAGAGTTGGTTGCTTGGGAGAGCAAATGGTTACACAGAGTCTAAAATGTTTCAGTTTGTTGGTAAAATCTCCGATCAATCTGGGTTAGGTGATTATCATGAATTCCAATCATTGAATTCATGACTTTGCCTACCTCACCCAGGTCCATATGTAACCAGTTCTATAATCAGAAACTGAGTACTTGGAATAGATTTTGAAACCTTTGGGAGTGAAGTTGCTTAAAGAATTTAATGAACAATAAAAAATATAAACCGGATAGGTAAATGTCTATACCTTTAAATCAAAAGTCCAATGTTTGGATCAGACTATGTGCTGGAATAAACCTCAAAACCACAGCCAGGTACTGAAAGCAGACTACTAGCAGACAGGCTGGAAAGCAGACTTACAATGCAACAACTATTGCTGCATTATTAGAGGTCCTAAGAAGAAGATGGTTGTGGAGACAGGGAACAGAGGTTATCAACAGCATACTGGGAACTGAAGGCAGGAACAAGCACACGGGTGGAGGTGAAAGCAAAATAGTTGTTGCAGACAGAGCCCCTACAAGATAGGAACAGAAGTTAGCAGCAGTGTGGTATACAGCAGTTGCAGTGGTGAAACAGACAAGATACTTGTAGCAGGAAAGCACAACAGAACCTTACAGTAGCAATTTGCTGTTAATCTCAGCCAGATATTAAAGATCTCACTCAATACTGATTGGCTGAGCCCCAGCACCTCAGCACCTGTCAGTGAGCATGGGTAGAGTTATAACTCACAGGAGCAGAGCCATCTTTCCTAGGTCTCCCTCAGGGCTTATTCGGTCTGTGAGTAACCACAGGCTTGAAAGGAACAACCAACAGGGTCTTCCTTGGCTTACCCCAAGACCTACCGAAACAGGTACTCCTTACAAAGCAGGTATTTTTATATTTACACATATTTTGCCAGAAATGTCTTTGTTCCAACTGAAGTGCTTTCAAATTGCAGTTGTTATTAGTAGTAGTAGTAGTAGTAGTAGTTTATTTCTATAATAACATGCATTTGTTGTAAAATTTGTAAAAAAATGTTTTATTTGTTTAGAACGGAAAAAAATGAAAACTTAAAAATATAAATATACAGTGATATGTGTTACCAGAGCTACACTAAAAGCATTTCAGTTATGCAGAGCTCATCACTGGACATACTGCGTCTTTTATATCATGGAATGAACATTCATCTTTATCATGGGAAGATTAAGTCCATCTAAACCTGCATGACAAGTAGAAGGTATGATTTCTACATTCATGCCCATTCCCTTTGAGGAATAATATATTTGCATAATAGTTTCTTGCTAATTGTTAAAATGACCCTCAAGAAACTGCAACCTAATGTTTAAGGTTTCTACATTTTACAAGGTATACAATATACCCAGTGGCGGCTGGTGACTTTTCAAGTTGGAGGGGCGCAAGGGCGAAACATAGCCACTCCCCTTTTTTCAAACCACACCCGTTTTTATAACTCCTCCCCCTGACGTCATAATGACCTTTATAAGCCCCGCCCAATGACCTTATACTTGTAAAGCCCATTGAAATACATGATCAGCAATGCAGAAATGTCAAGAAGTAAAGTAACAATGTGTTAGATTCATTGGTATACAATATAGATTGAAAAAACTCATGTGACAAGACTACAGCATTATCATAATTGCACCTATACGCATTAACAGAAAAATTAAAGGAGTGACACCTACCATTAGTCGGCTCTTCTTCTCAGGGTATTCACGTTCAGTAAGTTGACCAATGAGTAGAAACAAATCTGCAGCCACATAGGGTTTGCACCTGGGGTTGAAAGAAAACAAGCAAATCAATCAGACCATTCAAGAACAAAACCATACTTAAAAAACATTAAAAGGAAGAGGCGGAGCTAGCGTCCTTACCAGCAGGACGTGTGAGGGGAGAGCTCCGTCAGAGTTGCCTGACATTTGGGCAATATTGCCCTGTAAACCCCCTGTGACACCCCCAATAACATCAGGGGGCACCAGGGGAAGCCGTCGGGCCCCCAGATAGTCGCCCCGACTACCGGAACGAGGCTCCAGGAGAGTACAGGAGCACTCTGAACTCGGCAGCTGCTGCATAGCAGGGGAGCGTCCTGCGTGCCTGCTCTGCCTGCTCCCCCAGCACAACACAGCAAGAGGAGACTCAGGCCGGCCAGGGGCAGCACGGAGGCACAACAAGAAGTCAAGGTAGGCTGGATCTGCCAGGGGCTGCGGGGAGAGACCAGGAAGCACTGGGCCGCCATCTTGACAGGCCAAAGCAGGCCTAGCCAGAGGGAGAACTCCCTCTACAGATACCGGGGGCCCATAACGTCTACCCAGACAACCGAGGGGCAGCAGGGGGATCCCACACACCCTAAAACCCCCCTGAGAGAGAGAAGGCTGGGCTGCATAGCAGCCACCAATACAAAGAAGAAGGGGGAGAGGTAAAGCCCGCGAATCCACGGCCGCCATTTTGTGGCACCTCATGGTGGAAGGGGAACAGACACAGACAGATCCCAGCTGACCTACACCCAAGACTTCAACCCCCAGGAAGAGCTAACCCCTCTGGACACCCCATACTGGGTCTTGCCTCTCACACTGTGAAAGTTCATTGCACTAAAGGAAAGCAGCATTTAATATCTAGTCTGAAACTTTAACCCTGACAACACCAGTCCCTGCACTGAGCTCTACCGGGCAAGAAGTCACTGCAACTTTACTAAGGAAGAGGATCCTGCCACCCCCTGGGTTCCACACAGTGACATTTCTACACCCTGACTTAACAACCTCAGACAACCCTGCAGTTAATTTTTTGTGAAATCCTGTGAAGATCTGCATGAACATTGCTGCAGAAAGCCTTTGCTGCCACCCTGTGGCCACTCAGTAAATCTGATGTTGATGTGGGCCAAGGCAACCAGCCTGAAAGCCCCCTTCCAGTTGCTCCTGGCGGAGCCTGCAAAGACCGATATGAAGCACTGAGCCAAGAGATGTGATTGAAGCCTGACAGGAGGCCTTGACTAACAAGCTACAACGACCGATCTTACACGAGAACACAGCTTCTGGCCGCACCAACCAAACAAACTCTACAGCTACGCACTCCTGAGGGAACTGATAGCAGAGAAAGCAAGGGGAAAAATACTACAGCTCCTGTAACACGCACATCTCCATCTTCAGAAATGAAGAAAAGTAGAAAGAACTCCTCCGCAAAGGGCATCCGAGAGCACTTCACACCCAAAACAACAAAGCCGCCATCTCCACTGGATTCAGCTTCAGACCACTCTGAATCATCTGATCAGGAGGAGATACCCAAGAGGTCAAAACAACATATAGACCTATCGCCTAGGGCCATTGCAACGATAGAACAGCTTCTAACCAAGGCACTAGAACCCTTAAGAAATGACCTGAAAGAACTGGGGCAGAGGACCCAACTTCTGGAGGAGATGGTGGATCAGATGGGAGAAGCGCAGCAACATGACAGGTCTGCCATAGACCAGAACTCGTATAACATCATGGAGCTGAATGATAAGATTGAAGATCTAGAGAATCGATCCCGCCGCCATAACGTCAGAGTACGGGGGATCCCAAGGACTACACAAGACCTGACAGGGTACTTAAAAGACACCTTCACTTCAATACTACCCGATCACCCAGAGGGCGTCCTCGAAATTGAACGAGCCCACAGAGCGCTAGGAGGGGCGAGAAATCCAGAGACCCCTAAGGATGTTGTGGTGAGATTCGTGAGACAACAAGCCAGAGACCTACTCTTAGCAGAAACAAGGAAGAAGCAGGCAGTCAAAGGACCAGATAACTCCAACCTGCAAGTGTATGCAGACCTGTCCCCCAACACACTAGACAGAAGGAGACAGATGAAGCCTGCACTGGCGATTCTGCAACAGAACAAGCTCCAATACCGGTGGAACTTCCCCTTTGCCCTCACCTTCAGCTACCAAGGTACATCACACACCACCCGCAACTTGGAAGACTGCCTCGCAGTACTGCGCCACATTCGTCTCTGCCCAGCGGACCTTCCAGCAGAGGAACACAACTTCCCCCCTCCTCCTCCCATCCCGAAAAAACAGTGGACTGTGGTAGGGTCACAGCGACCGAAGGAAGACCCGCCTCCCCCCAGGAGTCCCAGAGACAAAAACTTGCCCCGCAGGAGCCAAGGCGGGCTGAGTACTCAGCACAGAGGAGGCCCGGGCCCGACTTCAGAAGGCCTGATACCATCGCGATCGGAGTGAAGGCAACCCACCAGCAGGAAGTTGTTTTGAGTCTTTGTTTTCTCATTCATTTATGGGACTTCTCTGACCTGCTTTAGTGAGGGTAGAATAGGCACTGATGACTTTAGTTAGGTCAGATGTTAGTCGAGGCCTCTAATGAAGGGCCTGTTAAAGCCAGATGCCCGAAATAGACGGAAGGCATCCTAGTTTACTTCAGATAGTTAAAATGTTGTTGAGGTTAATAGTTATTATTTTTGAAGAGAGGATACCACTAGACTTGATAGAGAAGCGAGTAAGCTCCCAGGGAGCAATTAGCAAATTATCTCTAAGTCCAGAAAGATCACCACTGATAAAAATGTATGCGGAAAACTACAAATTCCCAGCTGACAGTAGTCGAGGTTTATGCAGTCAACAAAGCCTAACTCAGGGGACTAGCTTTCAGGAGATTAGAGGAGCCTGTGGGACTGAAGGAACTTGGTCAATTGTAAATCTAATGTTGTGTCTTTCTGCTTCCCTCTGGCCTAACAGCGGACGGAGTCTCCAGCACCAGAATCCCCCCTCCAAGCCTCCACCCGCCCCCGGCCACCAAGGAATGGACGTCGGACAAGGAATAAAAGGTAGCCAGGCAGACCATGCACTCCTATCCACCAAAACACAATGAGTAGCTCACAGTACACATTCATAACTCACAATGTTAAGGGTTTTAACTCCCCCTTTAAGAGGAGGAAAGCCTTTAGGCAATACAAAAGATTGAGGCCCTCGGTTATCTTCATGCAGGAGACTCATTTCACACACGAGAGTAAACCAAAATATCTGCATGGGGAATACCCGACAGTGTACATGACCACTCAGTCAACGAAGAGGGCAGGGGCAGCTATCCTGATACATAAGCACTTCCCATTCACCCCGGAACATACTAGAATAGACAAAGAGAGGAATTATGTTTTGGTCACCGGCTTAGTCTCAGGCCAAAGAATCTCCCTACTTTCCCTATACTCCCCCACAAACTCACCACACCAAACCTTGATTAACACGCTAAGAGAGTTAGACACACTAGACCTAGGCAAACTGGTGATTGGGGGGGATTTCAATCTGACCCTAGATCCAGCATTAGACAGATCAGGACACGCCCAGGACTCTAGCTTCTCAAAAAAACGGAGCCAAATTAAGCAGCTAATGGCCAAAATGGGCTTAGTGGATGCCTGGAGAGGCTTACACCCGGATAATAAGGAATACACATACTACTCGCCCACGCACGGCACTTACTCGAGGATTGACACATTCCTAACAAGCTCACTACTTTTTGATAATATCCAAGAATCTGACATTGTCCCCTGCCCCTGGTCTGACCACGCAATAGTAGCTATTAAATTAACGTTAGGCCCTAACCTATCCCCATTTAGGAGCTGGAGGATCGACGAACACCTTCTGTCAGACCCCAGCAGCTTAGCATCGCTAGCGGGAGACATTAGGCAGTACTTCGAGCTGAATGATTCTCCTGATACAGGAGTAGGCTGGATTTGGGTAGCCCATAAGGCTTATATAAGGGGCTGCTGCATCAAACTATCAGCACAGCACCGTAAGGCACTCAGACGGAAAGAGGAGGATTTAACATCCACCCTCAACAACCTAGAAAAACTCAATCAAAACTGTCCCTCCACAAAGATCCGTGACCAAATCAACAAAGTCAGGATAGAACTAGATGGAGTACTCTCTGCCCATACAGAGAAGGCTATGAGGAGGACTAGGCACTTATATTATTGGAAAGCTAACAAACCAGACAGAATGCTGGCTAGGAGGCTGAAAGCTAAAGAGATCCAGTCTAGAGTGACCCAAATCAGGAAGCCAGATGGCTTAATCTCCTGCAGCCCTAGGGATATACAGAAGCAGTTCCAAACCTTTTACCAGCAGATCTACTCGTCTGGGAAACTGGCAGAGGGGTTGGACCTTGACTCCTTTCTAAGTACCATAGATCTCCCCTCATTAAGTGAACAACAAGTAAATAGTCTTAACCTAGATATCTCACAAGAGGAGGTGAGAACAGCAATTCATAGCCTTAAGATAGGTAAATCCCCAGGGCCAGACGGCTATTCCAACCAATACTATAAAAAATTTGAAATCCTATTAAACCCCTACCTGACATCCCTATTTAATGCTATCATGAGAGGGGAAAAAATGCCCCCGGAGCTAAATCAAGCGGAACTGGTAGTCATACCAAAAGAAGGTAGGGATAGCTTGGAGGTGAAGAACTACCGTCCCATATCCTTACTGAATGGGGATGTCAAACTAATGGCCAAAATAATGGCAACTCGAATCTCCAAGTTCCTGCCAGAAATTATCCACAAAGATCAGGCGGGGTTTATACCCCATAGACAGGCAGGGGACAATGTCAGACGTATCCTTAACATCCAATACCTAGCGCGGAAAAACAACTCTCCAATGTGCCTGCTAGCTCTAGATATAGAGAAAGCCTTCGACACAGTTGAATGGCCGTTTCTGTTTAAAACCCTGGACAAATTTGGTTTTAGGGGCCGGTTTATCACCTTACTCCGCACATATTACGAAGCACCAACAGCCTTCTTGAGGTTGCCAGGCGATCACAGAGCCCAAATTAGCATACAGAGAGGAACGAGACAGGGATGCCCACTCTCACCCCTACTGTTCGCCATAGTCATGGAACCCCTAGCGCAACTCATTAGAGCGGATAGGGAAATCCAAGGGCTTCAGGTGGGGCTGCAGCACTACAAATGCTCATTCTTTGCAGACGATATCCTATGCACCCTAACAAATCCCGGGGCCTCCATTCCGGCACTGATGTCAACTCTTGACAAGTTCGGTAGGGTGTCAGGGCTTAGGCTGAACTTAGGGAAATCGGAAGCTCTGAGTGTAGACATGGCACAGGGCGACATAGATCATTTGAAATCCCTATTTTCCTTTGCGTGGCCCACCAAGCACATAAAATACTTGGGGGTCAAGATCACACCTAAAATTTCCGAGTTATATAAGGCCAATTACCCCCCCATGTACAAAAAACTAAACGAAGATTTGTTTAGATGGAGGACTTGCCCTCTCTCCTGGACCGGCCGAATAGCGGCAGTTAAAATGAACATCCTTCCAAGGATTCTATATCTCTTCCGTACGCTCCCTATACCAATCTCCTTACAGGACTTAGACCGGTTCCAGTCCAACATCTTTAGATACATATGGAACAACAGAAAATCCCGCATCCCCAAGAAAGTAATGTTTAGACATAGCAAAGATGGGGGACTATCTTGCCCAAACCTGCGAAACTATTTTAAAGCGGCCAGGCTATCCCAACTTCCACTAATACATTCAGTCAGACATCAGCCGAGTTGGGCCTTCTTGGAACAACAGCAAATGCAACAACAAAGCTGGGACACACTAATTTGGGTTCCTGAAGAAATGGCCCCGATAAGAACTCACCCAAACCCCATAATAAACCTAAATTTAACAACTTGGAAATGGGCCAGATCTAAGAACAAACTGGGCATAGGTACATCTCCCCTTTGGTCGGTCCTTTCTTCACAAGATATCTGGGCTTCCATGAGTATTATGTCAAAACATTGGTGGGCCTCCAGAGAACTAGATAAGTTGGGCTCCTGGTTTAACGGGAATCATTTGATGACCCTGAGACAGTTCTAAGAAAGACATACCCTCCCCCCAGGGGAACACTATAACTATCTAAAAATAAGAAGCTGGGCCTGTGAAGCATTCAAAAAATTTGGACCCCCGAAATCCTCCTGGTTCTCGGTAATCTGCAAAACTCTGCCTTTAACGAAAGGAATACTAGGCACTTTATATGACACATTCACTAAATCAAATAATACAGAAAAACCATCATATATCTGTAAGTGGGAAAGGGAGCTAGGAGGTGAATGGGATTGGAAAAAATGGCAGAAATCATTCTCCAACCTACGCAGGGCAACAAGTAACTGCTCGCACATAGAGACATCTATAAAAGTTCTCCAGAGAATATATTGCACCCCAGACAAACTCAACAAATATGATCCCAGAGTGAGTAGTAACTGCTTTAGGGGCTGTTCACAGATAGGAGACCACGCCCATACCTGGTGGCTATGTCAGAAAGTCCATGACTTATGGGAAAGGATAGCATTAATGGCAACAAAGTTATTTGGTATAAGAGTCACAGCCACTATGGAATCCTGCCTACTAGGGGTTAAACTCTCTAGTTTATCAAAAACACAGAATAGGCTATTCCAGATAATGGCCGCCGCTACCAAAGTACACATAGCCAGCCAATGGAAGTCAGAAAAGCTAAGCGTGCAAGAGGTTATTAAAAAAATAAATTACATAGCAATAAATGAAAAGTTAACATCTGCTATTCTAGATACTTTGGCTCAGTTCCAAGAAACCTGGAGGCCTTGGCTAGAGTCTTCGTTAGGTTTCCCTTTGCCCTGATGGGCTCACTGATAGCACTATAACAAAAGCAAAACAGAACTAGGCCAAAAAAAGGCTTGGAGTGGAGGAGACTCGAAGTCTGGTCCTGGAGGCTCTGGTTTGACTGGTTCGTCTGGAACGCAACACAGGAGGTGAATGTATGCATCATAACTGTATAAACTAAACCTGAGCTAGGGATTCCTCCCTTATCTCCATAGTTATTTACATGTTTGTTTATCTAAAGTTTCAGTTTCTATGTAAATAAGTTATGTTTGTTCATGCTTCCCTTGCTTAAATTATAGGACCTAAATAACTATTTAATAATGGGAAAAGTTAAAAATAAAAACTTGGAAGGAGATGCTAGTAATTTGACCACGAGGTATATATGTTTATAGAAAATCTTATGTGTTAATGTACCTAATGCCTGTCCTTACTTTGTATCCCTTTCAATAAAAAAATTTATTAAAAAAAAAAAAAAAAAAAACATTAAAAGACCAAGTGGAACCATATAGGCCCCAAACATACCTTAGAAGACCAAGTGTGACCATAGGCCCCAAACATACCTTAGAAGACCAAGTGGAACTATATAGGCCCCAAACATACCTTAGAAGACCAAGTGTGACCATAGGCCCCAAACATACCTTAGAAGACCAAGTGGAAATATATAGGCCCCAAACATACCTTAGAAGACCAAGTGTGACCATAGGCCCCAAACATACCTTAGAAGACCAAGTGTGACCATATAGAGCCCAAACATACCTTAGAAGACCAAGTGTGACCATAGGCCCCAAACATACCTTAGAAGACCAAGTGTGACCATATAGACCCCAAACATACCTTAGAAGACCAAGTGTGACCATAGGCCCCAAACATACCTTAGAAGACCAAGTGGAACTATATAGGCCCCAAACATACCTTAGAAGACCAAGTGTGACCATATAGACCCCAAACATACCTTAGAAGACCAAGTGTGACCATAGGCCCCAAACATACCTTAGAAGACCAAGTGTGACTATAGGCCCCAAACATACCTTAGAAGACCAAGTGGAACTATATAGGCCCCAAACATACCATAGAAGACCAATCAGCACTGTATAGGCCCAAACCAGTGGATCTTGGGATTCAAGAAAACAACAACATTTCACTTCTGTTTAGACAACACAATAATCAATGTCAAACAAACACGTTGAATTAGCATATGGATAACCATATGAGCAGTAATGCCACGCCAAGGCTTCAATAATTGTTACTGACCATTCACACACCTTTCATAGCTCCTTCCATATGCACACCCACACACCATTCATACTTTACTTACCACTAGTTATTTTTGGTAGTGAGGTGGTGCCATTTCTGAGAACTTTACGTACCATTGAAGGTGCCTCCAATTTCTTCAAACCAATGCATTCAACAGCTCCAGGGCCATGGTGCTTCTTAAATACCTTTTTATCCTCTTCAATGTGGAGAAGCATCTTTCTGATTCTGCAGTCGTCTTCGATGTTGTAAGGAGGATTCCTTATAGCTTCACTGTCTCTGTGAAATCATTATGCAGAATAAATTGATAGTAAAGTTGGTGCAGAGCAACAGCACTCGTACAGACATGAAATTCTGGCTTCTCGTACAGAAGTGACAGCTACCCTTGGAAGTGATTCCAATTCCTTCAAACCAATGCATTCAACCGCTCCAGGGCCATGGTGCTTCTTATATACCTTTTTATCCTCTTCAATGTGGAGAAGCATCTTTCTGGTTCTTTAGTAGTCTTCGGTGTTGTAAGCAGGATTCCTTATAGCTTCACTCTCTCTGACAGCTACCCTTGGAAGTGCCTCCAATTCCTTCAAACCACGCCAAGGCTTCAACAATTGTTACTGACCATGCACACACCTTTCATAGCTCCTTCCATATGCACACCCACACACTGTTCATACTTTACTTACCACTAGTTATGTTTGGTAGTGAGGTGGTGCTGCTTAACGCAGTTTATCTTTGCACACCCTGGGGGTATGCATTCTTCTTTGCTTCAATCACTTGTATTTAAATTTTGCACGGCGATCTTTCCAAGAACAAAACTTCTCAATGTTTTTTTCATTGAAGTCTGGGATCTCGGAAATCAGTTGCTTTTCCATTGAGAGCATCGCCAATGCATTCAGCCGCTCCAGGGACATGGTGCTTCTTAAAAAGGGTTTTATCCTCTTCAATGTGGAGAAGCATCTTTCTGATTCTGCAGTGGTCATCGGTGTTGTAATTAGGATTCTTAATAATTTCACTGTCTCTGTGAAATCATTCTGCAGATTCAATTGATGTAAAAGTTTGTGCAGAGCAACAGCACTTGTACAAGCATGAAAATCTGTCTTCCCATACAGAAGTGACAGCTCAGTGCGTAATTGTTCCTTCTTCAGTATTGGATATGCTTGCACGGTGTCTTCCAGAGCTTGTGTTGGAAAGCAAGTGTCATGGGTTTTATACAAGTCACTTTGAACAAGTTTGGCACTGACTAAGTGATTTGAAAATGAAAAACGTTCTTTTGCATGAACCACCACTATGTCACATACATCTCTTGAAAGTTGTCTCAAGGTTGAGATCTCTGCACTCCGTCTGTGGACTGTTACATCGCTCGCCAAACTTGCTTCTATCTCTTTAACAGAATTACGGATTTTCTAAATGCTGGCGACAAAGTCTTCTGTGACTTTTTTGATATAAACAGTATCCGTGTCTCGCTTCTGAAGCTGACTATAGAGGATGTCAACATGTGGCATTAATAAATGAAATAATTTAAGGAAGTAAAGGAACTCCCTGTCTTCCAACATTCCAATGAAACCGGCGGCTTCACGTATAGATGTTGGATCAAAGTTTTGACATGCTTCAATTGTCTGGAAACACTCAAGTAGCGCATCTCTGTGCTCGTAGATCAGGTTCACGGTCCTAACGTTGAAGTTCCATCGTGTCGGTGCACCTCTTGGAAGTCTTCTACCAACTACCTCATCCAGAACTCCAGTCCTTTTTAGAGAGCATGAAAAAAAAGATGGTATGCCGCCTATGTTGGAAAAAAAAACTCGAACTCTTTAAATCCTTGAAACTGCTTTCTCCATTATTAGGCTCAGTTGGTGAGCATAGCAATTGACGTAGTGTGCGTTCGGGTACACGTCTTTTATTTTTCTTTGCACTCCTCCTTGATCTCCACGCATCACACTGGCACCATCGTAGCTTTCAGCTATGAGTTTCTTCTTGTCTTCTGGCTTTGGGAGAACAGTATTCAGACTTTCCAGCACAACAG